>JAKWJA010002494.1:38386939-38714517 GCA_027704765.1 Solanum habrochaites
AAAAAAAAAAAACGGAAAAATTGTTTGGTTGGAAAAAAAAAATGATCCGAATTAAATTAAGTGGTAGAAGCAAAAAGTAAGGGTTTCGCATTTTATTTTTCGGTGTGCGGGAGGGGCAGTTAGGGGGGATGGGGGGTAGCGGGTCGTTGGGTGACACCCCAACCCAGACACCCCGCCCGATACGTGATAGTTTTAAAGTCTGGACTAAAAACGAGTCCATATTTCGAAAAAAATATACACTATCAAACTTTAATACTGGGGTTTTTTTTCTTCAAAAGACGTTAAGCACGACCACACTCAACAAAAACATGTCCTGGCATGTCCGCTTCAGCACTACTTCTTTAAATATATAAGGTTTGGAATTACAAACCCAAAACGAATTGCATAAATAAAGCGATTATTTTAACATAACTATCCTTATATATTCAGGAACAAGGTGTGGATATGCCCTTAACTGTTAATCATTAAAGCAAAATATTCTGGTTATGAAATGGTTCATATATGATTGTTTACCGTTATAGGTAAAGTACATGTATATCTCTATGAAACGACCTGGTTAGGTCGTTTTTGACACAGATTTTATTCTTGAGAAAACTTGCAGAGGTGAAGGAGGCCACGACTACCGTCGACGGCACGACTGACCTTCGTGGAGGGTCGTTTCAAACACTTAGAAAATCTGAAATGTGGGTACGGTAAAATCGACCTTGACGTCTGACGGGAGTGGCAAGACGGACCGTCCGCAGGCGCCGCCCGTCACAGCCTGCTACAGCGGGTCCGAAAATGGATTTCTGGGGCATACTACGACAGCAGACTGACCTCTTCCGAAAGAGGGCCGACGTTGCCCGGTCACAGATAAAACGCAATGCCCAGTTCGTGTCGTGATGTTCTCGGTGTGTCCTTTGGCCTGTGTTTAAGGACGTTTTGACTATTCCTGGCTGTAAAAAATTAAAAACTTAGATGAGGTTAATTTTTCTGAAGTTCATAATTACTACTTGGGGGTTTTTTTTTTACGCAAGAGGTAACCTTACCGTATAATTGTGGAGTTCTGTATTGCCATTTGTTTTATATCTTACTTCTATATTAATTAGGGTACAGAAAAGGGTTTGGCAATAACGCCCCTAGCACACTCCCCGAAGAATCGAAGCGGTCGCCGGTCTCTCCGGGCTCGAGACTCCCGCCGCGGTGCTAGACCCGGATTTGAGAAGATAGGCTTTGTTGTCTTCCATTCTTCGGGTGCGTCTGGGGGGTTGTGGGTTGAGATAAGGATGCATTCGTAGTGAACTCTTCATAGTAATATTATGTGTTGATATTTGTAAACCGCGGTGCGAAGTTGCGGTTAAGGTTTTGATGCTTGCATGAGTATGCTTATAAAAGTTGGTATGATATAACAAGCAAATGATGAAGTTATATAATCCCCACGTCGTGAAGAACCCTACTGTCCTTTGATTATTATTATAGTAAATGAGGTGAGGCGCTGTAGACTGAAGAAGGCTTGATAATTATTTATGATAATGATAATGGCGCTAGTGTGTGAAGAGAAGGCTTGATGAATTAGGGTGAATCGGTGCGGCACGTTGCCGTACAAAGGGGGAAGAGTAAGGAGATAGAAATATGAGGATCGGATTTGTCACGGTGGGTCCGACAGCCAGGATAAGAAATGATATGAGATCGGTGCCAGAGGGGGGACGTCGCGGTTAACCGGGGAGGGGGGGGGACAGAAGGGCAAAGGTGGAAAAAAGGAATGAGCAGATGAGGATCGAGGGGCACTGCCGACACCAGAGGAAGAAATGAAATATGAGGATCGGGTGCCACGTTCCCCGGTAACCAGGATAGAATAGGCGGCTCGGATTGTCACGTATCACGCCACCAAAGGGAGGGGAAAAGGCCCTCGCATGCCTCCATGAGGATCGGATCCACTTTTCCGGTACCATGAATCGAGCTAGATAGGTGCGGTATATGTGAACGTTTGGGCCGCCACCGGGTGATGGATATAGATCTGTTCGGTTTGGGGGCCGGGGGGGAGGCTTGGGGTCAGGCGTGGGGTTGGAGAGTCCAAGACGGCCTGTCGTTATCAATATTGAGGAGTCGGATTGCCGACGAGGTTTCCGGAACAGGATAGAAGTAGAGGATCGGGGGAGGGGACACGTGACCGACACCACTGGGAGGAAAAGAGATATGAAATCTTGAGAAGATGAATTACCTAATACTAATCGTCATGAAGCTTAATTCCCTCAGAAAGAGTATGGTATTGAGGGCTTGAATTCCTCATGGTGTGAACTCGGTTAGTTATTGATGAATTCACTTATTAATTAGGGCTACAATGTTGATGGTATTGTATATGTGATTTACATTAATTAATTGCTTATAGTACCTACTGTTCCTATTGTTGAGTTTGGCCGATAGTAAATCTTACTCATGTACGTGTGTTTGTACTGAGAACCCCGCCTGACTTGGTAATTTTTTCGCTCTGTTGTTGTTATTTGTTAATTCAACAAACGTTCCGTCAACCTTCAAGCTCAAGCCGTAATCGTAGCCAGTTTTCCTTCACTTCATTCGGCAGATTCAGTGAGCTAAGCTCTAGCTTGGACTGGGAGGAGGATTTTTGGGGTTCTGTCTTTCTTCAATCTTGATGGCCTTGAACTCCTTCCGGCATTGGACTAGCTTTTTTAGTTTATTTTGTGCTAGAATACTCCTAGTATAGTATGGTTTGAGTCATAAGCTGTTCTTGTGGATATGACCTTCAAGATTTTGGGTATAAATAATGTAATGAAGTGGGTTTTTATTAATGAGTTTCAGTCTTTCCGCTTCCTCCGCGCATTATTTTCGTGTGATATAACTGAAATGTTAAGGTTGTAGATGGGTTTGTTCGTCTGACAGTAGGAGGGTAAATGTGGGTTCTCGGGCATTCGGCGTCCCTAGACTGGTGAGGGGTCGTGACGAAAGAACTGTATGCGAAGAGGGCAGGTGGGAGGTTCCTTTGGGTTCTCTGCACACAGAACTTCTAGTAGGGTCTGGTAAGAACGTGAGGGGGACGCCTTTACTTTTCCTTGAGAGGCTATAAGACATGTAGGGAAAATTTCCACTCTTTCAGATTCTTGCTTTCGTGGCTACTAGGACTTGAGTCCAATTGGGATATCTGTCATAGAAGTTGGTACTGGCCATCTTCACGCTATTTACTCAGATGGTTAGTGAACTAGAGCATACTACCGCAGCGCAACAGCAACAGGAGCAAAGACAAAGAACGAGCTGAGACCATCCATCCACTAATTGGCTGATGAAGCTGAGGAGAGGGGGGGATCGGGAACGGCAAGAGGGCCGTGGGAATTGGTCGTCGGAGGGGGGGGGAACGTCCTCTAGAGGATAGAGGACAAGCACTTAGCCCATCTGATACTAGTGCGGTAACGGTCTGCCGGCCGACCGATGGAGGTGAAATGAGATGGGGGGAGGGAAGTGGAGGGCCGTTAACAGATGGGCAGAAGGAGAATGAGTGACAATGCCACCATAGGAAGGCCGGCCGGGAAGAAAAGGGTGGGCCAGGAAACGGCGTGACAGCCATAGTATAACAAGCCAACTCACTCCTTAACTTTGTTACTTATGGGTTGATCCGATCAGGGTCACGGGGCACCGTCCAGGTGGTTCTACAGGACAGGAGACAAAACCAACACCGGCCCGGTTTCAGATGTACGACATGACAACGTAATTACGAGATGCTCGCCTACCCAGCGGCATGGAATGCAACATTGGTAATAGGCACCATTTCCTTCCCAACGTTTGACACTGGTCCTATTATGACAAATGATCGCATGAACTTTTTCAGTAGTTCTGAAAGGTGAAACCGGGGGGGAAAGTGGGGAGGGAGGGGGTGGGGGCGAGGGGGTCCAAGTCTTTAAAAGGGCGCAGAAATCAGAGGATGCCTACGATGGTTGTCTGGTGTTGGATGTTCATGAGCTACTACACAAATGGGTAGAGTAGAACTGTTTGGCGTGAGTTTCGGTCGTGAGAGCTATCGATTTTTCAATGAACCCAAAATTTTGGTGTGGCGGCACATGTTGGGATGTCCCACCAAGCATATGCAGGCAGCCGAACGGGGACCACTATGACTTGGGAATCCTTCTCGTACTCTGTTTATGGAGAAAAGTATATCCCAAGGGGACGTTTGATGAGAAAAAATAGAAAAAAGGGGGGGGACGGAGCTTCTTGAGGTCTAGACAAGGGAGGATGACAGGTTAGACGGCTGTGATGAGGCTAAATTTCCGCGCAGATATCCATATACGCGGCCAACACCAGGACAACGGGGCAAATTGCTTCAGCCCACAAGAACGTATTCTAGTCCCGGTTTGGGTGGTATGGGGTTGAGATCAAAGGGTGGGGGGTGAATATGGAGGAAGAAGGGGGGGGGGGGGGGTGGGGGGGGGAAGGAGGAGGGTGGGAGGGGGGAAAGGGGGGGGAGAAGAAAAGGGGGGCGAGGAGTAGGTATGGGGCATGCTTGGTGCAGTCGGCTGGAAGGGAGTAGCGGCTAGCAAAGTATCCTTCCAAGGGATGGTAGACTTTGGGTGATATGATGGGTGTGGTAAGGTATTTGAAACCAGACGACTTCACACGACAGGGTCGTGTGGGACATCGAAAGGGTTTTAAGGGGAGAGGCGAGTTTAATTGGGTGTCTCACGGTACGAGATGACAGAAGAGCGTCCGGATGTGTTACTCACGGTTCGCCAAATTCCAGTCTCCACTACAGACTGGTAGTTGGGGGTCCCCTCAACACCTATAGACGTCAACACTCTGAGGCGTCCGAAGACCTATCATGAACCCCGAGAGGTGTGTATGGATGTGGGGGGGATTTTGGACACATGCAAGAGGTATTTGCCAAACCATAGTTACAAAAACCCCACTAGCTAGAGGTAGTGTGGTCCATGGTAGAGGGCCGTTTTTCCTGGAGGGGAAGGGGGAGTCGTGGAGGGTGGGTCGGAGTTAATGGTGGGTCAGCACACAAACGAACAGAGGTGATGGGGCAAGAATGGTAGCCACTTGGACTAGCAACATTGTCGGGCAATGGACATACAAACGATAGGGGGGCGCCTTAGTATACTATTTCCCTGGGGAGAGATGCTGAAGCGGAAAGGGCGTGGGCTGGATTGTTGTTATCCACACCCACAAGAGGTAATCTTGTTGGTTTGGGGGGGATTGTCATGGAAATTCTGTACGAGTTATTTACCCTGGCTCCACGTTTCATATGTTCTTCATTCATTGTGGCTTAATGGCTAGGAATTGCATGTTGAATTACTCATAGGGCCTATGTCGTGTATCGTACAACGGTGTGTGATCTTGATGGTATTGAAGAGAGGTTTACCATAGGGGGTGTCTTTTGGTGGTGGGAACTTTGTGGGAGCAAGCACTCAATGTGATTTGGTGTATTTTAGAAAGGGGATGAGCTGCTTTGGGATGGTAATTCGGGTGTGTTATGACTTGCTTTTCTCCCATTTTGCGATCGGGTTGGATTGTGAAGTCAGGACATGGTGACATTGGCCAAAGCCCTGGGAAGCCATATCGTTTAGTGTGGGAGGGTGACCTACACTCCAATGGCGGTCGTATCATCTCCATTTCCTTGTGCTAGAGGGAAAATGGTTAGTAAAGGTGTGTTTTAGCTTTCTTGGCACATCTCATGATGACACTACCCAAGTACCGTCAATTGAGGGGTGCGGTTTCGTTGGGCGGTATCCGCGAGTTTTCCGGATGTATTGTCCCCTCTTCCCTGCATCATCTTCGGGTATGCCCCGAGACAGGGGATAGGTTGACTTCTGTATCGATCGTGGGAACCGGTGCACAGGGGGAACTCCCATTTCCTATCCCCCGTATAGAATGGCTCCCGGCGGATTTAAAAAGAAAAGTTAAAGGTCTCAACTTCAAGAGTTTGTGGTTGAGCAGGGAGGGGAGGTCGTTCATTAGACGCAGTGCAATACACCTTGGTCGTGCTTCGGTTTGGTGTTGTTGTGATGCACACCGAAGGATTGGGGCGTTTTCGGTGTGGCATAGACTACCTACAGTTGAACAATGTAAGAGCTATTAAGAACAAGGTATCGGCATCCGCTGGTGTCCTCAGTCCGCCTCGTGGTCCCCCTCGCATTGATGACTTGGTTCGAGTCAGGTATAGCAAGGTGGCGTGTGTCCTTCTCTAAGCGGTTGACTTGAGATCCGGTTATCAGTCAATTGAAAATACGGGCAACGGATGTCCAAAGACTGCTTTTCGACGAGGGTATGGACAGTGTCCGAGGTTGTGTGGTGAGTTTCTTTTGGTCTTACGAACGGGGCGGACCCTGCTCTGCGTTCATGAGCTGGTGGATGAAACGGGATATTTAAAGCCGTATTTGGACCTCTTGTGTGATCGTGTTTATTGATGATAATACTGATAAACTACCAAGATTAGAAGGAACAAATAGGGAGCATTTATGGTGTGGGTGTGTGGAAATGTTGAGGGGAGAAAAAAGGCTTTAGTCGGTCCCAGGTTCTCTAAGTGTGGGAGTTTGCTGTAGATGCGGGAGGGTGTAGCGGCTTCGTGTGGGGACACTGGTGGTCTTTCTTAGGATGGATTATATGGGTGGATCCTTCTAAGATGCGATTGAGTGGACGAAGTTTGAGTAAAGACCACAGACCTACTAAATGTGTCAGAACTAATAAGCTTTGTGTGGGGTTAGCTAGTCTACTGGCCGAAGCTACCGGGGTTCACGCGGAAGGCGACAGTACACAGCCGCTTTGTCCAAGGAATTCCTCTTCGTATAAAGCTTCCCAATTGACTAACTTGGACTAAGCAGAACTGTTCCCTTGGGTGATGGATCGAGGAGATGGACATTGATAAAGCTTGTCAAGAAGCTAGAACTTTGTTGACAATCGTACCGGGGGCACCTTGAATCCTCACCGATTGTGCCGAGTGAGAGGGGCAAGAACTTCATTTGTTTATTGTGGTGCATCCTATTCGGTTGGGGTGCAGTCTAATGCAATAGAAGAACGTGATTAGCTTATTCCGGTCAAGACAATTAAAAGTGCAATGAACGTAACTATCCAACTCATTGACTTAGGGGTGTGAATTGGTCGCGCGGTATTGTTGCATTGACGCAATGGAGACATATTTATATGGGGTTAGTGATGAGGGTCAATCAAGCACAGGATCCATCGTAGTCGACAGACTACAGTATGTCTTCCATCAGAGAGGATTGTGAATTTGTAGACAGAGGAGTGGATGGAACTACAGAAGGATACGACAGTCAACTTATTGGGGGGCGATTTTGTATCACATCCGGGGAAGGGAAGTGTTTGTGTGTAGATGCCTGGAGTAGAAATCTGGAAGCAGGGGAAGTCTAGCTCCTGATTGCAGAGCCTCTAGCTACGGCCCAGGTTGGGTTGTCTAGAGGAGTGTGATCATACAAACGTGGCTAACAACTTGGATTGGTTGGAAATGGAAGGTGAGGAATGTTGAGGTGTTAGGCTAGTGTGGAGTCGAGGATCGTTCTTTTCTTGACAGATTGAAGGGAAAACAGTTTGATGAGAGATAACTAAGCTAATCCGAAATAGAGTGTTTGGTCGAGGAAGAGGGGTAAAGAAGCAACAATGACAGGAGGTTTGTTGAGGAGTTAAGGGGAAGGTATATTTACCCCGCATTGAGTCGACTTTATCAACCTATTCGCAGAAGCCTATGCATATTGCGGGGCGAGGTATTTAATACATCCGGGGTGACGCAACCAAGATGTATCGGGTAAACCTAGAACAAGCACTTTTGGGTGGAGTAAGAGTGAAGCGCGAGATATGTTGACTTTAATTTGCCAAGTGGTCCAAACTTTCACAGAGTGGAGCATTGAACACCAAAGGCAGCCCGGAGGAACACTCAAAGAATGCCCTGTGCCTTACATGGAAGGGGGGAGAGAAGTGCAATGACTTTATGTGGTGGTCTTCGCCAGACACTTGGGAAGTTTGATTCAATTGGATAATTGTGGACGATTGGACTAAGTCTGGGCTCATTTTCATTGCCGGTCAAGTGACTTACAGAATTCAGAGAAGGTTGGAGCAAAAAGATCGTACAGTCAGAAATCGTTCAGGGTTGCAGTAATGGGGTTCCACTATCCATTATATCATATAGAGGTACGCAAGTGTTACTTATAAGTTTTGATAAAACATTGTCATGCAGATTGGGTACGAGGTGTGGACCTTAGTACCGCGCGTTCCATCCTCAGACCGCTTTCAGGGGAATTCTGAGCAACGTTAATTGGGGGGTGAAGGATAGCTGTCTTGCTGGCGGCATGCGTGATAGAGTTTGTGGGTGGCCAATTGGGAATAGCTTCTTAGCCTTTGGGAGATTTTTTCCGGACGAATAAGAAGCTATCACTGCGCCATGAGATGTCTATGGGGATGGCTGTCCAGTTTTGAAGCAGTGTATGGTTAGGAGGTTTGATCGCCCCATTGGTTTGGTTGATCATCCGAGTTTAGACCTGGGACCGATCCTTTTGAGGGATTCGTTAGTGAAAGGTGAAGGGCATTCAGAGAAAAGCTTCTATCAGGCGCAATTCTACAAAAGGAGTTGCAAACCGGAAGGTTAGAGCTTGAGTTCATAGGAAGGGGTAACAATTCCTGTGTTTGAAGGTTATTCACTCGACGGCCAGGAAGGGGTTGATGCGAAGGTGTTGTGGTGAAAGAAGGTAATCTAAGTCCAAGGTATTTGGAGCTCCAGTTTTAGTTACTGAAAAAAATCGAATAGGGGAGGTGGCTTATTCATTAGGCCTTTCGCCCCCGGGGCTGTCCGGAGTGCAATCCGGTATTTCATGTGTCCATGTTGAAATAGATACCATGGAGATAGAAACCTACATTATCCGTTGGGACTCAGTGTTGTTGGATGAGAACTTGAACTTAAGAAGAGTGAAACGTCCAATTTGCTATACGATTTGAACTATAATGAATTCGCGAGATTGAATCGAGAGAGCTTTGGCATCCATCAACGTTCAATGGTGAAGAATCGACCGGTGTGAAAGATGGGCTACTTGGGCGAAGGGGAGCGGATATACATAGAATAAATACCACGATCTGTTTACGTATTCAGTTATTCCTTGTTTTGTCGCCACTCTGCTTTCCGCTTCTTGTGATCGTTCGGGGGATCGAACTGGGTAAAATTGGATCTTATTCGCCTCTTTTAGTCGTTTTGAGGCAGGACAGATTTTATTCTGGCAAAACGTGGCAGGAGGTAAGGAGGCCACACGGACCGTCCACGGTGGGAAAGACGGACCGTCCGTGTAGTGTCGTTTCCAAAACACTTAGAAAATCTGAAATTTGGTACTGGAAAAATCGACTCATCGTTAAACGTCGTGAGGGAGGTTGGCCAAGGGGACGGACCGTCGCAGTTCGGCGATGCGGTGCCCTTCAGCAAACAGATCGGCCAAAGGTGGGCAGGTGCTGGGGGCGGGCCATCGCACCAAAAGGGATGAGGTGGTTTCGGCTCTGTGGCATACGACGGGATCAGGCAAGAGGACTACCGAGTCTCAAGAGTCGCACGCGCGCTCACGAGAAAATACTCAATCGGCCAGTTCGTCGGATGATTCTTTGTCAGAGAACGTTTTAATTTACGGGACTTTTTGACTATTGCCTCCCTGCTGTTGAATTATAAAGTTAGATGGGTTCATGGTTTTTCATAGTCCTAATGTGACTGGTTATGGGAGGTGAAAGAGTAAACTTAAGTTAATTAGTTGGTTATTATTAGGCCAACTTAATTTTTTATTCGGTTCATTATATTTAATGTTCGGGGTAACAAGAAAAGGGATTGAATAAGCAAATAGAAAGAACATGAACAACAGGGAGAATCGCAAATCAAAGATAGAACGAAGAGGATAGGCAAGGATTTGAAAGGAGTAACAATGCTATGTTGATTCCCTTCTCTGGTGTGAGTAGTTATGGTTTTAGTGAGGCGATTTCGTATTACTCTTAATAGTGCAGTATTATGGTGTTGATAGATATTGTAAACCCTTCTATGGTGCTTAAGTTTATGCTGCATGATTATGATTATACAAATTTTTTGTTTATTTTGTGTGGGGAAAAGTAGAATTAACGAAAGATGAATGGGAGTTATTTGAAGTCCCAATTTGAAAGAAACCCTACTGATCCCACCGACGTTGATATATTAATATAATAGAGAATGATGAGATCTTAGACTAAACCAGAAGGCTTGATAAAAATTATCTCCTGAGAATGATAATGCCGTATTGTTAGGCAGAAGGCTTGATGAATTGGATCGGTGCCACTTCCTGTAGCCGAGGGGAGGCATATAAAATATAGGATCGGAGTGTCACGTTCCGACGAACCGGGGAGGGGATAGAATGAATATTAGGGGAAAATCGGGTGCACACCTTTCCGTACCGAACCGAGGGTGGGGGGATTCTGCTAATCTGCGGTGATCGTATTGTCACTTCCCCCTCCGACGCGCCAGATCAATAATATGAGGATCGGGTGCCCGTTCCGTAGGACACCAGATAGAATATGAGGACGAGTGTCACTATTCCGACACCGAGGATAGAATAGTGGATCGGGTTGCCACGTCCGGTACGGAGTTGGAAGATGGGGGCGGGAGCGTGTGATATAATGGATTATTGATCGTAGTTGCCACGGTCCGGCAGTGCCATATAGAAATGAGGAGGACGGAGGGTCGACTTAGGGCCTACATGGGCAAGAGAATGATGCTGTCGTAATAGAGGGTGAATCTTGAAAGTCTTACTTAATATACCTCATCTAATGACTTAATCCCAAAAGATATGGTAATTGAGGCTTGAGTGCCTCATGTGGACTCGGTTTGAGTTCTTGATGAATTCCCACGTTATTTGTGCTACAATGTTGAGTCTGTAGTTATTTAGCATTATTATTGATATTACAATGTTCCCTATTTTGAGGTTTGGCCGATAATCTACTTCGACTCAGTACGTGTTGTTGTCTGACCGCGCCGAACGCCCCCGACTTTTATACTATTTTTCCTCTTTTGTTATTTGTGTAATGGCAGCAAACGTTCCGTCAACTTCAAGCTCAACAGTAATCATGCCCAAGTCTTCACATTCACGTGAAATTTCAGGTGAGCCTAATGCTTCTAGCTTGGACCTGGTTCTCTTCTTCACGCTTGAGCCTTGAACGTTCCTCCGGTCATGGACTATTGTTTTATTAGATTGTTGTTCTTTAAATACGCCTAAGTTAGTTAATTTATCATAGATGATTTCTTGTGGATGATGGACTTGCCAGATTTTGGGGAAATAATAAGGGTAGGATGGAATTTGTTTTTTAATGAGTTTATAAGTCTTCCGCATTATTTTCTGTTGATAGAGGGTTTCTTGAAATGTTAAGGGTGTTTAGATGGGTTTGGCATCTCTCACATAGGATAGTAAATGTGGGTGCCGTCTCGTCCCTGATTTTGGGGTCGTGACACCTACCCACGTGCAAAGGGAGCTCATAAAGGTCAATCCTAATCTATCATCTAATGGAAGTCAAAAAATTAGTGTAGATATATTTTTTTACTTTTAATTAAAAGGGAAAAGGGTCTGATATATCCCTTCAACTTTGTCATTTAGAGCTTGTATATATACTCCCTTGTTATGAACGTAAAAAAAAAAAAACTCATAATATACCCCTACTTGTAAACATAGCTCACTAGACCCTTTTTTCTCTAACCGGAAATAAAAATAATAAATAATTTGACATCTAATTTTTTTTTTTCTAAAATATAATCCCATATGACGTAATTTAATCCTCGTCAAATAATATTTTTTTTTCCTTTTTTGGTTTCAATGACTAATTTATAATTATTATTTTGATAATCAAATTTATTATGTTTCACTAATATCTTGTAAACTTATGTAGATATCAAATTTTTCTTCGGAATATACGAAATTAAATTTACAATACACAACAAAAAAAATAGTTTAATTTTTATTCTTTAAACTGAAGGAATGAAAGGAAAAAACAAATAGTATAGAAATTCAAATAATTTAATAAACGAAGGTCAAAAAATAATTTATGTATGAAAGAATAAAATATACCTTGAACCTTTGATAGACAATTATATATACTCATAAATAATTGTACAAAAAAAAAAAATAGAAGTTAATAAATATAAATTTAAAAAACACTAATGTTTTTAACTTCCGTTAGAAGGAAGGTATATATGTGTAGCCATTTTATCACGTCAGGGTATGTGTGAGCCCGTTGTATCGGTAAGGGCATATATGGCCACTTTTTAACGATGGATTTATCAGTTTCAAATGACAAAGTTGATGGTATATCAGACCCCTTTTCCCCCCTTTTAAAAAGAATTCATTTGGCTACGTCATGATCCTTCTTCTAGCTCAAGTTATAAAGGTAGTTATTTATTTTTTTGGCTATGTCAGTACGGCCGACCTAAGTTGAATCGCATATTTTGCATTAAACAGCTTACCAACTAATAGTTTGTATCTATTGAACACCTTTATTTTTGCATAAATCATTCCTATGTAGACACATAAAATGATGAGCATGTTCCGGCAAACAAGAGTGTTGTGTTCCACAACTTCTTGAGCGTGTATCAGGCTATTAATAAAAGTTTAATGTTTGTTTTTCTTTTTGTTTGTCCAACATTCATATACTTAATATTTGAGTTTGTAACCAATTAAAGTTAAAAAACCAAAAACTTGTCTATTCTGTCTTCTTCTTCACTTCCTTGGGGTATCAGTCAAGGTGCGCGGTGCTAAGTACTCTCTAAATACTCTTTTTTTTTTTCTTTTGCTTTTACCGGGGTTAATTTTGAGAGATAGTTAATCGATCTAAAACTCAAATGTTGTAGCAAATCTTCATTTTTTTTATAAAATAATTATTGATTGATTATTCTTTTAATCAAAAGGTTGTTATGGTTGTTAAGATAATTATGGTAAGTGGATAAGAAAAATTCAAGTCGTTATTTCTTTATATAATATGGTGTAGTGATCAAAGAAAATTCAAAATGGGCGAAAAAGCCGTACATGAAAGCAAATTTGACGAAGAAGAACAGGGAATGGGGGGTTGATAAAATAATTTGTTTTTCTTTAATTTTTTTATCTAATTGCCACGTGGTTATCAATTTATGATCTAGATCTATGTATTGTCTTTGGAGACACACGACATTTAATTGCTTTCCATAAATTTTTAATTTGTTTTTTTTTAATATAATTTGTTAAGATTAAAGTGTTTAATAGGTACTGCCCTAAGTTAAGGTATCTAAGTGAAATATGCGGACAACTTTAAGGGCTTGTATATAACTTAGGCTTATTTTTTTCATATATAAAATTATTTTTGACTTTTTTGACTATCATAATTTAAATTTTTTATCTTTTTTTCTTTCATTCTTTAAAACTGTTAATTTCTTTCCGTTCTCTTTTCTCCTTTCTTTTGCTCTTTGTCCCCCCCCCTCCCCCTTCGCGTCTTTACACTCACTTTATTCCAAACAAGAGGAACATCTAATGTATACACCAAATCAAATATCATGGAGGCCTCTTAATTTATGGGCGTCACCTACAAATCTGATTCGGATATACTTATCAAGCATGAAGAATAGCCTCCTGCGGCCTATTTGACAGTGCAACAATGGGGGGGTGTGGGGGCATTTCCAAAAAGAAAAGAAGAGCACACGGACTCTGAATAAGGGAATAAGGCGGGGAAGGGATAATGTGCGAAGACAATGGGAGGAGGGGAAAGAAAGAAAAGGGCGTGACGTTTGGTGAAGAGCAATTTGGAAACGAAGTAATAAATGGCCATAATTTTGTGGCGTCATTGGGGATTTTGGTGGGCCAAAGTGAAAGACTAATTTTAAAAACCTTTTTCTTTTTTCAAATAAATCAAATCTTATTACGATGTGAAACAACAATTTTTATGTTAATGAATTAGAATTAATTTAATTGTGTGAAGAAAATTATTTGATGAACTTTAGAATATGAAACCCATTACAATCTAACTTCACCTTCTTTAAATCTTCCTAATTCCTTTTTCTTTGTTCCTTTTTCCTTTTTCTTTCTTCATCTTTTTTTTCTCCTTTCTCCTTCTTTTCCAGTTATATACTTAATTCTACAATTTTAAATTCTACAAGATATTTTTGGCTAACATTTTAATCAATATTTTTCTAATTTTGAACTTGAAAAATAACATTACTTATTTCTTTTATATACAATCCACATCCAATTTCTAAAAAATTTTGGGAATACTACACATGTTATTTTTCTTATTTTAATTCATTTAGTATATTTAATACACTATCAACTAAATTTAAATAATATGGTTTGATTTTTTGGTTTCACTACATACTCATTTGAATATTATAAGCTGATAATCATCTTTTAAAAAAAATAAATAAAATAGTTTTTTCATGATAATACAAATCTTTTTTAATAAAGTTGTCTTTAAATGTTCTAATATGAAAAGAATAGAGTTTTTTGGGAGAAATGTTAATAATTAGATGAATTTTTTATATATTAAGGAATCAGAAATAATTTTCGTGTTATAATTTTTTTCGATATTTGTAGTGACAATAGGCATAACTCTATAAATAAGTTAATTACATTAAGGTACTTTCCATAAATTTCCTTTATGTGATAATTCTCACAATTTCACTAATATATTTGATACTTCTACATTTGTTTTAAATTTTTTATTTAACATCTATTTGGGAAATTTATTTACTTATCATTATCTAAATATTTTTTTCAATTAAATACGAAAAATATCTTTTTGGTGTATGTTGTAAGTTCTTCTATTTAAAAAATACATATTGTTTTCCGGTAATAAAAAAATTGGCACTTAGTTAAAACAGTATTTGATTGTCACCTAAAATGATGTTCATAAGGTACTAATGCACACACCTTGAAAAATTAGTTTTCTTTTAATCTTTTGAAACTAATCTCTTATCGAAGAAAACAATTAAATTTCTAACTCATAATAAGTCAAAGATGACTATCTCTCTACTTAGATTATTTTACTTATTTTACCCAGCATATTTGTCAAAACAAAATAGTTAACTTTTTCTTTAAAATATAATCAACTAATTAGATTATTTTGGTAATTAGATTTTCCTAAAAATAATTGATGATAAGATATTTTATAACTATGCCCCACAATAACACATAAATTTTTATGGCCAAAAAGGATGTACCCATTAGGAATACATTTTAAAAAATTAATTCATTATTATAGAATTTCTAACGAGAAGAGC
This sequence comes from Solanum habrochaites, assembly GCA_027704765.1. Classification (NCBI taxonomy): domain Eukaryota; kingdom Viridiplantae; phylum Streptophyta; class Magnoliopsida; order Solanales; family Solanaceae; genus Solanum; species Solanum habrochaites. Next base: position 38,402,160 of record JAKWJA010002494.1, read on the forward strand.
AATTAAAAAGAATTCATGTTAATATATACACATGTTTTTAATATAATTTGAAAAATATTTCAATAATGGTAATCAAATCAAATGATCTTTATTTATTGGGGATCAAATCACACTTATAGAACTAATGTAATTCAATTTCTTAAAACAAATATTAATACGTAGGGAATTTTTTTTAATATGTAGTTTGTACTTTTAAATATGTGATTTTTTAAAATATAATATTTAATTAATTATGAAATTTAATTTTTTAAAAGACATAATAATTAACACTTATCAACAACTATAACATTACTGGTGTAACTATCTTATTTGGGTGAAATAAGATGACACTTATGACACCATATCATTTGTAACTATTTCTTTACTATGTCCGATATCTAGTTTATTAAAGATTTGAAATTTGATGTAATGATTGGAACTATTTTACATTACTTTAAAAAAAGCATTTAAAATTGATTAAAAAAATTATTGAACTGTGACTTTAAATAATTATTTTAATATAACTTAAAAATCTTCATAAAATTAAATACGATAATTTACTTAATTAAAATTCTTCTTAATCATTTTAGAACAAAATATTATTTGAAGAATATATCATATATAATATGTATAGTATATACTATAATATGTATATATATATATATATATATATCTATAATATATATATATATGTATAATCTCTCTCTCTCTATCTCTCTCTCTCATCTCTCTCTCTCTTCTCTCTCTCTCTCTCTCTTGTGCCTCCAACTACGTTTCCTTAATAGTTTAACATACCTTTGCACAAAGGCAACAGGTAGTCATTAACCCCACCGCCGAAACGGAAAGCGGGGGGGGGGAGGCGGGGGGGCACGAACGGAGTTGAGGGGACGCCCCCCCCCCCCCCCCCCCCCCGAACTGGGCGAGGCAGCCAATGGCACGGGGCGGGCCACCTGGCGTAGAAATTAAAATCACACTCTACTGGACGCATGAGGGAGTGATTTTTTGCCACGTCATAAAGCTACAACAGTAAAAAAAAAAAAAGAAGTAAAATCTCCATTTTTTTTAATATTGACAAAATGTATTCATTACACCCAACATTGTCATGGTTCCTAAGCATATAAATCAAGTAACCGATGTTTTCAATCTCATTGGCTATCATGCCATCAACATTCCTATCAAAATGTTTGAAATTGCATTTATTTGCTCTTTTTGTGTTCCTTAGCATTATCGTTAACTAAGGCTTCAACATCTTTCCAGAATAGGCCCTCCACAAGAACTCCATCTTTCGCAAACCTGCAAAAACATATTTATCTCATAAGAGGCAAGTCATTCAGTTTATGAAACTCCCACATGTATAGGGAGTTTGGGTTTTCATGAGTACAAACAGGAAGCGCCGTTTTCTCTCTTGTTTTGGGGGGCTTGGTTTAGAGACGGGTTCTAAATATACTTGTCCAGTTTTAAATTTTGTGTTCCTTTCAAGAAATGGCGTTTTATGCTGGTAGTTGCACCATTATATGGCTGAGATAGCGGGAGAGGTGGAGGTGTTTGAAATATGATATTTATTTTGTCATTTTAATTTATCTAGGTAGAGCTATTATTTTATCCAAGGTGAAACTTCCATTTCACTATTTTTTTGCCACTGACGTGCGTGTGAGTCACACCTAGGATCATAGGACAACGGTGTAGTACGTGATAGTGGAATAAACAAGTTTGAGGGTGGTAATTAAAACAGAATATATTTAAGTATATCCGCCCACATAAAACAGTTTTCAAGTTCATGGATGTGAATGAATACTTTTGCGCCTTTAACACACAACAACAATAGTGCTATAAAAAAAATAATTATGTATGAAACTTTGATCGAGTCATATTTAATAAATTTGTGTTGTCATTATCATCGGAGAAATCAATAAATTTAATAAAATATTGGGATAATGACAGTTCTAAAACACAGTCGACAATGATTTTTTCAAGTTATAGAAGCATGCATATACTCATACATGCGAACCAAAGAGAGTCAGACTTAATAGTATCGTCATTAATATATTAATCGAACACGACCTTATTCTCCTATTATTACGTAATTTGATGAATTGTAAATCATTCTTATATTTATTACTAAAAACCTCAATTAATTAATTTTTTTTAATTATTATATTTAAAAATATAAATTAAACTATTTGTTTAAATAATTTTAAATGATTTATAAAATGTTGCAGATAGTGACACCTCAAAAAAACCATTAAAAGAAAAAAAATTTTCCAATAAATATGAAAATTGTAGAATCGTGTGTATATTTCATATATGTCCGAACCAAATGAAACAAAATATTAATTTTATTAATTCTCCTATTTAATCTCTGAAGATTACGTCCGTTTTCGATAAATTTGAACCATTACTCAGATTTGTGTTTACTAAAATGTTACTAAATGACCTTAAATTCTACCATTACGTATTTGTTGAAATTAATGTTCTGAATAAAATAAATTAGTGTTTTAAGTACATTCAGTTACACAAAGAATTTTTGTCATAATCTGTTGTAATAGTAGAGCCTGTTTGGCTCAGCCTTAAAAAGCTGGGTCAAACTGACCGTGCCTTGAAAGCTGATTTTTTACTTATTTAGTTGTTAGTTTTGTTGGCAATATTGAAATAACTTATTTAAGTTAAAAAAACTTATTTTTAAGGCCAAAAGTTGGAAGCTGGGGTAGAGGTCTTTTCTTTTTTTAGCTTATACGTGTATTTTAAGTTGACCATTTTTATGTGTTTCTTGCCCTTAATATTTTGGTACAATCTCCAAATACTACATAATCCAACATCTCTTTCTCATTTTTCCCTTTCACGTTTGGCATAGCAACTTCACAGCATTTTTAATTATATCCAAACACAATAACTGCTTATTTAAAAAAAGTTTCAAGCAAAACTTTCAAAAGTACTTTTTTAAAGCTGCTTTATTAAGCCCATCCAACGGGCCCTTTAGTTTAAGTGATTTTTTTTTTTATTTATAATACAGACAACAAGAATATAATGGCATTCAAAAAATATTCTTTTTTTATTTATGATGTCATAATTGTTATTTTTTAAAAACATATTGAAACATGTTTTTTATTGGGTCTCCAATCTACTATTGATCATGTTCTCTTTTGATATTGAGACTTTTGTAGTTACATAGGGATCCATAACGTAGAATTCTCAATAACGAGGCAATTATTTTTTCAATATGTTTAGAAATATGATATAAATAATATCGGATATCCAAAATGTCTTCTTCTCAGCGTATATTTAAATTTTAAGTTAAAAAGATAAATGTCTCAAAAAAATTAATTTAATAGTGTTAATGAGTCTTTTTAATAATAACCATTCTGAACCAATTATCCGACAATTTTTTTTTATCATTTGGTAAACATTTTAAAATTTTTATTATTTTTTAAAATTTATGTTGAATCAAACCTGCAAAAACATATTTATCTCATAAGAGGCAAGTCATTCAGTTTATGAAACTCCCACATGTATAGGGAGTTTGGGTTTTCATGAGTACAAACAGGAAGCGCCGTTTTCTCTCTTGTTTTGGGGGGCTTTGGTTAGAGACGGGTTCATAAATATACTTTGCCAAGTTTAAATTTTGTGTTCCTTTCAAGAATGGCGTTATGCTGGTAGTGGAACCATTATTATGGCTGAGATGAGGCGGGAGAGTGAGGTGAGAAATATGATATTTAAAATTTTTTTGGGTCCTTTTATTTATTTTAGGTGAACTATTATTTAATCCAGATGAAAATTCAATCATCATTATTTTACCTAGCTGACGCCGTGTGTATCACACTAGGAGCATCAGACAAAAAGGTGTAGTACGTGATAGGGGAATACACAATTGAGGGGGGTATAAAACAAATATAGTTTATAAGTGTACCCAATAAAAAATTTCAAGTTCTGATGTGATGAATCTTTTGCTTTAACAAAACAACAAATATTACTAAAAAAGAAAAATAATATATGTGATGAAACTTTATCTAGTCCATATTTAATAAATTTGTGTGTCATTATAATCGGCGAATTAATAAATTTATAAACTATTGGGATAATGAAACAGTTCAAAACACATTAACATGATAATTGCACTATTTAAAGAAATCATGCGTATCGCTCATACATGCCGAACCAAAGAGAGAGTCCAGACCTTAATGTTCGGCATTAATAGTATTAATTGACAAACTTATCTCCTATATTACGTAGATTTTGATGACTGTAAAATCATACTTATTTATTACTAAAATAACCACACACAATTCAAATTAATTAATTTTTTTAATTATTATAATTAAATAAAAATTAAACTATATGTTTAAATATTTTAAATTTAATTTATAAAATGTTGAGATAGTGACAACTCAAAATAACTTAGATCCGATAACAAATTATAGGGAAATCGTGTGTATAATTCCATATATGTCGAACTCAATGTAACAGAATATAATTTTATTCATCATACATATTTTATCTCTATAGTAACGTCGTTTCGATAAATTATGAACCAGTTACTCATATTTTTTACTAAAACTTATGCCTTCTTTCTAACACCCTATTGCCTGTACAATTAAGTCTTATTTTTTTTGTGAATTATTATGTTTGAATAAAATCAAATTAGGGTTAAGTAAATCAGTTAAAGCACAAATTTTTTGCCATAATCTGTTGTAATATTCGTAACTGATTTTTTTATGTAATTATACAACAAACCAGTGGAATATAATGTGATTCAAAAAATATTTTTTTTACTGTGTATGCATAATTGTTATTTTTAAACATATTGAAAAACATTCTTTTTTATGGGTCATTCATCTACTTATTGATCAATGTTCTCTTTGATAGAATTTGTAGTACATAGGGATTCCATAGACCGTAGAATTCTCAATAATTGATGCAATTAATTGATTTCAATATGTTGGAAATACGATAGAAGAATATAGAGATCCAAAAATGGCTTCCTCCAAGCGTATATTTAATTTTAAGTTAAAAAGGTAAAAATGTCCCAAAAAAATTAATTAATAGTGTGAATGAGTCTTTTTACCATTCTGACCAAATTATCGATAATTTTTTTTTATTTGATAAACATTTCAAAAAATTCATTATTTTTTAAAATTTATGTTGAATCAAACATTGTCACATAAAATGAGACAAAGAAAATATATTTTATTTAACATTATTCTTACGTATATTTTGTCAAACGAAGAGACAAGGTGTTGAAGAAACGTGAATGGCTTGGATGGACGGCTTGACAAACTGTGGACGGTCACGACTCACAAGCCGAAGCCCCAAATAGTCTAGCCTGTTCAACTCACATACGTACAGCTCAGTACGGATACTACGTACTTGGCTAGTTTTAAAATTGATTTTTATTTATATAGGAATTATAAATACCATGGGAAATGAGTTATTTGGTCAAACTTGCAATCTTTTGTTTCACAATAAAACAATTTTACCAACATTTTCTTTCAAACAAACGTTTTTTTACCAATAAAAGGGTTAAGGATTTTAATTGATCACATTTTTACTATAATAGGTGTTCGTCTTAATTCGGGTCGGTCTCATCATAAGCCGAATTTGTATCTGTCAAAGTTCCGAGTTTTTTTGTAATTCTATGCTTCTTATTTCATGTTTTTGAGTAGTTTTTAGTTTTAATATTCCCTAAAAATTTATTAATTATTTAATTTCTTTCCTTTTTGCTCGCCGCCCGTTGCGTGGGCTCGCCCCCTTGCTCCTCCTCTCTTTTCACCCCCCTTCCTAGCGTCTTTGAGGTACACATCCGTAATGTGATGCGCTTTTTTAAGAAGAAAATTTCCTTTTGGCGCCATATCATTATAATCGTTCATTTGGCTTCTCAGACTCTCTCCGTCCCAGCGGCGAAGGTACTTCCCTTTTAAATTTTAAAGATATTCTTACACAATAAAAAAAGGAAGCTGTAGGAGCTCTTTGGGCGCAGAGGGTGGCGCCAAGGCGGCAACAGACAAAAGAGGACGGCTAAAAGGAGTAGGCAAGTGGCTGGATGGTGGGAATAAGGCAGAATGGTCAGGGGGCGGAAAAAGCCAAGAGAAAAGAAAGAGAGAAGAATAGAAAGGGAAAGGCCAAAAGAAGGATGGAGGGAAGAAAAAGGGAGAGGAGGAAGGAGGCGGCGCTGAACACCCCAGAAAAAAAAAAAGGAGTAGTGGGAGACCAAGAAAGGTGATGGAAAATAAGCAACGAAGGAACAGAAAAGGAACGCGGGGGGCAGGGGACGCGCGCGAGGAGGGAGGGACGGTGTAAGGAAACGCAACATGCAAGCGAGAAAAGCGGGTAGGAGAGGACAGGAAGAGGAACAACTAAACGAGGGGAAGGAGGAAGTGGCAACGGAGTGAGAAAGGGAGAGGGGGGAAAAGCACGGGGGGAAGGGGCAACGGCGGAGCATGGGAGCGGGAGGGAGAAAAAAAGAGTGGTAAAATAGCAAGGAGTGGCACAGGCGGGAAGGGCAAGACAGAAGGCAGATAAAGGGGGAGAGGAGAGGAGGGAAGAGGGGAGGAAGGAAGGGGCAAGGGGGAGGAGGAAAGGAAAAAGAAAAAACGGAGGGGAAGGAAGGGGGGAAGAGGACAGATGGGCGGGCGAGGATAGTGGGCGGAGGGAAGAAGAGGAAAGGGATGGAGGGGGGAAACGAACAGAAGGGAAAGAATATTTTAGTACTTTGATAACTACAGAGTAATGTTGGGAGTATGATGAATTAGCTAAATTTTATACTTCTAATATTAAGATAACCAAAAATAGCAAATTTGAAACACATAGTTAAAAGGTCAACTTTTCACCTATTCAAACAAAAAAATTCATATTTGTACAAATGCTATGAGGCAAAGTTTGCAGAATGGCGCTCCATAGCAGAACAATAAAACGTAATAATTTCGCTATACACATATACAATGTAGTAATTCGCAATGCGCTAAGTGTATAATTGTGCTGGCCTATTTCGTTGCAATTGTATAATTGCTACTTATTCACTGTCAATTGGGTATGCCCAATTTGTATAATTCGCGGCAATATTTTATTAAAATTTGTTTTGCATACAATTGATCGAATTTAAATTATTAGATTGCATAATAATTGTATAGCAAGGAAGAATATGTGTTTCTCCCTTTATAATACAAAAATAGAACACAATAATACACTTCTGTTGTAATAAAGCTAGAAGAAAATGAATTTCATTCACTCACTTGCAATTTTGTATAAATCGTCGTGGTCTTTTTTCTGGCATGTTGTATAAAATTTGCAATTGGTCTACAATTGAATTGAAGTAAATGTTTTGAAATTGTATAATTAATGTATAACACGAAGATATATGTTCCCATGTTATATGCAATTGTCTCATCGTCTTCCTTCTCGCTTATACAAAACCAAACGAATTATACACTTCCTGTGAATAAAGCGAGATAGGCGAGCAGATGAATAGTGGCGAGTGAGATGGGGAAGTGGGCGAGCGAGATTTTTGGGAGAGAGGCGCTGACAACTTTGGCTAACGTTGGCTATGGAGCAAATTAATCAAACCCTACTACTCTATTTATTTTAGATTATTAGTTTACTATAATATACAATTTTCCCTAGTTAAAAAGTAAGAGAGAAAAAGCTCAATTATCCACTTGTCAAATTATAAGAGGATGCTCATACAACTTTTATATGCTACCTCATATTTATCCCTCAAATACCATAAAAAAAATTTCTATATATTCACATCAAAATTTAAAATAAGACATCCAATTAGAAACAGGATTGAAACCCTCAAGAGTTAAAGACTATTCCTATTGAAAAAAGAATTAAAACTATTCCTATTGGAGAAAGGATTGAAACGTTAAGACTATTATTCCTAATGAAAAAAGAATTAAGACCTTTACGACTATTCATATTGGAAAAAAGAGTTATCTAGAATGAAGTCATAACTAAATTCATACTTATTCTAACAAACTAGATGGTGATGCACGAATCCGATATTTATCTATTTATGTAAAAATTATCTAAAAACGAATTTACTTGAAAACCTCTTTAATGGATAGTAACATACATTATTCATGTGTTAGACTACACTTTCTAGATGAATCATCTTTGTTTGAATTGTTGGTATACATGCACATTGATGATAGAACTGACTGTGCCTGTGTGCACACTATTCACATATATCTATGAAAGCTGCTATCAACAAAAATAGCAACTCAGCTGGCTGGTATGTTTCTGTACAGTTATCATTGACGTTGTGCTTGATTAAAAAAAAAAGGGCACGGATATTAATGATGAGTTCCTGGTTAAAATAAGAGAATTGTTTAAATGATTGTGTAGCAACTGTAGAATTGACGTATTTGTTGTGACGTAGCTTTTCAATTTTTTTATACTAGGCTTCAGTTGAAAGAAATATAATTAACAATGTGATAGCAAGACAAAAACAGATAAATCTAAAAATCAATAAAAATCGAAAGAACACCTGAGAGAATAGGGAAGAAATAAAAGAGCATTTGAACAAGTGTCCCAAAGTAAGAGTAGAAAGCTGTCATTAAATTATAAATGAGCTAAATTAACATAATTGCTCTAAAAATGAAAGCACACATGTCGATCCTCTACTGAAACTGGCGCTTCTAATATAGTAAAATATCAACAACATGAAGAATGAAGAGTTTATAGAGGAATATTATACTTAATAGTGTTTTAAAATACTTTGTTGGGATTCGTCTTGGGGTTCACCCCGGGAAAGGGCTCTAGCAAAACGTTCGAGACTCAAGTGTAGGACTTAGTTCTGTAAGACTTATGTTGTAAGCACGCCCAACACTCAATGTTCGGGGTTTGCCAAAAAAAATCTTACGCAAATTATGTGTTAAAATTTTTATTTAACATTATTAGCCCTCATAATTCTTGAATAAGTGAATGATACAAAATAATTTTTTAATCTACATAAATAAGAAGTAACACTGTGAAGCTGATTTAATACATAACATATTTTTTTAAAATCGTAACGAAATTGTACTTTTTTCACTTATCATTGATCTTCATGATTTTGTCATTTGTCTCAAAGTTATCATATTTTATTTAGTTATTTGAAAGTAATATTACTTTTATTCATGATGGAATGATGTTTTTATTATAATAGTAGCAAGTTTTGATTTTTTTTTTCTTTTAGGGGAATTACCTTGACTACTATGATCGCAACTATTGTTTTATAATACTGAATTCTCTTATTATTACTCCCTCCGTTTCACAAAGAATAATCTATTTTGATTTGACACGGAGTTTATAAATATAAATAAGACTTTTGAATCTTGTGGTCCTAAATTAAAGTTAGGTCAAATGTACAAAATTGTCCTTTGATCTTGTGGTCTTAAAATATGTCACGTGGAAATCTAAAATTAAAATGTAACCAAAAAAAAAAGTTATTCTTTTTTAAACAGATTAAAAAGAAAAGAAGATCATTCCTTTTTAAGCGGATTGAATAGAAAGTTAAGATATTAAATTATTTATAATTGTATAATCATGTTAGAAGTTTTACTTTATGAGTTCCGTTAATCATGTTTATAGTTATTTCAAACTATTCATGTAATTTATAATTTTGTGCTATTATATTATCATATTTTTTATATGTATTTAGTCGAACCTACTTTTAAACAATCCACAACACCCCTCTTAGTTCCATATATATCCCCAACTAATATTAATAATAATACTATTAATTAACCTTAAGGTTGAAAATTCGAGAACAAGGAAGTCAATAAATTAGGGACGTTATTAAATTGAAGAAGAGGAGAACTAACTAATCAATAGTTGAAGCTAAATGTTTCAAATGATCACTTTAATTTAAAACACAATGAATTTAGGTATAATCAAAGTATTTATGGATATTTACTGTAATTAACGATTATTTGTGTTTACGTACTTAAAATAAATACAAAATCAATTTGCACGTCAATGATTATAAAATTGAAAAAAGAAATACATGTCGTAAAATGAATGTCCATTATTAATATGTCATGTGTTATAAGTTAATGATACACACAAACACATTCTTCATTTTATAACAGTATAATTTTAATTAATTAATGATATATATCGTAACTCAAATTATTTAGAGAGCATGGAGATCTGACTGTAAGCAGACAATTATCAATCAGTACAATTAGACTAATTCAAGACGAAAATATCTCCTAATATATATCCTCATACTACCTTCTAGTATCATCTTATTCTCTAAAGATTTCTAATTTATTTATTTGTTGTATTACAGAGAGTTATATAATAATCATAAAATAATTCTATGATAGACAATTAAAAACATAATATAAACTGTTATGTACATCAACATAATACTTTCAAATTTCTTTTGGGAAAAGGTTTTGATATACCCCTCAACTTTATCATTTGAAGCTAATATACCCCTTGTTATGAAAGTGACTCATATATACTCTTATTTATATACAAATGACTCACATATACCATTTTCCTCTAACGGAAATGAAAAAAATAATTTTAATCTAATTTTTTAATTATTTTTTCTAAAAAATATAATTTAATATGAGTAAATTTAATCCCTCAAATAGATTTTTTTTTTTACTTTTTTTTTGTTTCAATTACTAATTTAGAATTATTATTTTTGATAATCAAATTTATTTATGTTTCACGACATATTCTTTAAAAATATTTTAATGACCAAATTTTTTTCTTCGAAATTTTTTTTTTACAGAAAAAAATTAAATTACAAAGTATAGATAAAAAAATAGTCTTTTTTTTTCTCTTTACTCTAAGTAATGAAAGAAAAAAAAATAAGAATACGCACAACTCAAATAATTATATAAAAGAAGTAAAAATAATTTATGAGTGAAAAAAATTACAATATGCCATGAACTTTGATAGAAAAAATCATTATACCCCTAAAATGTTTTTGAAAAATATAATTTAAAACTAATTTTAACTTCCGTTAAATGAGGGTAATATTGAGCTCATTTTGTGGTGGAATACATTAATATATTTTTTGTACATTTTTTTATCCGCCTATTGTTTGTCACATTTTGTATCCACCTAAATTTTTATATTTTGTATTTGTCTCATTTTTATCACATTTTTGTATCCGCTCATTTGACGTAAAATGAAGGATTTTAAATTAAGAGGGGATAAGGGTATAATTGAACTTAAGGAACGGGATTTTTGTTATTTTTTCTTTTTTTATAATGATTAACTTAAGTTATAAATTAACAAGTTAAAAATAGTATGTAACTATCGACAAAACAATATTAACATGTGTAATGTTTACATACAACGTGTTAATCAAATCTTAAAATAAAAATTAGATCTTGAATATTTTATCAAGTTTTTTTTTCAAGTAAAAAGAAAATATCTAAATAGAATATACCTAATCATTTTGCGTTTGGACTCTCTTTCATTTTTAAAATTTAATATTATCTTCAAGTTTAATTTAATATTTTTTAATTAGCCCACGGACCGGTCCTATCGATATTTCTTAAGCCGCACAAATAACAGATTTATTCAGGTCGGACTAAAAACCCCTTTTTTTAAATGGGCTCCAAAAATCTTAGTTCAATCCTATTAAATCGCGAATTAGACAAGTCAGTCCAAGAGACCTAGTCCAAACGGCTCTAGTGAAAACACAACTATAAAAATAAAATACATCAAAAATTGTGAATATTTCACTGTAAAATCTTTATTGATTTAACAATAATATTCTTAACTTGTTTTATTCAAAAATACAATAGTCAACAATATATTATATAACTCGAACAAACTTTAGGCAAATTATTCAGCTTAAAGCTCAAAAAAAGAAAATTCTTCCTCCAACAAATAAACTCTTTTTTTCTCTCTAACATTAACCTCAATTTTTCATGCTCTCTATAATATTCTTAAGACTCGTCACATGATAAAAATGACTGGTACTTAAAAGGTGCTAAAATTCTTATTTTTAAATAAATTGAAAGATATTAGAGTAATATTTCCTTTGCTTATCTTTACACATTCATTATATTATTTTAAAATATTCAGTGATATTTATTCAGTTTATAATTTCAATGAATAATTTATCATTTTATATCTACTCATCCTTGTTATTAAATACTATTCATTTTTCAATGTTTTATTTTCAAGTACATGGGTTGGCAGATGATTTAAAACCTGTTTGGATTGACTAAAAAATTGATCAAAAATACTCTTAAGTCATTTTAATTTTTGAAGTGTTTGACAAAGTTAAAAATAAGTTATACTAAATTCAAAATTACTTAAAGTAAATAAAACGGTAAAAGTAAGTACTCTCCTATTATTATTATTATTATTATTATTGTTATATCAAATATTAAATAATAATATTATCCAAAGCTTGCCAATTAGACGAAATCCCTTTACATTGTAGCAAACATTAGTTTTCTGGCCTAATAACCTAGCCCAACAAATGGCGTAAAATCTCCAACTTATACGGGCACTCGATAGCCCACATTTATTTTTATTTTTATTTTCGATAGCTCACATTTATGTTTCAATTTAATAAATATTTTATGCTCAAATTAAGTTATCCAGCAATATTAGCACAAAGCAATGCGTACTTGAAAACAGCTTAATATGGTTAAGTAACAATTTAGAGGTGTTTTTACATGATTTGAGGAATATTTGAGATGAATTTCAGATTAACACTTGAAAAATTAAAGAAGACTTGATACATGCGTGTAGCCTTAGGAGCTTAATTGTCAATTTTATAGATGAATTTCAATTAAAAAATCTTTTCTTTTGGTCAAACAAAGTGTCTTTATCTTATTAATACAAAATTAATATACGATCGATCTAGTGTCTCAACCAATTCTACAAATTTTGTACTAAGAAATAAAACATAAACAAGAACCAACAAGGCCCCTTTAGAGTTGAGAACTTCACTGTCCCTTCTCAATATATAATATAGCTCGTAATTCTTCAATTAAGATTTGACTCCTCTTTATTTTCATTCTCTTCATTTTTACAAGTTCTTAATTATATAGGAGATAATGTATCATTTATTTAAACTAATGGTTACGAATTAATAAATTATGATTATAAGTTATCTTAATTTATTAAATCTAATCCATTCATTAAATTTTTTGAGTTGCATCTTTCATCCATCATAGTGCTTCATTTCGAGTCGTTAAGCTTTAGTGTATATTGAGATTATATGTATATATATAGTATTATTTGTCAATAAAAATCGAATGAATTCACTCTAGAATTTAGAAGAGCCCATGTCACAACAAGCAACTTTTTGATCCGGGAAACAATGACCAAGAAATCACAATTAATTTGGTAAACCATTCTTAATTGGAAACAATTAATTTTTATTTTATCAGATCTTACTGTATATTCAGTCAATAATCTTTTATACATATGTTAAATTGAGCAAATATTAGCGTAATTATGCAATACCAAAAGCAGATCAGGAAAAGGAGTAAACGATTGGAAGCCATTGGCATGGGTGGAATAGGAAAAATCTCAATTCTCTCTTTTCCCTTCAGAAAAAAAAATAAAAACAATATTTTTCCATCCCACCCACTCCAAAAGATTCCCAAATCCCTCCTCCCTTTCCATTTCCCACAATAAATAATAATAATATAATATGTATAAAGAGCTCAGAAACAAAATGGGTATGAGAAATTTATCATCACTCAAATTTAAAAAAATTTGTAAGAGTGGTGCATGACAGTCTCTAAATCTCATCACAGCTCTTTCAAAAAAAAAAAAAAAGGAAAAACAGGAAGAAATTGTATGGAAAGGGAGAAATAATTGGAAGCCATGGGCATGGGCGGTGTAGGCAAGATTTATCGTATCATACAAATATGATAGATCTATCTTTCCCCACCGCTCACGCCAAAACCTTCCAAAAAATCTTCATCCCTTTCCCAATTTCTGAATTTTTTTGATGAAGAAACAGTAAACAGCTGTAGGTAGGTTTACTGATTTTGGTGAGTGGTGTGTTCATTATATAGTGCAAAAAACATGCTGAAGTCTCCGCTGAGTTGAAACCCTAATTTTTGTGAGTTTACCATCGTGTCCTATTAAGTTTTCAATTATTACAAATAGAGTACATTTCTTTATTCCAAAGCTTTAGCATTTTAAAGCAGGGAAACTATATAACTAAGCTAACAATAAAATAAAATTACGTAGTTAATCATTAATTATATGTGTTAACTTCAAGTTTGTATAATTCATCATATTAATATAACTTTTAATTAACAATTATTCGTTTGATTTGTATTTATATATGACGATGATTTCCTTAAGTTTTTCAATTTTATCATCATATTTGTATAACTTTTAAAAGTTTGTATAAGCTGATTCCGAAATTTGTATAGTTGTTTAAAGGTCATATATCTATGTTTGTGTCAATTTATTATTTCGAGTCTTATCATTTTTGTATAAAATTAGATTTTACATTACTCAGTTATATAAAAAACACAAATTATACAAACGTACCCGTGAATTATACAAACAAAATGCAAATTATAAAAAAATTTTACTCTCTTGCTCGCCTCTCTCCTCTCTCTTCTCTCAATCTCGCTCGCCAAATATGTAAATATATATATATATCAGTTATATTTCTACAATTATGTAATCGATACCCATATACAATTCACCTTTGTCCTATTCTCTGCCCTCTCTCGCTTCACTCTCCCAATCTCGCCTGCAACTCTCCTCTCTATAACATGTCATTACGAATCGTAATTGACAAACTATAATTATGAAGCGTAATTGGATTGATTTTTAATCAAATCAAGTTAATCAGTGTTAAAAAATTTTTACAATCGAATCTAACTATAAAAAAAAATGATTTAATTCAATTCTCCCATTTATAACTAGCTAACGAAATTGATTAATGGTAAAATAATAAATATACTCTATGAGATGACTATTTCAAATATGAATCAATACATTTCTGTGCAATAACTTCCGTTATTTGCACACGAAGCTTGGTATAGAGCTTAGACATTCTTAATTGTGTATTTCTCAGCTGCTCTATAACCTTTGCAATAAGCTCGTCCTATCAGGGTAACATTCAAAGAGTGATGATCCAGAAAACTGAAAATCAATCGGCGAAATATGATTCTTTTTCGAAGTGGATGAGTAAATCATTGGCTAGGTGAAATGCAGATTACATCATAAGAGAGCATAATTAACGGGTAAAACTTATCTCCACCGGGTGTTTACACCAAATCAATATATGTATGTCATGTGTTTAAATTTATTGTTCAATTTTACTCCATTAAATCAGCAGATTGCATTGGCTTGATGTAAACATCCGGTGTGAATAATTTTTTTCCCTAAATTAACTCCGAGGCTGCAATATCTCAGTAGCAGGTTAGAACCATTCAATAAAATCTCTACCTTGTCATAGAATAAAAAGGTTTGAGCCAAAGATGAGCATGACATTTGACATAAACTACAAGGATACATTCTATAAAAGGAGGAAGATTTTAACTTGTAGATCAAACATTGCATACCGCAAGAACAATAAAACTGTCATTTATGAAGCATAAGAGACGATATGCAATTATGCTTCATAGCATAAGCAAAAATGCCATCAACACAAAACAAATTATTATCATATCAGTATTAAAACAACAAAAAAAAAGTTTTTAGTTCAACAAGTTGAGGGGAAATGAGTAATGCTATCTAAGATCAATGCTTCATCTACAAAGGAGAGGTAACTTGCAGGTTCTGCAGATTTATTGGGGCATCTTACTGAAGTTTTAAAAGTAAAAGCTATGCTTCGGAAACCCCAAGCATCCTCAAGTCCATTACTTGGAGAATGTTTCGATCGTGTATTGCACATAGAACAATACATGGAACTCAATTTAAAAAAGCTTTCACAAATTTTCACTACAAACAGAGAAAAGAAACATTTACTGAATCTTGACAAAACCAGTCCAACACTTTATATTGCCTATCAGAAAAATGGCAAGTTTACACCATTTTATTAACCATGGTCTTAACTGTTCTCCGATGCAACTATATCAAATGATGAAGCTCAAGTAATATTGATGTATTTAGATGCTAAGTTTAGCAATTTTGAACCGCCACAGTTCATCAACCAACTCTGTCACATTATACTACATCAATGCTACCCAAAATGAAAACCGGACATATTGGCTCACACCGGGGCAGACCCATTGAACAAAATGGGCTGTAGGTGCTTTGGTCGTAAAGTTGAGTTTTGAGATTATTTGTGCCCCACACCGAGGATTCAAATCATGGTGTAACCTTTCAACTTTTTGTTGAAAAAATGCAAAGGAAACTTGCTTCATAATTTTTGACTTCTTTTTGTACTCTTTCTTGCTTACATTTTTTTGCAGTTAACTCTCCCTTTCCATTTTTTTTATTTCATTTACTAACTAAATCTTACACTAGCAATTATTTGTTAAAAGGAATTGAGCAACCACAACGGTAAATCCTGAGTCCAGCCCAAAATCAAAACCAGACATATTGACTATAATGCTGAACTCAACACTATAACTAAGCTTGATAACAAAGAGCAATTCAGCAGTCAGCAGACAATATGTGATATGTCAACGCAGAAGTTGAGAATACATAAATATTCATCAAGACCCAATCTTTAAAAGCAAATCCTTCAACAGAGATGCAAATATTTAAGTGCTGATGACATTGTGATTATACAATTCATAGTCAAATACCTAAACATCTCAAAAGAATCACAAATGTTATTGTTGAAAGGAAGGCATTAACCTCGACTAGCGGTCAAAGAGTATTGTGGTAAATATTGTTGTCTAGTGCTTTGTAACTTGGGGTTCATTTTTTTGAATTGATTAAAAAAAAAAAGAACACGAGTTAACTACGCCTTATCAGGTCCTATAATCTCAATTTATGCACTGTCTTAGCTGATGATTGCCCATTTCGTTAGAGTTGGAGAATATGGCGTGCATCTACATATGTTTCAAATACTCTTTTTTTCCCTTCATTTCTGCTACTAATAGTTGGTCAGGTCATGCAAAATACTTATATAATACCAGATTCAGATGACAACACAATCAGAAACTCTAAACATAAAAAATGTTTTAAAAAAACTCAAAATACTACAACACAGGAGATAATTTTCAACAGGATTAAGAGCATACCAAGAAACCTATTATGCAACTGGAGAAGAAAGGAAAGGGAGAAATAACTGGAAGCCATTGGAATGGGGGGAATCGGTAAGATTTGAATTTCATTTTCTTTATGAAAAAACAAAATATGATATCTTACCATGCCACCCACTCCAAAAGCTTCCTGAAAAATTCATCCCCTTTCCCTTTCCTACATACTCATTTCTCAAAGCTTCATCTTACTGGTTTTCTTGCTACTCACTTATATATTTATATAGAGACTAGAAGCGGCGGTAGGATGTAAACCCTAAATTATGAGGTTCCCAAAATACGTTTTTAACCACGCATGTCTTACTTTTGTTAACTCAAGTCCAATAACTTCTGTATATGACGATTCTACGCATCAACTCATTATACTACTAACTTTTCTTTTTTGCTTAATTTTAGTAACTTTATTTTATGTATCAAGCTGAAAACAATTTTCTTATCTATTTTTATATATAAAAACATGTTTGAGAGTTAAACTCTGAAGGATAAATAGCAAGAAGTGAGATTAAACATAGTTATTTTTTTGGTTTAAAAGGTCATATATAATCGTGACAAGGACACACGATAGTATAAAATTTTATCTTGTGGTTGTGGCTTGGATGATACTGTTTTGGATGCATCTTTCTTTTAGTGATTTTGCTGAGTTTACTGGTGATTATTACTGCTCGATTTTATTGACTTGTGTAGCTAGATTGTACATGTGTGTACCAAAACTTTTTTGATTTTATTAAGAATCTATTGATTTTCGAAATTGTTTTTGAAACTTTTTTAGATTGCACTCGAATATCATCTAATAAAATAGATAAAGTGTGTCCAACAAAATTGAGTGCTTCTTTAAGCCCCCCAAACGAATGTTGTAGATTAGTGTGACTCGTCTTAAAATTGCTATATCTAATACTAATAAAACTAGATTACGAGTGGATTAGACAAAATGTATCAACTTTGTAATACGACCTGTTATAGTAAGTTCATTTGAGCAACAGATTTATCTGGAAAAACTGGCAGAGGTGACGGAGGCCACGATCGTGGACCGTCACGGGCACGACGGACCGTCGTGGAGGTGTCGTTTCAAAACACTAGACAATCTAAATTGGGTATGAGAAAATCGACCTTGAACGTCGTGAAGGAGTACCAGGAGTGGCCAGAAGGACCGTCGCATGCTTCGACGGCCCAGTAACAGGGCCAACCAACTACAAAATCGGAGTTCTCTGTAGCCATGCGTCGGACAAGCAGACGCCGTGGCAGGCGAAGACGGCCCGTTCAGGGCGTACGCAAACCCAGTCGGGTCGGATTCTTTATAGTTGTAAGGGACGTTTTTGACATTCCTGCTTTAATTATAACAGTTATCGGGTTAATGTTAATAAGTCTCATTACTGGGGGTTAAAAGGTTAACGAGGAACCCTTAAGTTAATTAGTGGATTCATTAGTGGCCTTTTCTTTTAACAACTAATTATATAATAATGTACGGTAAAACTCTTTTTTTCCTTTTTTTTTTGGAATAAAAGAAAGAGGGTTTGAATTAAAGAAAAAACCAGAAGAAAAAGAGAGGGAGAAACGAGAGTAGAGAGAGTAGAGGGAACGAGAGGCAACAAGAAATGGAGGAAGGAATTTGCTTGCTGATCACGATTCTTCGGTGGGAGTAGTTTAGGTTTCTTTCCAATATTCGTAGTAAAACCTTTTAATAGCGAATGATATGGTGTTGAGTAGTATTATTGAAGTCTTCTATATGCTTAATTGCGTTGTATGCATGAGTGATCTTATATATATTGCATGGGATTGTGATAAGATATAAGCATGATGGGACGCTATTGAATCGTTAAATCTTGAAGAAAAACCTATATCAATTTGTTCATGATGATGGCCTTGGTATAAAAGAGGCTTGAATAAATTAAAATGAGATTGATGATTGGCCTTGGTATAAAAGAAGGCTTGATGAAGTAGGGGATCGGTGGTGCCACGTTCCGTTTGCGTACCAGATAGAAGTAGGGAAATAGAGGATCGAGTGTCACGTTCCGAACACCAGGATAGAATATGGGATGGAGTAGTGTCACGTTCCGGGACACCAGGATATATATGGATCGGTTTGCCACGTTCGTTACCAGGATAGAATATGCGATCGGAGGTCAAGTTCCGACCACGGTATAGTATATGGGATCGGGTGCCACGTTCCGCCCCTTCTGCTCGGGGTACCAGGATAGATCTGAGGATGGAGTGACGTTCCGGACACCAGGTTAGAATATGAGGATCGGAGTGGCACGGTTCGACAACAGGAGATTAGTCTAGAATGAGGAGCGGGAGTGTCCAGTACCGACACGAGAGTGAATAATATATAGAATGAGATCTTGAAAGATACTAAATATCTCAATCTAAAGAACCAGTTTCCCCAAACCGAGTATGATGAGAGGCGTGAGTCCTATGATGTGTTGGTGTTGTAACCAAGGATTATGGTAATTGTAAATGCTGTATGCTAAGGATAGAGTTGATTTTATGATGTACTTGATATATAATGTTTGCCTATTTGCGTTGGCCGATGAGGACCTAACTCAGTACGTGGGGTGTACTGACCCCTATTTATGTTCCTTTTTGTTTATGTTGTGGATTGCAGCAAAAAGTGCCGTCATCTCGGAATTCAAACAGTAGTTCAGCAGTTCTTCGTTCACCACCGGGATCGTCAGGGTGAGCTAATGCTTCCTAGTTTGGACTGGATCCTCCTTACCTATGTCTTGATGCCTTGAAGTTTCTTTCGCATTTTAGACTAGCTTTATTTGTTTTAGCGTCTTAGAATATTTTTTCTTCCTAGTTAGTAATTGGACATAGATGTTCTTGTGGTGAGACTTCCAGCTTTTGGGGAACTGGGAAGGAAGTAGAGCCCCCCTATATTCTTCGATGCTCGTCTAACCCCCTTCCCGCCCACCCTCCTTTATCACTTCTTTCCTTAACTAAATCCGTTCCTTTGCGGCAATCTCATTGGATTCCATCACCCCTCCTGAGCTCAAGGAATCGTGACTTTTACTTCAATACCTTGTTTACTTCGCCTGCCACCTGTCTGCCTATTCCCGTGTGGTTTCGTGTACGATGCTTTTGCTACCTTCCTAGCATCGTGCTCCCCTTACCCTTCCTTCCCTCCCCCTTATTTTTCTTCCAACTCCCACCCACCCGGCTGTTTCTTGGTGGTTTCTGTTTTTTCTCTTCTCTTTTTCTTCTTGTTTTCGGTTATGGCCTCCTCTCGGTTCCCTTGTGTCTTTCTTTTTTTGTTCTTACTTAAATTTTTATGCTTCGTCCCCAGCCTAGTTCCACCTGTCTTTCTTTTTTACCTCCTTATTTTGTTTGTCGCTTTTTTTGTTGGGAAAAAGCATACCCGCCCGGAATAGGGTCACCCCTTGCTCACCGTCGTCATTTATCTTCTCTTGTTTCCCCCTGCTCGGTGTTGTCTTTAGTGGCCTAGCGTCTCTTCCCGTTTGCCTTCTATACGTATGGGAGCCTGTACTCCTTGGTTTTTTTTTGTTTTTTATTTTTTTGTGTTCTTTGTTTTTTGGCCTATGCGTCTTTTTTTTTTTCTCTTATCGTAAAATTTATCGCTGTCGTAACGTCGGCCCTCGGATACACCGCCCATTTCGCTTGATCCCGCGGTCGGCCCAAGGAGTTGTGTTGAATCACCCACGCAACGTTTCTTCTTCTGTTTCCTTATTTTTTTTTCTCTTTTGTTTTTTTCTCTTTATGTTGATTATTTAAATTGCAATGATAAGGTGAGATTGGTGGTTCGCTCACATAGGAGGGTGGTAAATGTGTGGTTTGGTTGTGCCAGTTGCGGCCTCGTTTTGGGTCGTGAACAAACTTGGTATCAGAGCATTAGGTTCGTTGGTTCTCATCACACTAAGAAACGGTCTAGTAGAGTCAAAAGAAACTGTAGGGGCGCCTTACTTTGCTTTGAGAAAAGCTATAAGACTTAGGAAAATTTCTTCTTTCTTTCTTTCTTTCGTGCTATTACTTGGATCCCCAATTGGTTATCGAGGTGATACAAATTGTATCTGACCATCTCACCTATTTCGCAGATGGTTAGAACCTTTAGAGTTATTATACGACTACGCACCAATTCATCAAATCGCAAGACAAGATGCATCTGAGCCAGCCATGGCGGTGTAGCTCCGAAGGGAAGCATGGCATATGATGGCCGCGGTTTTTTTTGTTGTGTTAGAGGTCGTGGGAGGATGTCATCTAGGGAAAGAGGGAGACGATGCACCTAGCCATCTGGTCTAGGGCGGTGAGGTGACTCCTCCACCGACTGAGGAGGGTCGTAACGAGAAGGGGGAGGATGGGGAGAATAAAACAAGTACAGAGAACGAGGCAGGAAAGCACAACAAACCTAAACCAGAGTGAGATGTCATCAGTGTCCTTATCTTAGTGGGTTGTCTGTCAGGGTAAGGGGCATCACCCCCAACTTGGTACTGCACAAACACCTCCGTGTTTAAGGTACGACATTGCAAGCCACGATGGCCCCTCGTATGGATGCCTCATTGGACATAGGCACGTTTCCACAATGACTAATGGGCCTTATAATGACAATGATCAGCATGAACTTTTTGTAAGTTCTTGCAAATTGAAACCTCCAGTCTCAAGGGGCAGAATAGAGGATTGCTTACGATTTTTTCTGGACGTCATGAGCTACACAAAGATGGGTGTATAGTTAGAACGGTTGGTGTGAGTTCGTGATGTTTACCAGTTCAAGGGAACGCCAAAAATGTGGTGGCGGTCACAGTTGAGTGTCAACAACGACGGCACCCACCTTGACTTGGGCCTCATTTCTCTAAGTTTGTTTATGGAAAAGTATACCCCCTACTTGAGGGATAGGAAAAGGATGAGTTTTTGAGCACTAGAGCAATAGGTCGGATGTCGGTCAAGCATATGAGGCTAAGTTTCGTGGCACTATCAGATAGCCACCCAACTATGTTTCAGTCCACAAGAGTGTGTTTTTGGAGTCGTAGTTGTTTGTGTATTCGTTTGTGAAGGGGTTGTTGAGATCAGAGTTGCGGATTTGTATAGTTTTATTTATGTTTTTACAGGTGGGTAGCGACTCTACGGCACAAAATACTTCAAGAAGTGGTTTAATTCGGGGTAGAGTGGAAGGGTGAAGCCAGATGAATTTCACCATGGCATCGACATCAAAGATGGTTTCGAAAGGGAGGTGAGTTTAATGGTTCTTACTCTAGAGGACAGGGTTCGGAGGTTACTCAGTTGACCCATTAAGTATTCACTACAGACTGTAGTTGGGGGGGCCACCTCAGACCGTCCAACAATCTATGAGAGGACCCATGCGTGATCTAGAGAGTGTTTTGTTTGTTTATTTGGGTGTGGGGAGATTTTTTGTTTTTTTTTGTTTTTTTTGTTGTAGACGGGGCATATCAACGAGGTACTTGTCCAAACAGAGCGATAAACCCCCAATAGTGGAGGTTAAGAGGTTGGTCATGGCAGCCGAGGGCCGTATTAGGAAGGACGAGGTGTCGAGGGTTATGGTGGTCACCAAAAAGGGCCGGGGGTGATGGGCGCAAATGGAGCCACTACATCACAACATGGTTAGGGGGTTCATAAGTGTTACCAAATATTCATCAATTTCGAAAGGGCCCATCCCATGTTATGCTTTCCCTGGAGATCCGAGGCGAGGAGGAGGAACGGGAAGGAAAGGAAACATCTGTGCTGTTCCTCCACAGGTAATCTTTCTGGTTTTGTGATTGCATGGCTTCGTATTTGTTTATCCCGTGGTATCTTACACATTTCTTAGGTATCTTTCCTCATGTGCAAATGGCTAATTACATTGTGAATTACTTGAAATTGTGGTTAGGCAATTCGTGTTTCTTACTCCGGGTGTGTGGGGGTGGGAGTTTTTGTGGTATTGTGAAAAGGATATTATAGGCTCTTTTTTTTTTCTTTTTTTATTGTTTGGTGAACTTTGTGGGGAGTAACACTTAATGTGATTTGGTTTTTATCTTAGAGATGGTTGATTTTGATTGTAATTCTGGGTAGGGATTGGCTTTCTCCGCAATTTGCATCTTGGATTGTTAATTGCTAAAACGGGTGTGACGTGTAGCCAAGCCTGGGATAGAGATCCGTAGTGTGGAGGGGGTGAATACACTCCCAATCCGGTGCGTACATCTCCTTTATTCGGCTAAGAAAATGGGTTGTGAAAGGGTTTTGTTTAGCTTTCTTGGCAAAACATCTCAAGGATATGACACTACCCAAGTACCTTCGCTTGAGTCCGGGTTTGAGTGGTACGTGCGTGAGTTCTTGTGTGTCCCTGACAGATCTTCAGGGTATGGGTTATGCCCCCAGTGGGGATATTGACTTCTGTATTGATCTTGAACCGGGTTACTCGCACCAATCTTCTATCCCCCTTATAGATGGCTCCCGCGGAAGTGTTTAAGAGGAGTTAAAAGCCCAACTTTCCAAGAGTTGTTGAGCAAAGGCTTCATAGACCAAGGCTTCTCCTTGGGGTGCTCCGGTTTTGTTTGTAAAGAAGAAAATGGGAGATTTCGGGATGTGCATAGACACCGGCAATTGAACAAGGTGACTATAAAGAACAAGTCTCCTATGCCTCGCATTGATGACTTGTTCGATCATTACAAGGTGCTTGTGTCTTCTTAAGATTGACTTGGATCCGGTTATCATCAATTGAAAAAAAAACGGGAACCGGATGTGCCAAAGGATGCTTTTTTTAGAACAGGTATGGGCTTCTATTTTGGACGAATTCTGTTTTTTTTTAGTGGAGGTTGTTTGGTCTTACACGATAGCCTACTTGATGGTCGTTATGAGTTTGAGAAACGGGGATTTTAAGCCTTATTGGACTCTTTGTGATCGTATTATTGATGTGATACACTGGATATACTCTATAAAAAGTAAGGAGGGGAACATGTGGAGCATTGGAGAAGGTATTGAAAAATTTGAGGGAGAAAAAAGCTTTAGCCAAGTTCCTAAGGTGAGTTTTGGCTAGATGCAGTGTCCTTCTGGGGCACGTGGTTCTAAGGTTTTATGTTTTTGTGTTTGTTTTTGGTTGTTTTTATTGTTGTGGTTTTTGATGGTGGTAGGTGTTCTGTTTCTAATTTTGTGTTTTGTTATCGAAAAGTAGTGGAAGGAATTGTGGTTTTTTGAAAAGACCTACTAATGGGCTATTGATGAATACGGAGCTTTGTTGGGGTTATTTTTGTTTGTACGTACGCTACTATTCCGTTTTGTTCTTTATGATTTTTTTTTGTTGTTTAAAGGGGATTTTTTTTCTCTTCATTGCTTCCAAAATGACGCGAACTTGACTAAGAAAATTTCCATGTATGTCGTGATTGAGTGTGAGAACGGAAGCTTCCGAGCTCAGTTCTGTTGACTACTGCAACCATTCTCACCTTGCCAGTTGAAGGCACAAGATCTTCATTGTTGTATTGTGATGCATCTTATTCGGGTTGGGGTTTTGCTGCGTGCTAATGCCAGAGAAAGAAGATTGCTGATTTTTGCTTCAAGACAATTAAAAAATGCATGAACGTTAACTATCCAAACCATGATTTAGGGAATTGGCGCGGGTAGGCGGGTAGTGTTTGCACTAAAGCAAATGGAGACACTATTGTATATGGGGTTAAGTGGAGTCTCCCGGATCAGCGTAGTCTTAAACCAGTATGTCTCACTCAGAGAGATTTTGAATTTGAGACAGAGGATGGATGGTGGAAACTATGAAGGACTACGAAACAATATTTTTACCCATACGGGGAATGCGAATGTGTAGCGGAGCTTTAAGTAGAAAGGCGGGAAGCATGGGAAAAGTTAGCTCACTTGCAAGCGTATAGGCCGCCATTGGTAGAGAAGTCAGATTCTGGCTAACGACTTATGAGCTTAGACCGTAATGAGAAGGGAGGATTTTTAGATTGTGTGGAGGCAAGATTTCCTTCCTTGATTAAGATTAAGGGGAAAGCAGTGTTTTTAATGTGAAACAAATTAATCGGATCCGATTATAAAGTGTTGCAAGGAGAGGCTTAAGAGCGAAAACGATGAGGAGGAAAGTGTTTTGAGGATTTAAGGGATAGGGTATGTGTTACCTCGCGTGATTGATTTGATCAACCACTATTCTGTACAGGGCTCATGTCAAGGTATTCGATAATACGGGTGCAAAAAACCAAGATGTTACGGTGCCTAAAGCAACATTCTGGTGGAGAAGAATGAAGAGGTGATATTGTGGATTTTATTGCCAAATGTCCAAACTGTCAACAAGTAAAAGTATGAACACCAAAGGAACGGAGGAACACTTCAGAAGAATGCCCCAGTTCCGGAATCGGAATGGGAGAGAATTGCAATGGACTCTCGTGGTTGGTCTTCCAAAGACACTGGGCAAGTTGACTCCATTGGGGTTATTGTGGACAGAGTAACTAGCTATGCTCATTTATTTCGGTTTAGGTTGACTTACAAGCAGAGAAGTTAGCCAACTTTACATCTCAGAAGTTGTTCGATTGCACGGAGTTCCACGATCCATCATATCAGATTAGAGGGTACGCAGTTAGTTTACGTCTAGGTTTTGGAAACATTGCATGCAGAATTGGGTACTAGGTTGGACTTAGTACCGCGTTCCATCCTCGACGATGGTAAGTCTGTTGACGCGAACGATTCAAGTGTTGGGAGGATAGCTTTCGTGCATGTGTGATCGATATTCGTTGTGGCCATTGGGATAGCTTCTTGCCCTTAGCGGAGTTTTTCAACAATAATAGCTATCACTCAAGCATTAATATGGCTCCTTTGAAGCATTGTATGGGAGGAGATGTAGGTCTCCATTGGTTGGTTTGATGCATGTTGACTAGGACCTTGGGGGTACTGATCTTTTGAGAGGATTTCGTGGAAAAGGTGAAGTCCTCAAGAGAAAAGCTTTCTTGCGGCCGCAAAGTAGACAAAAAGAATATTTGTCAGATGATCGAAAGCGTTAGAGACTTAGACATGGCGGGTGAACAAGTCTTGTTAAAGTGTTCACCAAATGAAAATGAAAGGGGTGATGCGGTTTGTTTGGTTTTAAAAAGAGGCAAGCAAGCCAAGGTACATTGGTTCCCCTTGAAGTACTTAAACGAGTAGGGGAGGAAGTGGCTTATGAGTTAGCTGCCTCAAGGGCTGTCCGGAAAGTACATCCGGTGTTTTGTGCGATGTTGAAAAGATACCATGGGTGGAAATTAATCATTTATCCGTTGGGATTAGTGGTGCCTTGATGAGACTTGTCTTATGATTGTAGGAGCCGTTGCTATTTTAGAAGAGAAGTTGCGCAAGTTGACGGTCAAGGGAGATGATCTATCAAGTTCACTGGAAGAATCGACCCGTGAAGAAGGCCATTGGAGGAGGAAGGAGGCAGAATATGCGAGAAGAAAGTACAAACATCGTACAGATTCAGGTATTCTTTTTCGCCCTTGTTTCATTCTCGTGTCGTTCGGGTGGAATAGATGATGGGTAAATGGTATCTATTGTAACGACCTGTTTAGTCAGTTTTGAGCAACAGCTGTTATTCTGGAAAAAATGGCCAGAGGTGACGGAGGCACGACGGACCGTCACGGGCACGACGGACCGTCGTGGAGGTGTCGGGTCAAAAACATTAGAAAATCTGGAAATTGGGTCGGAAAATCGACTCTCTGAAAAGTCGTGACGGTAGAGGCGGACGGGACCGTCGCATGCTCGAGGGCCCGTTCAACAGGCCATCCACTAAAATTGAGTCCTGTAGCATTGCGAGGACCAGCAGGACGGACCGTTCGAAGGCGCGACGGCCGTCACGGGCTAACGAATCAATCCCAGTACGGGCGTAAGATTCTTTATACGTTTTTAAGGGAACGTTTTTGAATATTACTGCTTACTTATAAGTATAGGGTTAAATGTGAATAAGTTCTAATTCCTGGGGGGTTAAAAGAGGGTTACCTAAGTTAAGTAGTGGATACTTAGGGCTTATTTTGTTAAACCTTAAATTATATAGGATATTAGGGTATTAGGGTAAAAAGCAAGAGGGTTTTGAATAAAGAAAAACAGAAAAGAAAAAAAGAGGAGGAGAACGAGAGTAGAGAGGGGATGAGAGGAGGAACGAAGAGGACAACAAGAAATTGAGGGAATTTGGCCTTTGCCTTGATCACGATTCATTGGTGAAGGGGTAGGTTATGGTTGCTTTTACACTATTTTTTTCGTATAAAATCATTAATAGCGAATGATGAGTGTGAGAGGATTATTAAGTCTTCATATGCTTAATTGCGTGTATGCCTGATGTGATACTTATATATATATGCTGATGTGATAAAATAAGAATGATGAGCTATATTGAATCTTAAATCTTGAAGAAACCCTTGGTATAAAAGAAGGCTTGATAATTATATAATGGATTGATTTGATGCCTTCGGTATAAAGAAGGATTGATGATTAGGGGATCGGGTGCACGTCCGGTTACAGGATAGAAAAAGAGGATCGGAGAAGCATGAGGTGAGAAACGTTCCGACACCAGGATAGTTATGGATCGGGTGCCACGTTCCGTACAAAGGATAGAATTTGAGGAGCGGAGTGTGTTCACGTTTCCGACACCAGGATAGTATATGGATCGGGTGCAACGTTTCCCGTGTCCAGGATAGACTAGAGGATCGGAGTGTCCCGTTCCGACAACATGGAAGAAATGGGATCGGGTGTAGCGTTCCGGACACCAGGATAGACTGAGGAGGGAAGAGAGTGTCACGTACCACACGAGATGGGAAATAATATAATGAACTTGAAAGCATACTACTTACTCAATCTAAAAAACTGTTTCCCAAACGAGTATGATGAGGAGGTGTGGGTCTCATTGATGTGTGGGTTGTAACCAAGGATTTATGGTATTGTAATGCTGTATGTGTATGCTAAGGATATTAGTTGATTTTATGGATTTGTTCTTGAATATACTGTGTTTCTATTTGCGTTTGGCCACTATGATACCTACTCAGTACGGGTTGGTGTGTTACTGACCCCTACTTTATGTTTCTCGTGTTTGTATTTGGGGTTGCAGCAAACGTGCCGTCATCTTCGACTCAACAGTAGTTCAAGCCAGTCTTCGTCACACCGGATAGTCAGGGTGAGCTAATGCTTCTAGGCTTGGACTGGATCCCTTTTCCTAATGTCTTGATGCCTTGACGTTCGGCACATAGACTAGCTTTTATTTTTTTAGCTTTAGAATACCCTAGTTTAAGTAATTTGATTCATAGATGTTTTGTTGGTGGTGATTGACTTTCCAGACTTTTGGGGAAGTTCTAGATGTTGAATTTTAAAGTATTGAAATTGCTTTTATTGATGGTTTAAGTCTCCGGCTTGTTGTGTTTTATGTTGATATTAAATTGAAATTGATAGGTTTAGAGTGGTTGTCGCCACATAGGCGTTGGAAATGTGGGTTGCCAGTCGGGCTCGGTTTGGGTCGTGACACAACTTAAATTGAGCGAAGAAATTATATAACTGTATCAATGATACAATATAAATTTCAGAAGATTGGATTTGAAATACAAAGCGGAATTTCAAAAGGTACAAAAATTTCAAAAGAAACAAGTTATATTTGAGATATAATGTAAATTTCAATACGAGAATTTCAAAAGAATGAGGTTGTATTTGAGATACAATGTAAATTTTAATATTATCGTCATGTACCGTAATTATAAAAAATATCAGTGTATGATAAATTAGCAGCAAAATAATACTATCCGTGCAAATTCCTCTTAAATTTTACTAGTTGAAAATATCCAATTGAATGATAACACGTCTATGTTTTAGTAAGTTTTTATTTTAACCATTCGAGATTCAATTGAAACAAAGTTAATGAATAATGGGATTAGGTTGCCGTAAAGTTAAAATGTGTATATGCCCTGCCCTCTCTGGACAATTACCTGGTGCAATTTATGCACTTATTTTTTTTCTTCATAAAATAATACTTTGATTTTTACCAGCCCCTCATTATCAACATGATTAATCACAAAATGAAGAGCTTTTGGGAAATTCCTCATGTTATTAAACAGATCAACCAACTCTCCAGTAGAAAAAACTTACCAGAGGTCACATAATGTTTAGGGTGTCTGTGATGCTAACTGAATGATAAACCAAGTTAAACAGCTAATAGAAATCACAAACACATGATGTGATGATAAAGGCTACTGAAACTATCAAAAAAATGTAGAGCTAAATATAGGACCCCTTCAGTCTAGGTGTACTCAAACAGAGTAAAACAATCTAATACTCATGCTAGTCCATAAAACGATTTTAGCTAGTTTAGAGATAGTTTAAATATAGACAAGCAAGAAACAAGATATGTTCTATGATGAAAAATAAGTAACTTAAAGAGTTAAAGTTTCACTTCCTAGTGAAGATCAAATATTTTCTCTTGAAATGTTCAATTGCTCAAACACACTCCTACGGCCTCGTTTGTTCTCAGCCGGGCTCAAATTAGTCTTGAAATGCTAAATTGCTCAAATTGTCTTCAATCTATGCTTAGATTTCCATTTCAAATTTAGATTTAGTTGACTCTAGATATTTCCACCTTTGACTACATATTCAAATGATAGACCGTCAGGTAGGTTCATGATATAATCTCAAATCTGAGTTAGAATCACTTACCACAAGATTATAGATGAAATCCTCGCTTGGACCCTCTCAAAATCAAGCTCCTCATGTCTTAAAATAGTGAAGAAAGAAATAAAAATACTCAACTCGACTTTGAAATGCCCAGGCAAGACCTTAGCACCACTGGCGCATTGTCGATGGCACCTGACTACTGTTGGTGCACAGTCAGCCTGTCAAACTCGACTTATTCTGACTGCGCTACGGCCTACAATGTTGAAACTCATCTGAGCCCCTCAAGTTCCAATCCAAACCATACATACATATATGTTTTTGTCTCATGTTCTGGGTATATTCGTGTCGATTGATTCTCTTGACGGGTTGGTTAGGTGCCATCGCGGCTTAGTGGAATATGGGTCGTAATGTACCTATTTGATTGATGTGGTTTCTTTGCCTTCACCCAGCTAACTGTTGAATCCATTTCATTTTTTAGTCAACTTTAATTATTAATTGGTATACAAACAATTTTTTAACAAAACATAGTAATTTGGTTGAACATAAAAGTTTGGTAGTTGGCAAAAATATTAGTAAGATTGCTAGTTACATAGTCATTATGACATAGTAGTTATGGTTTAACCTTCTATAAATAGAGCATCTTGCTCCTTGTGACACACCAAAGTTAGAGAGGAACAACCATTTGAGAGCAAAAGGAGGTATTTCATACCATTACAAGAACAATAGCTTGAAGAGAAAATAGAGTGGAAGCGATATTGTTAAACGGAAAACAAAAAAGAGTGTTGTTCCTTTGAGTGTGTGTGTCACTTTGCGTATTGTATCGTTGACTACACAGTGTTACAAATCCTTTTATGAGTAATTATCAATTGCTCCTTTGGTCCGGGTTTTTCCCAAATTCAGAGGATTTCCAGTAAAATTCTGGTGTCGTTATTTTCCCATTTATTTCCATTACTTTTATCATATATATTTTTGTGCTTGTCCGCGTTTTCCCAACACTAACTGTATACCCATAGTACAATTATTCACACCAGGAAAAGGCCACAACAATAAACAAGAAACATTGAAAAATGAGGATTAGTGCAACAACTCTTATTGTTCAAACATAGAGATTGGTTCTCAATCTCCAATCAGATGTCAAAAAAAACAGACCAGCAAAGAAATCTTTGATGGTTTCCAAGAGGAAAAAAGAAAATCTAGTGATAGCTTAGACGTTCTTAGCTCTGCATTTCTCAGCTGCACTATAACCTTTGCAATAAGCTCTGGTCCACCAAGGAACTTCAAAGAGAACTTGTCTTACCTGTCAAATTTAATTAGATAAACGAATGTCGTGATCATGACAAACAAAATATCACGATTACTGCAGGATAACATTACTGCAGCATTGACATGGAACAAGTACAAGTATACATACATATCTTTATCAAAAGTGTTAAAAGTTTTATACCAAAATCATTGCAAATGACATGATAACAGTATAGCCATGATTGAAGCATCAGACAAGGTACACACTTGAACTTCTCAGTGGAAGTGTATGTCAGCAACATAAAGATATTGTTTTCTTAAACTATAGCTTAACCAAATGCAACAACTATTATTCATAAAGGGAAGTACAAATAAACTAAATTAACAAGTATATTTTGAGTTCAGCAATTAGGCAATCCCCTTTCAACTGCAATAGAACAACATATCACCAATCAAAGATAAAATATACATAAGATCGATATTGAGGTATTCACGTTCTTCAGGGAGGACATGCAATTCAAGAAATAATACTTGACCGATTGACACAAGTTCATTATATAAATTCACCAAATTCAAACTTGTTATGTCCCATAAGCAACTAAAAGCAGACCCATTCAAGGAGACGTAACAATATTTTGAGTTATGTTATCATAATTATAGAACTCATAGTTAAATATGATGAGATAGTATAGCTAGAGATTCATTAGGAAAAATATGAGTTTTATTAAATGCATCTTGATCCCTATCTTAATTTAAGCACAATTAACTCCTTTTTCGCTGAATATTGTTCAATGAGATGGTTGTTCATTCCAAAATCTTCAATTTAAAAACTAAGATGCAGCACACATAATCTTCTTCATAATGTTTTTTTTCAGGCAAATTGTACATCCGTACGGTCATACAAACATGTCAGAAAAGATTCATATAAATCAATCACCAAATTAAATCTCCATAACTGAACAAAAGGATAAAATTTCAACAGGATTTAGAGCTACGATGCAACAGATTCAACAATGAAAGAAAAAGGAAAGAGAGAAATGATCAAAAGCCATAGGAATGGAAATAGTGTATGTTTTAATTTTGTCAACTTAACTCCAATGGCTTCTATATATGATGATTCTACTCATCGAATCATTCCAAATTTACTTAATGGGGAGAACTGACAATATATTTCTGATCCAAATTCAATAATTATATTTCTTGTATCATTCATGGAAATATAAGTTAATATAGGTTGATAAATGATACTCCATATAGTATGTTGATACGAACATTAAAGTGATATAATACAAATATTTTTTTTCTGTGTATTTATGTATATGACAGGATACAATTAAATGAATTTTATGTCTTTGTTAAGGAGTATCATACAATGAAACACATACTACAAAGAGAGGGGGGTGAGAGATGGAGATAAAGGAAATTGAGGAGAGAGATGAGGAGAAAGGTAAGCGAGAGCGGGAGATAAATAAGGCACTACACCAAAAAATGATCTTTATAGGCAATTGTTTAATCGCCTTTAAATATATTTTTTTCAAATTCAATTAACATTTTTTTATAAGTGTCGTAAAATCTATGGCGATATTGGACCCAATGATAATTAACTAAGGCGAAACTATAGAAATCTCATACATTTGGGTGCTGGGATACATTCTTTGGTTGTTCGATAGATTACAAATGATACATTCTTAATGGGATGGATGCATCCGAGAGGGGATAGTGATATATCCAAGATAGGATAAAGTTGTATCCGAGAGAGAATTTGTAATATTTTTCAAATGGTAGGGATTTTAGAGATTATGATATCTTAAGTTGTAAATTTAAATAATTTTTCATCCACTAGTGCCCATAAATGTTTTAACACTCATTGTTAATGTGCATATTTATTATCACTAATAGTTGAAACTATTATAGTTAGAAAGAAAATTCTAAGAAAGTAAAATACAATTACAGAATGTAGTTTTTTTTTACAAGTGTAGCTAAAACCATTAAAGAAAAATTACGTGGGATGACAAACATTCCTACATAATTAGTTTATAAGGGTATAGTTTTATTTATTTACTATCAGTAAATATAGTTTCAGTTTTTTTTTTTTGCCATAATTAATGCGACTCCTACCTATTTCTATACCAAATCAAAAAAGCCATCCGATAATTTTGTATAAATTTTATACAAAATCCAATTTATCTCTCTTATCCTCATTTCATATTTTTCTCCTAAAATTCACTCTCCCTCTTCTAGTTTGAATCTAGAATTGGAAAAGTTTCGACTTCTCCCTCCAATCGTACTCCCACTTTTCACAAACAGCCATCAAATTTGTGACTTTCAATACTTTTTGCAGATAACAGAATACAACACATTATTTTGTATACAAACACTACACAATACATATACAAACATTTTGCAACACCATCTTTTGTACTTAAACTGTACATAGTTGTATGTATACATAAACTATAACACACCTTTTTGTATATAAACATTACACAGTTGTATATTGAAATAGTTTTCGAGATTACCACATATTCATTTGACAAATGAAAATATTATACAATCAGTTTAATCATTACTTTAAAAAAACACAAAATTACATATGCATATACACAAATCTAATATATATTTAAAATTATAGTACATTATACAAATTTGTAGATATATAAAAAACTATGAACATAACAAAATACTGTATATATAAACACTACATACTCAAATATACAAATAAATTTCAAACTTACCACAAATACAATTGGCAAATAAATAATATACAATCAGTTTAATTATTAATTTTAAAAAAACACTAAATTACATATGCACATATTACAGATATAATACATATATGAAAGTATTATGCAATATACAAATTCATATATATATATATATATATATATAGGGTCATTGACGTCTGAGTGTTTCATATGATTTATCTAACATTATATAAACAAAGAAAAACTGATAACTCCTCTTTTATACAATCACAATCGACATACAAGTAGAAATCGTTTCGTGATTTCAACATTTATTTATGCTATACTAGTCAATTATATAGTTTATTGTAGTTCAAAACATGAAGTTTCCTTCAATGAAACCTCACATATCATTGACCATACCGAAAAATTGATCAATCGGATGATTTAGTCGTGCCGGGGATCAAATTTGT
This sequence comes from Solanum habrochaites, assembly GCA_027704765.1. NCBI lineage: Eukaryota > Viridiplantae > Streptophyta > Magnoliopsida > Solanales > Solanaceae > Solanum > Solanum habrochaites. The sequence goes on from JAKWJA010002494.1 coordinate 38,436,249, forward strand.
ATAGTCTTTCTGTCGCTATAAAATTCTTTTTTGGGAAAATATTTGATTTTTTAATATTTAGATTAAATCATGAGATTGTGTAAATGTTTATTACCATATTTAGTGCTACTGTTACCATTCAATGAAAAAGTAAAATATTGTATAAATTAAAAGAAACTTTTTATACAAATTAAAAAATACATAACAAACTAAACTATGCCTATAGAATGTAATTATGTAAACTATACCCAAATAATATTATTTCATAAATTACGTTTGTCATATCTGAAATTTTCACATAGTATGCATATATTCTCTACCATGATGATAATTGTCATGCTAAAAGATGCTTTGAATATTGTTGCTCATGGGCTAGTGCTCAATGGTAGGCAAATGTAAGATTGGCCCATTAGAAAAATGGATTGGGCCTTATTTGTGGCCCTTCCCTCACATTTTGTCTACCGCAGCCCACATTCTTAACTCCAACTTTATAATGTTGGCTCATTTCAATTACTCACATGATGGCAAAATGGGTCTAAATTATATGATTCACTCATATTTATCTATTGTAAATGGTTTGAGTTACTAATTCTTTTAAAATTGAATAATATTCATATTATTTATTTAAAAGCGGATAGTTAAATAGATAAAATATGTTGTTCATAAAAAGTAGAAAAGTGGTGGAGGCTGATATGGGATTGGGATGGTAAGAAAAACTTCAATTTTTATGAAAAAAAAAACTTAAATTATTTTTTATTCATATTAGATTGATCTCGTTCATATGTCATTCCTATTCACATAGAATAAAGGGACAATTACATATTTGATTGGTCGATTGAAATAATTGTATTCTTATGTTAAATATTGACTATTATTTTGGTGGAGCCTATACAAATTGTTTCTATAGAAATAATGGTCATCGGCTATTTTATATCATCTTTATTACACTTCGTAATGATTTTGTGTTGTAAATTTTGAAATAATTGTAATATTAATAATTTAATTTGATACATCTAAGACATGTTATAATATTATTAGCGGTATGGCTAATTTTCAAAAAACACATGTTTTATTTGTTATGTTATGCTATTTATTTAATAGGTAGAGAAATAATTAGAACCGTCAATATGGGTTAGGCCCGTTGGGTCAACTTGGCCTAATCCGAAATTCAGTAGGACTGAATTAAGATTTTTGGAGTTCATTTAAGAAAAAAACTTTTTAGCCCGGCCTAAATAAGCCTGTTGATTTGAGGGACTTCAAAAATATCGGTAGGGTCGGCCCGTGGACCAATAAAATTTAATAAAAAATTTAATATAATATTAAAATTTAAAATTAAAGAGAGTCCAAACTCAAAACAATCAGGTTATATTTCTTTTAGATATTTATACTTGAAAAACTTAATATTTTTTTTTAAGTGAACTTAACTTATAAATCTTTTATACGATATTTTATTTGTAATTTATGTAACGTAGTAACATTAACATCAATGTATATTGTTTTGTCGATATTTAGATAAGGTTTTTAAATTATAACTTATTAATTTAAATTAATAATTAAAAAAATATATAATTTTTTTAAAAGTAGGCTGGTTAGTCCGGCAAGCCTGTAATCCACGTACTTGTGGGTTGGGCCGACCATTTTTTCGATCCACACCAAAAATGGGCTAGCCCAACCCAACTCGTAAAATGTCAAAGTCTGTACGAATTAGCCGGATGAAATGGGCTATAACCTATATTGACAACTCTAGAAATAATAATTAGAATTATATCTCGTTATTGCTTTTAGAAGAATCAATAATTAAAGCTCGTTGGATTTATGTGTTTACTCTATATTTATTGCTCGTTTTTGTTTATATAGTATAGACTAAAAAGATATTTGTGGTACTTACTTGCAACTGCGACCGAGGCTTTTGCTTCGAGAGTTTAGGAAAAGTTCCTTTCTCCTTGGTAATACTGAATTTCATAGATTTCTTAGGTTTTATATCAAATAATCTCGCACTTATGATTTATTGGGAATAATTAATTATTTGCTAGATAAGTTATTTGTTTTTTCCACATTATTTATATTATTATTATTATTATAATAATTAATTAATTAATAAACAAACAAAGTCCGTTTACGGAGATGGTGCCCCCTCTTCACTCCACCCTCGTGTTAGGATCGAAAATAACATGTTTAAATGCGGAAGCTAGCCAGTCAAACCTCTGAAAGACTCACGAGTAAGAGAACACGAGAAAATATACCAAAAGACCCAAGATTTAAACGTGGTTCGGTCAATCGACTCGTCCACAAAGGAGATGAGAAGTCCAATCACTATACATTGAGAGTACAAATACGAGAGAAACAAACCTCAACCATTCACTCAGAATACATGGGAGGTTCACACACAAGTGATAACCTATCACACTTGTGACCCATAAATTCTGAGTCCGAAACTCAAAGGGTAGAAATATTAACAAAAATGCCAAAACGGTATCTACAATTTTATATTAACCACAAACGTAAAAATCGCTGGCCGAGGCAGCGATTTAATTACTGAAAAAGTAAATCGCTGCTGAGGCAGCGATTTGCCAAAAAAAAATTTTTTTTAATAAAAAATGAATCGCATGCTTGAGCATCGATTTCAAAATTTTTTCCTTCTTACAAATCGCTGCCAGGGCAGCGATTGATATATTTTTAATTGTCTTTTTTTATAAAACAAATAATGGATATCGCTGCACTGGCCGCGATTTATAAGAAATTTTTTTTTTTTATATAATCGCTGCTGTAGCAGCGATTTAATTTAAAAAAAAAAAAATTTTGTTATTATTTTTTTGTTAAAATTAGATTGTTCAAAATTAATAATAATTTTTTCTTCCTTTAATTTTTTATTTTTAAAAACAATTAATTATTTGAATTTAAATAGTATTTAAATTTTAAATTTTAATATACTCATCTTTTTTAGAAAGAAAATATATTTATTTTTAAATAAATATATTTTTTAAATTTATGTATATAATATAAAGAAAATATACATTATTTTTAAAAAAATTAAAAATAAGTAAGTAATAAATATATTTTCTTTCTAAAAAAGATATTAGATTAAATTTAAATTAAATACTATTTGAATTCAAATAATTATTTTTTAATAAAAAATTAAATAGAGAAAATTATTTAATTTATTTTAACAATATAATTTTTAACAAAAAAATTATAAACAAATTTTTTTTTTTAAATAAATCGCTGCTAGCACGATTTATATAAAAAAAAAAAATTTTTCTTTATAATCCGCTGCCAGTGCAGCGATATACCTTATTTTTTAAAAAAAAAAAGAAAATTAAAAAATATATATCAAATCGCTGGCCCTGGCCGCGATTTTGTAAGAAGAAAAATTTTGAAATCGCTGCTCAAGCAGCGATTTCATTTTTTTATTAAAAAAATTTTTTTGGCAAAACGCTGCCTCAGCACGATTTTTACTTTTTCAGTTGAACGTAAATCGCTGCCTCGGCAGCGATTTTACGTTTTGGTTAATATGAAATTTTACTACCGTTTTGGAATTTTTGTTAATATTTCTACCCTTTGAGTTTTGGACTCCATAATTCTTCGCTCCCTAACCAAAACGCTCAAAGCCCTTAAGACGACCTTGTGAATGCTGATTTAGTTAGAAGGAACCTTCCTCTATTTATAGAGTCCTAAAAACCTTTTCCACAAAAAAGGATGAGTCAACTTCAAAACTTTTTCTTAAAGGACAACTATTTTATGGTAGAAATTTAGGACAAATAAAACCTAACACCTTGTAGCTACTTCTTACTTTCATTATTCATAATATTTATTTAAATTATACATAAATATTTTTAAGGGAATATTTTTCTTTACTTATCAAATACAAAAATGTAAGCAAACCTTACTTATTTCCTATAGAGAACACTTGTCTTTATTCTAAACAAAACCAAAATGTCCCTTTATACAGAATCTATGCTATATTTGAACTACTAGAAATACATTATCCTCCAACGCAGTAATGATACAAGGATAATTTATTAATATAAGGATTAGGTACACACTTCGAATAATTAAAGGTTAAATATATGTAATCAAATATTATAAGGCTAAAATTTAGAATTTATTAATAATTAAAACATTTTATTACATACTCCGTCCATGTATTTTTACTTGTTACATTTTAATTTGATATACTCATAAGAACAATAATTATTATATAATTCATTCGTTCATTTTTAATTGTCACATTTTGACTTGATACATATTCATTAAGAAAAATAATATTGATATATGTATTTTACTTTACTATTCCTATTAAATGATGGGTTTTCGTTTGAAAATAAAAGTATTTAATACTGAAAGTGCAACATGAAAAAAATTATTGTCATTTTTATTTTCAAAAAACACACATATTTATTTAATTTATATATATTATATATATATATATATATCTTATATATATATAAATTATATATATATATATATATTATATTATATATATATATTAAGTGAATAAACTTTTTTATCTCTTTTTATTTTGATTTCTCTACTGTAATGAGAAATAGAGTTTAACAACTTTTTTATGGGTCAAGAGTCAAAGACCCTAAAAAGTCAAGCAAGAAATAGAAAGTTAATTACTTTAAATTACTCATGGCCTATCCTAATATCCAACACTCTATTGATGAGTATATGATGTGGACATGTATATTCTGTTGATGACATAATGAAATTAATCGTATCTTATAGCAATTAATCCTTAAGATTTCCTCTTCTTTTTTTTTTATGTAATATAAATACATAAAAGCTTCCAACCAAAACAAAGAAAATAAAAAAAAGAACAAGTTCTCTCTCTCTATCTATCTATATATATATAATATGAAAAAACTCAACATTAAAAGCAACAAAAAAGAGAAAGAAATTATGGGTATTTGTGAACTTGAAGAAGATAAGTTGTCCCAAATGGTTAGAGATTTTATTGAAATGGATTGTGAAAATTTTCAAGTTGATGAACTTGTTGATCATAATAATCCTACTAATACATATCTTTCCTTAAAGGTACATTTTTTCCTTTTTTTTTTTGCTTCATCTAATAATGTTGACATCTTCTTTTCATGTTTATCTAAATTCTCAAATTTTATTTTATAATTTATAGGATATTCTTGAAAATGTTAGTGATGGTGAAAAAGAGATTCTTGGGAAAATCTTGTTTTATTGGAGAAACAATATGGAGCCTAAAAAGTTGAGACAATGGATTGTTAATAGATTAAGAATGGATGAGTATGAAGCTTCTCTTTGTAAAACTTCTTGGATTACCTCTTCTGGAAGTCCTTCGGGTACTATTCTAACACCCCCCTCTCGATTTATGCGATATAGTTTAAATTTCGAAGTTTAAGTAATTTCATTAAGATCGTGAGTTTGGATGTGAAATTTTAAGTTTTTTATTGTCCTTTTATAAAATTTATTACTTATAAATTATAATGATTCAAAAAAATTGAAAAGGATGATTGAAAAAAAAATTGTTAATCTTTTTTTGTGTTTGCATCTTGAAATTTCGAAAAAAAAATAACATATAAATTAAGAAAAAAGGATATTGATTTGGATATTATTATGGTGAAATATTGAAAAAATGATTTGAGAAGTATTCCGTGTGAAATAATAATGTTTATTCAAAGAACTTTATCCATTTTTTTTCCAGATAAAATTCATGTATCTACACAAAAAATGTTTTTTTTTTCAGGTTCAATTTCAATTCTTAAAGGGGTTGATTTTTCGAGTTAGATTAAACACTTGACTGTTATGTATAACCAAACAATTATTCAATTAACTTTTTTTTTGAGAATAAGCAAAAAAAAAAAAAAAAAAACGATTATATCCCAACTTTGAAATTTTTTTCTGATTTTTTTAAATCTTTGTTTGTTTGGGTATGTTGAAGCATTTCAATTTACAGGTGATTATGAATATATTGATGTGATGATGAAGGGAATTAGCAATGGATCAGAAAGAGTGAGATTAATAGTGGATATTGATTTTAGGTCTCAATTTGAGTTAGCAAGGCCAACACAAGAATATCAAGAGCTTTTAAATTCACTTCCATCAATCTTTGTGGGTACTGAGGACAAACTTAATGGCATTATCTCTTTGCTTTGTTCAGCAGCCAAACAGTCCCTTAAAGAGAAAGGACTACATGTTCCACCTTGGAGAAAAGCTAGCTATATGCACTCTAAATGGCTATCTCATAATTGCAAGAAAATTGCTTTGTTTGCACCAACTTTGCATATTGTTTGAAGGACTAATTTAACTTTTTAGAGAAAAAAAAAAAGAGAACTAATTATTAATGGTAGAAAGTTTTTTTTTTTTTTTTATAATCTTTTTACCTATTTTATGTTTAAGATATGGTATTGTATATTGTAAAACTTAAAAGGTCTATTTTGCTCCTTTGTTATGATGAGGATTAAAAGTGCTTGAAAATTTTTGTTGGTGCACTTGTAATCATGTTTGATACTCATCAATTTTTCTTTTGTTTATATATCTAGTGTCTCTATATTTTAAATTTATGTGAGAAAAATTATTTTATGAGAAATATTTTCGTATAGCTCCATTATCAATGTTTGAACTCAATTTTTTTTGTTCATTAATAGAGGAATATTTATCAATTCATACTCTTTGAAATGATCTCTAAAAAAAATAGATCTAAAATCGAGATTTATTGATGTGCAACCTTGCTTTTTTTTCCGGGCCTATGATCAATGAACTCGATAAAATAAAAAAAAGGAAAAAAAATGTGTCCATTGATTTTCATATGAATTTACATTAAATTTTAAAAAAAATATTTTTAAAATATAGCAATTTGAATTTAATTTGAGTATATACTATTATATCGAACAATCTTACTATCACACCATATATGTTTTTTAACGAAATATTTTTGCTATTTTTAATTTGTACGTGCTTCTGAATTATAGTTTTGCATTAAAAAAATTGGAGTCTCTTGATTTTTGTAACATAAAATAAAATCAAGAGACTTCACTATTTCTTTTCTGTTACAAAAATAAAATCAAGAGACTTCACTATTTCTTTTCTTAAAAAAAAAGATTGTAAACATTTTTTACGAGAAAAATAATCGACAAATATCATTGGTTGTCCGTCAATTTTAGTCCTTCGATATTTTCAATTGCTTTCTCACGTTTTTGTAGTGCTGGATATTTCTATGATGTGTGGTATATAATTCAATATATTCCTTTCGTTCCCCTTTCAAACAAAAATGGCAATCAAATGATTTTTTTAAGTTATAATTATTTTTAAAAATTGAATAAGTTTTTTTTTATTAGGTGTAATTTAAATTAGCTTTTTAGATGAACTAGTAAACGTCAGAAGTCATTTTAAAAAATAATCAGCTCAATTAAACTAGTGATATTCATATATTTAACGAAGACTCATTACTATCACATAAAGTTTAAACTATTTTAAATTCAAGATTGAAAATTTAACTAGATTTTTAAGGGAATATTTTTGACGTCAGCTTTTGCATAAAATATTTATATTTTAATATACCCTTATAAGTTTCTTTCTCTCTACTCTTGTCGTCCTCGTTGTAGGTGGAAAACAAATACTCCTTCCGTTTTGAAAAAGATGGTCTAAGTTTAAGAAGAAAAAATAAACTTTTTGATCTTATTGTTTTAAATTAAAGTTATGTTAAATGTATTAGAATATCCTTTTATTTTATGGTCTTAAACATGTCACGTAGAAACTTAAAGTTAAAATTTTGCCCCCAAAAAAAGGGATCATTCTTTTTAAAACAGATTTAAAAAGAAATAAGATCATTCTTTTTGAAACAGAGGAGATATTAAAAAATCTTTAGCTGGATGATGCATTTTGCCACGTAGCCAGGATCAGCTACCCTAGAGAAATTCTTCTCCTCGACTTCATCCCTTCCCATTTATCCATAATTTCGACACCTTTACGTCCCACGTTTAAAAAGCGATTGTCATTTTTTTTACATTTTTTTAATTTTAATTGATCAAATGAAGATATTAAAATAGATTAAATAAACATTAATATGTGTGTTGGTAAACATATTTTTAATTTAAAAACTATATAATTTCTTCTTCTTCTTAATCTCCTAATAAAAAAAGTAAGGTAATAAAATTGAAACTGAAGGGATAATTAATCTTTTTAATAGTTATTAATAACACTAATTAATGCTATCACCAATATTATAAGGGATAACAAAGAGAGAGGGAAAGAAAAAAAAAGTTACTTGGCTTCCAAGTCATAACAAACAATAATGTAATGCAAAAAAAAGATTCCCAAAGTTGAAAAGCCTTTTTCTAAGTTGTCTAAATTCAACACTTTGTAAATGTAAATGTTAATGTAATGTACAAGTGAGGGTTAGCTATTTGGAGTTTGAAGCACATTAAAGAAAGTAACATTTAACAAATCTCCAATTGAAAAAGAAATACGCTACTCTACAATTAAATTGAGATAACATCACTATTATCCTTTTTATATTTTAAGTCTAAACATACTTAGTATTACTTTATATCCTTTAATTTTGTCATTAACATATTGTCTATATCACACCATATTTTGCTATAGTATACACGTTTTTGACTATGTCCATCTAAACTTAATGAATCTTCTAACCTTTTTTACTCCTTTCATTATAATTTAAATGTTTTAATTTAATTGAGTACAGAGTATAAATATAATTTCTTTTTATTTTATGATTTTAAATTAAGAATATGTAATTTCAAATCTTGTAATTTAAACTTTTTAAATAGAATATTAGAATTAAAAAAACTTATGAAAATATATAAGAAACCGTCCCTTTGAAACATACCAAAAAATTAAAGAAAGTAAGAAAATACACTTATAAATTGTGATGAAGGAATAAATATTAGGTCGCATTTTGTGTTTTGCCAAATTCAATAATATAACCGTTAAAAATATACTAAAATACATACTATATATTCTTATGAATTACTCATATTTTTCAATGATAAATGTGAGTATAAAAAGACATATCGTAATAATTGATTTTGGTGTAAACGTGTGTAAATTTACTCCACTTTTGCCTCAATTTTTCTATTTATTTTTAGTTTTTCTTTCTTTTTTTGAAAAGAATTGTAATGAAATAATTCAAAGTGATAAGAGGGAGTTACTCGAATAATAAGCACATTCATTTTTAACTCTAAAATTATAACTTCGAATTTTGAATATAAAATATAAAAAATAAAAAATGGAACAATTCAACCACATAGTTTGTCATGATCTATAAACTGGAACCTATTTGGTAAAATACCACATCATTCTTTTTTACGTGTATTCCTCAACGTTTTGTGAGAATTACTATTTCAAAACTAGTTTTCAATCCCTTTATATAAATATATTTAAATCAATATATTTGATTCTAAAAACGCAATATCAACCAAATAAAATAAATGAAGAAACTAGTGAAGTGATTTGTGTAAAAAAGAAAAAAAAAAGATTGTTAATTTTCCCTTGTGACTCATTATCATGTGAGACGTTATTCGATAATGCTGGCAGGGGGATATCAAAAGTTCATTTTCATACTAGCACCACCACAAAGAAATAGACTTTCTATAGTTCACTAAATTTAAATTCGTTATCCTTAGACCAATTTTAATATTCTGACCATAGAATAATCACCAAATAAGACAAAACAATCATTATTTGAACCTCTAAGAAAGTAATTAAGGACGTTGACTATTTTATCATTCCATAATTCACATGTTAATGACTAAGATTAGAGTAGGTAGTATAAGATTATATAAAACGTGTTGGTCCCACTGGCCATAAGTATTTTTTTAAATATTTTGTAAATTAATGAAATATAATATGTTTAGGACTATACTAGATTTTCAAGTGAAATAAGAGTTTCACATACAAATATTATTAGTATCACCGATATAAGTACAATATACAAGTCAAGATAATATTTTTAATTTATAATGTAATTGAAAAAATTATTTAGTTATTACAAGTTATTTTTTTATTATATTTCTTTACTTTTCGTAATGTATCAGTCAGATATAATATTTTACGTAAGATATCAATCGATACATCACATAACTTTATGTAGTATAGTGATCGAATACATCACTTTACACAATTATATCGTTGGATAAATTACATTACGATGTATTGGAATGTACATAATGTATTCGGACATTACTTTATGCAACAATCGAAGACATCACTTTACACGATATATTAGTCGAGTACATCACTTAACATAACGTATTGATCAAATACATCACTCTACATGCTCTATCGACTTGAAACATCAGTTTACGCTATGTATCGATCGAATTCATCACTTAACATGATGTATCAGGACGTTATGAGATAAATTCGAATTTCATCAAATTTATTATTTTTGTAATTTGAAAAAAAAGAATAGGAATAGAATGTAGTTAATTTTAACACTAAAAAAATTATGCAAAATCTATTAAAATATTATCACGTGAAATAAGATAAATGAAGTACAATAGTTAAAACTAATCGTGAATGACAATTGTATTATGAGAATTATAACTCTAACACTGAATAAAAGATTTTGGATTAAAATGAGATTAAAGAGGCCAAAGAATTTAAACCAAAAAGAAAGGGACTAATGATCTTTTTATCCTAACGTTTATTTTTTCTTCTTAAGGTCGTTGATGGTCAAATCTCACCTCTTCCAAGTTGAAATTGAATAATTTCCTTGGAAAAAATTGACAGGATATGTAGAAAATAGAAATCATCATTTTCTATATATTATTATTATTATTATGTTATTATTATTATTATCAGGTAACTGATGTTAGGTGTGGAGTCCGGTTTATATATCTTCATTTATTTATGAAAGTTTACTCACAGAATATTACCACGAAATATTAATTTCTCTCTCCAGATCTCTCATCTCTTTTTCTCTAAAGTTCTTGTGTTCTTTATTTATCAAGTGTGTGGATTCAATCCTAACAACTGATCCTTTACAAATCTTCTTTGTCTACATATTGATAAAAAAACATTTTCTCCTATTTAATTTATGTGGTTAGTATTGTTTTTCTTACTGGTATATTGATATTGCTGGTAATATTAGTTCTTTTTTTAAAGAATTTATATTTCCTTGTCTTAATTTTTTAGTGTACTTTTTTTTAAAAAAAAAGAAAAAAATTAAAATAATTTTTAATTTCAACTTTTGATATTTTAAAGTTATATAAGATTTGTCTATCTTAAATTTAAAATCGAAACGACTGTTTCATCTATAGATATGACAAGACAATCATTTCAGCTACAGAGCTAGAGTTACCAAATCTAAGTGGTAGTCTGATACCATCATCTAGGGATTGCAGATCAAACGAACAAGAAGATCTTCTAAGTTTTAACTAAAGATTTTTAAACATATTCGAATCCAACACAAATATTGTTATATAAATTAATCATTGAATACTAATTATAATTAAAATATGCACAGTAAAATTACTTCTAGACACACTAACCATTTAACGAAAGATTGAATAAGATATGAGATCAGAAAAGGAAGATGAGAATAGCGTTTCGACATAATTTATATAATCCTTCTTCTAATTTATAGTCCTTTATTTAACAAATGTGTGGATCACAAATAAAAGTCTTATACATAATATACCTAAGTCGTCTTGAGACTGATAGAGGTGCAAAATTTTTATGACACAGAACACGAGTTATATAATAACGTTCAAATTAGATAGTCACACACTTGTTGAAAATGATTAATTTTTTTTTATAAGAACATGTTATTTCATAATAGTAGGTTTCATGAAATGTAAAAACTTTAACTACTAAAAGAAGAAGTTGCACTACTTTTTTTTTTCTCATTAGACATTATATATCGAAAAGTCCCATAACTAAATGTAAAATGTTTTTTAACCATTATAATTTCATAGTAGTATAAATTCAAACATACATAATTATTGATTAAAATAAAAAATTACTTAACACTCTATCATAATCTCGATAGTATTAGAACGTAGCCTAAAAGATCTCATCAATCGTCATGATGATTAAAAATAAGTAGAGTTAGAGAAGCTATACTTGTCTCTGTCACTAAAAGATCTGCTTCTTTCCTCAATCCAAGTTTCAGATAAAATATTCTTTTCTTTTAACATAACAAATAGAGAAGTGGTAGCTTTGGATGTTGTGTATCCTGTCCTATTTGCAGCTAGCAATAGCAGTAACAGTCAAAAATATTTCTTGTCTTTAAATGGAAAATATAAGTCTTTGCAATAAATGGTTTATTTTCTAATTTTTTTTTGCTTCTTAATTACAAGTACTAATGGGTAAGCTGCAGAGTATAATGATGATTATGAAATTAAACCTTCTTCCTAGTGCTTTCCGCTCCCTGTCACCAGACACCTTCTTGCAGTAACACTTATTACATAGTAATTTTTTCGGTTCGAGATTCAAATAAATATATTTTTAATTATAAAATTTTATATAATTTGTAAATATATAAATTATAGTTTAAAGTAAATTTAAAGATTTTTTATGTAAATTTCTGATCAAACTTATGATGTTTGAGTATTGAGAAATAAAATGTATCACATAAATTGAGAAGAGAGAGTATCTGTCACACATTTAATTTTAATTTATTTGTCTTATGTTAAGTAGGCATTTGGCTACGTGATACCATATCACGATATGGTATCGTGAGATGGAATCAACATTTGGACATGCGATGCACTTGATTTCCATATCACTTAGAACGGTCATCATGGATGTTGACACCATATATTCTCTCAAAACCATGATATGAAATCATATGAGACATGTCATATCATTGAATTGATTTTTTATAGAAAAATGATCCACAAGTTTTTATTTTATTAAACAACTCACATTTATCTCTACCTAAACCATTATTTGCATGACATGCAAAATAAAATTTATATAACAATTATTACTTTTAAACTTATATTCTCACCGACATAAGATTTATATTCTCAAACAAACATATAATCACTTGAACTACACTCTTCGCGATTGTTGATCAATAAAATCTTGAAAGAGCCCGTGTGAAAGGTTTGTTTCTTTTTATTCAAATATATTGATGAAAACTGAAACAATTACTAAGTTGAGTACACATAATTTTTATAATAATGTATTATATATTTTATGACTTTTGTTAATGTGAGAATATTGAATAACAACTGGGCTATTTTAATAGTTTTAGAACTATGAGATTTTTATGTTTATAAAGAAAAATTATAATACAAAATTCCATATCACATAGTCCAAACACACTTTTCAATTTCATCTCATTAGAACGAGCCCTCTAAAAAAACTAGTCTTACAATTAAAAATAGGAGAATTAGATGTTCTTTTATGATTATGGTTTAAAATCAATTGAAATCGTTAATTCGGTCAAACGATTTGTTAAAAACACATTTGATTGGTTTTTTTTTTAATTGTCAATCCATATTATATGGTTTTTATCATAATGAATGTAAATATTTAGGTAAAGTTTATCAAACTTAAGTTTTAATTTATAATTTTCTCACAGCAGTCAGATTTTTAGCCCCAACTATAACAATATCAAGTCTAAATCCATCAAAATCAATTACTTTAGTCTTAACCTGCCCTACCTCATATAAGGTAGTCATACTTTCGCTTAATTGGATAATTTTGTTCGTGTAATAATAACTTTATTTTTGCTTAATTGAAACCACAATAACTTTCATGTGCATTGTTTATATACTAGGTGTAACGTCTATTGAGATATGCATGTCCTTAAGAAATTATTAATTTCAAACAAAAAACATCTAATCAAACCGAACCAAATTAACAATAACCAAATCGATGTTTATTTTTTTTCATTTGATTTGGTGTGTTTCAGTAATTCAAAAATCAACTGAATTAATTAAAATTTTGTTTTAACTAATAACCGATATCAAATCACAATCATTTAGGTAGAATGTATCAATTTTTTAAAAATAATTTGTATGTCCCATGGAAATTCTGGATTTATAAATGACATAATTGTTATTAAAAAAAACAAGTTTTTTTTACAAAAATGAATTATAAACAAATTAAAAGTAATAAAGTAGCATCTTATTTAATCCAGGCAATGTTCATCATTTTCCAAATACTGAAATGAAATAAAGTGTGATTACTTATCCTGGCCTTTCTGATCTGCTTAACTTTTTATGGAGAAGTTGAATTTTCTGTAGAGTGATCATTACAGAATAGCTATTGTTAGTAGCCCAAATTTTGCTTAGAGAATTTATTATTTTACCCAAAAACTGCCAGATATTAGATAATTATATGGACATAATATGTTCAAAGGAAAGTTCAATATTATTTATAATATAAGGGTGTGCTTGGTAAGATGGAAAATGTTTTTCTCAGAAAATAAGTATATATTTTTTACTTATTTTTTCATGTTCAGTTGGCGAGTAAAAAAATATTTATAGTGTTTGATTTTTGAATGAAAAATATTTTTGAGAAACTAACTTTTATTTTTACTAGAGATTAAAAACTAATTTTTGAATTGAAAATATTTTTTAAAAATAAACTTTAAAATTTTTTTTGGAGAGGGTGGTGTGGTGGGGACTTCAAGTGAAACTGCGACATCTCTACATCAATCTCATAAAGATATATCAAGAGTAGTATTAATTTACCATACATATTAGTAAGCATCATCAATTAACAAGGACTACATCACACAATATAGCATAAAAATCACATGAAAACCTATACAATTACTAACACCCTCATTGCTTAAAGAGTTTCATTGTTAACTTGATTTCGTCTTTCGTTTGCGCATGCACACTCAGATGCCTTTTATTTGTCTAACAATAATGACATGCATCATACCTATGTGGTATTCGACTCTCTGAAGATATATTATTTCTCGTTAGAAATCGCACCTTAGATACGAGTTACTCATAAACAAAAAATTATAACTAATTTTACCCTTCTCTGACATTAGTATAATGATCAACTCACCATCTTGAAAATTATAACTGAAGTATATAATAATTATAAGAGTACTAATAATACAAGTAGTTATGGAGTTCGGAGCCTAAAGGGTATTAAAATATTAATAAAAATTCTAAAACGGTATATAAAATTTTATATAAACAAAACGGTAAAATCGCTGGAACAAAAAAATTTACTCCATCGGAAGAAGCAAAAAGCGCTGCCGAGTCGTAGCGCGAGCGATTTTGCCAAATGGATTTTTTTTTTAAAAAAAAATTCAAATCGTACTGGCAGCGATTAATTTTTTAAAATATGTTTTAATTTATTTTTGGAAAACGCGCCAAGTTCTTTTTTAAAATTTTTTTTTGTTTGTTTGTAAAATGTTGCTTCATGACAGCGATTTACATTTATAATTTTTTTTAAAAAAAAATAATTGGGAAATCGTTGTTAGGTAGGCGATTTGATTTTTTTTAAAAAAAAAATCACATTTGCAAAATAGCTGCAGTAGTAGTCGTCCGTAGCAGCGATTGTCGCTTTTAGGTGGAGTAAGTAAATCCGCTGTTGTTCCAACAATTTTACCGTTTTGGTTAACATAAAATTTTATATACCGTTTTGATATTTTTGTTAATATTTTATACCCCTTAGGCTCCGGACTCAGTAATTATACATTTTAAGCATTAATAACCACGTCATCATTTACAAAAATGTCTGCAGACCAATAAACAAGTATTCAACTTAATTAAGAGCATACATGAACCTAAATCAAGGCTAGACTCTAATTAATTACTAGTAAACCATTCCCTTATCATAATCATCATAGCAATATCTCAATCAAAGTATCACAATCTCAAGACCAAGCCCCCACAACTACAAATTTCAACTTTTAGGAATATGCAATCAAATCATTTAGATTACAAGTCATACATTTTCTATCATTACGAACTTCAACATATTCAACTTTCTTTATATTCTATCGGAAGTCATCCAATACGAACACCCCATAAAGGGAATTCTTTACAACAATATTAATACACAAATAGACCTCTTTTACTTAAGTGTCATGTTTTATCCATTCAAACATCGTGCTAGCAGACCTAATCATGCCCCCCCCCCCCCAAATCATCCATTAAATTTGTATTGTATACACATTTTCTAACCAAAGTCTACTAGTCATAAATCATTACCTACCTCGACACCAAGCTGATGTTGCCAAACACATTAACCCTTATTCATTTAGTTTTAATTTCATTCAAGACAAAGATTTTATTAAGAATACCGATGATCTTCCCGCTCCCTAAGAGAACTGTTAAACAAGTCCATTTTAGGCTACCCTCGACTAATTCTCCGCCTTAAATTCAAAATAGTATATAAAAATGCTAACTTATGTATCTTAATATTGTAGATATTTTTAATAACGATGGAACGGATTGTTATATTTTTCCTATGAGCTACTTCTCTATATTATGTCAGTATATTTAAAATGTTATACATAAAAATATAAAGAAGATTTGACCTATATAGATGATGTAAGTTTTTGTAAAAGGGTGCTCAATTGACCATCCCTGCACCCCATAACTCTTGTTTTCGCCTTTCGGTGACAAAAAGATTAGAGCAAATTTTAGTCTTAATAGTTAATACACCAAAAATGTTTAAAAGTTAATTATATGCATTTTCCAGCTCAGAATATAATTACTATGGAAATAAACTTTTTTGGTCCAAATTTAAATTGAATTTATTTTAGGAATTAACTACATGATTAAGGAACGTAGGTAAATAGGACATAAAAATCAGACTTACTGCAATTAGTTCTTACTAAAAAAAATCAGATTTTTCTAGTCATACCAAACTTTGATGGATAGTGGAGCCAGCAACTTCACTTCCATGTTAAAAGAAATAATATGAACCACTCTCTGCTCCCCTCTGCCTTCAGTTTTCCATTTAATACCTCAAATTTCAAATGCCAAAACTCAATAGTAGATACAGGAAGAAGATGAAAAGGAGTGGAGAAACTAATTAGTAGTAAATCGTTTCATAGAGAAATTGTCTGTCTAAATACATAGGAGTATGAATAGAAAAATGAATCAAGAAAGAGAAAAGAAACTGCCGGACTCAACAAGCCAAAAAAATTGCTAGGACCTAACAGCCTGAAAATGTGTAATAGTCTTGATTACAAAACGATGGATATTAGGCAGCTGTCATCTCTGAGTTTTGTATTTCTACTAGGTGTTAACAAGAGATGCATAGTTGCACATGATCAAGCTAAGAGGAAAATCACCACACTTCAAATACACTTTGCCTGCACAATTCCATTCAAGCTATTACATATTTAACTGCTAGAAATACTGGAGCCTATATGGTCACCTTCTAGTGTTTCCGGGGCAGCAACTGCAGGGCTGCTACTGCGGAGGGACTAATTGTCACATCTGTGTTTGCTGTAGCACACCTGACAGGCTTACTTCCGAGGACTTATACTGTACCTTCTGTTGTTTCCCCTGCAGGGCTGCTACTTGCGGAGTCTCTCTCCGCAATGGATCCACTGTCCTGCTTGACCAAATCAGCATCGGCCACAATGGTTGTAGATGCCATATTCAGTAAACTAGAGGCGCCATCAGCTAGTTGCTTAGGCCCATTCAGGGCATTGCAGTGAGGGCAATAGTAGGTTATATAGGGAAGTTCTTCTTTCCTAGCAAGTCCTGCAAACAATGGAAGAAGTTAATAAGTTCACTTTCTTATTTTTCTGATTCTCCTATATTGATGATTAGTTAGTTATTCACTATCTATTAGGGGTGAATCCTATGCTGCTAATTATGGGCCAATGATCAATATTCTCGAGTCTTACCATTGTGCATATGACAGTTGCTGCAGATAAGAGCATAAGATTGGGTTGGATCCTCTCCCACAAGCAATGCTGCAATTCGTGCAAGCCATCCCCCATCTTGTGTACTCACAGAGGTAGGATTGTAATGCTCGACAATCATTTGCTGATGTTGGTTCATACTAGAACCTTCAAGCTGGATATCATGAAGCATTTCTCCTTCGCGATGATCCAAAACTGCACTCCCTGCGGCACAGGAGATCCTAGCATGCTTCATAGTTTCAGTCCAGCGGATTGCGATTTACATCAGTTGCTTGTCCGGCAGGGCATTTATTAAACTTAGATTCATGTCCCAGATAAACTTTTAAGCCAGTATCTGCACCGAGCTTGGATGCAAGCACAGTGGCTGCAGCTGCCTTAGATGCTGGGTCAGGGTCATATCTCTGCATAAAGGATAGAACAATAAAACATCATGCATCTCATCCCACCACTCAGACATGAAGGTGCTTTTTATAAAAGTGGTGAACACTAAAGAGTGAAATAATTGCAAGCACGTGTTCCCTAATGTTTATTGCACTTGCATGGTTAACTTATCTGTAAAGAGCTTAGCATAAGCCCAAAGCCTCACGTATTTCTATCAGCTGAATGAGCTGCCTAATTCAACTGACTGATAAATTATCTGTTAAGTGACAAATTATCTGTTAAGAGCACAGCAGAACCCCTAAAACTCGCATATTGCTATCACCTGAATGAGCTGCTGCGTTATATAGAAATTTGTCTTCTCTTTGAGTTCATCAATCTTGGCTTGCCTTTCAGCTCGAAGCCTTTCCAAAGTTTTCTGATCCCTTTGTTCTTCTACAGGATTCAAAATTGAAAATCAAAGAAAAGATTGTTTGTTCCAAGGCAAAACTATCAACAGTGTGATTATTAAAAAATTTCAGAAACAATATTGTTAATGAATATCATTTGAGGTGATCAAAAGAACTATGTTGAAGACCATTGACCTTCACATGCTCTGGAGTCTTTACGTATTCATCTGATAGCCAAAACGAAATTACTCTTTTACATTTCAATCTACACATCCTCAAGAGAAACACAGAAAGGAGAAAGGCCCACTGGGCACACTGTCTACTGATATAAATTTGCCAAAATAGGAGGTAAGTGAAGCTTTTCAGAGGCTTTACTCTTGTGCTATAAAAACTACATAATTTAATACACAGCAAAAAATGTTCATGAGCTACACAGAGAGTGACAAAGTTAGCTTACCAAAAATTAACAAACTAGAATAAAATGAGAGCATCCTCTCCATGCTCCAAAGGAGAAGGTGAACATGAAGATCCATCAAAATTTATTACGGATCCTCTCAACCAGGAAATATCCTTCGAACCAAATACACCAGATCCAAAATTACTTATCAGTAAAAATGCACCAGATTCGAACTTGTTACAGCACACAAGCTCCAACTTTTCCATGTTTATACTCTATTTTTGAGCTGAAAGGTGGATTGTCAGGGGTCTTCTACGGCTAAAATAGTGGATAGCAAGAAATTTTGTACCCAATTTCAAATACTTAATGGGCAGTTGGGCACACCCAAGATGTTGAAAAGTTGACCATTTGCATTTGCCAGCTCAGAATATAATTATTATGGAAATAAACTTTTTTAGTTTCCAACTTTAAAATTGAATTTTAGGATTTTAACTACATCGATTTGGGTAAGTAAATAAATATTACAGAAGAAATCAGATTATGCAATTAGTTTGTTGATAAATTTATTCAAATCATGTGAAATAAACTTCTGATTATTTAATTATTTGGTTCTATCTGACACCTATATATAAATATATCAGTCAAATACTCATATTTTATATCCAGAGAGAACTTATCATTCATATACTCTTCATTTTGATGTACTTAAATATGACAAAAGGGGGGCTTAGGAGCACTAGAAATCTCAATACGAAAATGAAAAAGGCCATTCTCGATAAAAGATAAGAATCATAGTGTAAGAAAGCAAAAGGGATGTCTATTCTATTTGATATAAAAACTGGTCGAATGTTTTTACTCACAGAGAAAACAATGTGTTGCTTGGCCCTCACTAATTCAGGCTAAAGATAGAGTTAAGGACTATTTGTCTTGCTCTAAAAATTGAAGGCTAATTAAGTTTGTTAACAAAGCAGAGCAATGGCTGAGGAGAAGGAAATGGAGCTCCTCTTCAACCAACTTGTTAAAGGAAGAATAAGAGTTGATGAACTTGATCTTAGAGAAACTAAAGGTTTGTGAAAACTATTTGCTGTGAAGAGGAAGAAGAAAACAACTGAAGGAAACTGGTGGAAACAGAGTTGGTTCTGATGACAACAATGAAGGAGAAGAGAATGTTTGATATCTTTAGGATTTTTGTTGAGCATGCAACGCTTTTTAATTTTTCTATCTTTATTTTGTCTTCTTGTCTTTTAATAGCATTTCCCTAGTTAAGAATTTGTTTCTTGTTGTTCATCTTTTTATGTATTGTTGTCATTTTGATGATATATGATGGATATTTTATTTATGTTCATCCGACCTAATTATATGTATCATTTTACTTTTCATAAGCAAAACCTAATTATATGCAGTCAGTGAAGTGTAAGTGTCATGAGGTCTCAGGTTCAAATCCTAACAAAGAAAAGAACACTATGACTTCTTCTCGTATGACCAAACTTTGGTGGATAGTGGAGCCAGCAACTTCACTTCTATGTTAAAAATCATGAACCACGTTCAAATCCTAACAAAGAAAAGAACACTATGACTTCTTCTCGTATGACCAAACTTTGGTGGATAGTGGAGCCAGCAACTTCACTTCTATGTTAAAAATCATGAACCACTCTCTTCTCCCTTCTGCCTTCAATTTTCCATTTCAATACCTCAAATTCCAAATGCCAAAACTCTATAGTAGATGCAGAAAGAAGATGAAAAGGAATGGAGAAACTAATTAGTAAATCGTTTCATAGAGAAATCACCTGTCAAGTACACAGGAGAATGAATAGACAAATGAATCAAGAAAAAGAAAAGAAATTGCTGGATTCAGCAACCCGGAAAAATTGCTAGGACCAAACAGCCTGAAGTGTGTATTAGTCTTGATTACAGAACAATGGATATTAGGCAGCTAGGGAAGATGCCATCTCTGAGTTTTGTATTTCTACTAGGTGTTTCACAAGAGATGCATAGTTACGCATGACCAAGCTATGAAGGAAATCACCACACTTCAACGGTCTTAATATTCACAAATTACAGAAACGATGTTTTCAATGAATATCATTTGAGGTGATCAAAAGAACTATTTTGAAGACCTTTGACCTTCATATGCTCTGAAGTCTTTACATATTCACCTGATTGCCAAAACAAAAGTACTCTTAACATTTCGATCTACACCTCCTCAAGAAAAAAACAGAAAGTAGAAAATCTCAATGTTGAGGACTTGTTATGTTATTGGAACTTTACTATAAGCAGGGTTTGTCCAAATGATCTACAACCTTTTCACTTCTAAGTTTCCTGAGAAGAAAATGCAAATTAGACTTATCATCTTCCGTTGTCACTAACTTTTAGTAAAAAGTCCACGGTCACCTTTCTATCTTCTCATGCCCTCTGAGCCACCACTTCCAAATAAGTCGCATCAAGCTTTTATGGTCTTCCCACCATAATTAGCCATAGGGTCTATTTGATCAAATGGACATCCAATCGAACACTTTTTCCATTAGGCCAATCGTTTTTATTCATTACCTTATTAGGATTGGTAAGGTAACACCTCGCACAACCCTAATAGAAGGCCGCTAGATGCTGTTTTGTTGTATAAATTTGCCAAAATAGGAGGCAAAGTGAAGTTCTTCAGAGGCTCTCCACCCTTGTACTATCAAAAGATGACATACTTAATACACAGCAAAAAACGTCCATGAGCTACACAGAGCTTACCAAAATTAACAAACTAGAATAAAATGAGAGTATCTTCTCTGTGCTCCAAAGGAGAAGGTGAACATGAAGATCCAATCTAAATTTATTACGGATCCTCTCAACCAAGTAATATCCTTTGAACCAAATACACCAGATCCAAAATTACTTATCAAAAAAATGCACCCCATTCGAACTTGTTACAGCACGCAAGCTCTACTTTTCCATGTTTAAACTCTATAATAGGAAACTTTTGAGTAATTGTGAATTAAGACACCCTTTAACATATAACTTCAATGATTCTCGACCTTCGAACTTCTTAAATGCAAAATCATGAAGAAATGTTTACTTTATCTTTAATATACAACATGAACTTGTAAATTTTAGGAAACGCCAAAATAGAAATTTTAATGCATTTAACAAAGTAAACTATTGTCTTTATGAATTTATTGTTTCTTTGTTTACTTATTTGCTAATATATATTCTCTACTACAAATAATCACTCCCAACAGTATTTTAAACACCTTCAGTTGGTGAAACCAATCAAGGGTTTCTTGATAAGTTAAAACAATACACAGCTTGATAGACATATTTCATCAATCTTTCTGGTACAAGCAACAGCTGAGAGAGAGAGAGACAGACAGAAAGATTTAAAAGGTGGCAGTGAGTAATCTCAATCCATTAAACAAACTGAGCAACATTATCTTATTCAAAAGAGCAGCAAAACATAAAAATGTCTTTTCGCCAACTATCTAAAACTTACTAGAAGCTACCTAATGAAGAGTTCAACCCACCTACGACTGAACATACATGTTTCTGCTTAGCCAGTTGACTTTACAAACTTGATATGATTTCAAAAACTCACCAGTCTTCTTTGTCACTCTACTTGGTGAATCCACTGTCATGTATCTAAGCAGTCAATCGACCTTAGTTTTATCATTTATTTAGTTTATCATTTATTACATCAACTCATACTGGCATAAATAACAAAAAGATGCTCTTCCCTAGGTTAAAGCACCCAAAAATTCTAAAGTCAACTTGAAAAGAGATCGACAGAGATTGAGAAATAAGCTGTGAACTGAAGAACACCACTACCCACATTATTTCTCAGTTACCTACTAACTTTTCCCACTAAAATCCAATCCTGGTTCACTATCAGCATCAGAAAGAAATGAGAAAGGAACAATTTATATCTTCTAATTTGATGAAGGTTTGTCGCACTGAAAAAGAAAAAGCAGAAATGGGAGGAACTGCCATAGAATTTGAAATATTGTTATGTTTGAGAACTTTAGTAGCAGAGAACCATGAACAACTTACTCATCCTCGTGAAGCTTCTAGAACGTCGAGATGTAAAAAGGATAAATCCGCGTCAAAGAACCTCGGTTTAAAACCCGAAATGCTTCTTTCTCATTTCTCACAGTTTGCTCAAGTGATCTTGTTTTTTGTCATGATACAAAAGCCATTTGCAAATAACGCTTGAATTCGAAATTAAACTCAACCTACACCCAATAATTAAATGCACTATAACATACAGAAAAGGGATAAGAAAATTCGAGAAGGATGACATACATATAACATTAACACATTGATCGCAACATGATAAATATGTGTTTATATGTGACATCTGCAATGTCAATATACTTTACATACTTAAAGTATTGTTATAGACTCAGGCATGGTTAACAGCACAACCTGCGTACTCAGGTGTCGCTTAAATGTGTGCGCGAAGGCTTTCGCGTGCAACAAGGCACTACAGTGTGCGCCTCATAGCTCATAAGCTCTGTTTTGAGGAGGGCTTCAGTATTCAGTAAAAACACTTAACAAAATAATATTAATTGTAAAAGCAACATAACGAACTCATATGCTAGAAGCTAGGAATACAAACTTATAAATATTATATTGGAAATGAATAATCAAATCCGAATAAGAAATTTAAACGTGCTAAATTTTAATCGACTTCTCCACATGAGTAGGATGATTTTTATTTCATATATGCCACTTAATTGTAGTTTTCTCTAACTCATTGTCCATAAAATTGTTATTTGTATTTACGATTATTTTTTCTTGCATACATATACTTTATTTTTCCTTCATTTGCGCCTTTAAATTGTTATTTGTACTTATTATTATTTTTCAATTTTCCTTGCATACATATATTTTATTTTTCCTTCATTTGTGCCTTTCATCGTTGAAGATTAACTTTTAATTGCACTTCCACCAAATGTTCTAGTTAACCATGACTCTTTTTGCCTTTGCTAGAATTAGAATAAGAATAAGAATAAAATAGTAATAGAATCCTATTTGGATAAGGATTGTAATGTAGTGCTTATAAATAGGACTCAATGTAATAATGTAGATACAAAATTTAATAATATTTCTTTATATTTCTCACATAGTATCAACACTTCGGTTAGAAATATTGGGGGAAAGAAAACAAAGTCACAGTCACCGTGCCTCAATTTTCTAAAGATTGTTTTACGTCATCTTCTTCTTTCGGTGGTGTAGAGGTCCCTAACCTCTCGCAACCATAACCACAAAATTCCACCACTAGATAACCTTCCATATGACCTCATACGCCGTCAAAAGCAGCCTCTCCGGCGAGATCGACACCACACCTCAGCCACGTGAGCCTCTGTTACGGATGCGTTGAAAGTTATTAATTTAAGTATTTAATTATTTATTTAGTAGCTTTACTTATTATTCTAGAATATGGTTTGTATTTCATAGTTCTATAAGGATTAGATAATGTTATAGTTATTAGTTTGGAATAGGATTTAGGTCTCCTACTTCCATAAGAATTAGTTTCCTATTGATGTAATAAGACTCCTATTTAAAGGGGGGTTTTGATGAATAAATCAGTAAGTCATGATTCAACAAAAATCAAGAGATCAGAGTTCTCTTCTAATGAATTCTAAGGTTTCAGTCTCCCTTTAACGAGCTGATTTATATATTGCCCTGTGGTCCTTCCCTAAAGATTCATAGCAATTTGGTATCAGAGCCTAACACAATGGGCGATGAGATCAGTTCTAGATTACACGATGAGATCATTTTCAGATTTCGAGAAGAATGTACCATTATAGAAACCCTAGTGGACTCTAAAATTGCAGCAATGGAACAACGCCTCGGTGAAAGAATTGTCCAAGTCATCCAAGAACAGTTGTCAAGATTCGGAGTTGGTTCCACAAAACCAGCAACCCATAGATCAACAAATTCTTCTACTACATGCAATACACCACTTATTCAACTAGCCGATAACAATCATCCAACAAGTGGTAATTCACATTCGATAATACCAAGTTATGCAAAGATGAATTTTCCTACTTTTAATGGTATCAACAACCCATTAATTTGGGCACATCGTTGTGAACAATTTCTTGAGTTATTTGGAACCTAATGAAATGGCACTTGATGGGCAATTAGTCAGCTGTCATCGAACTTGATGAGGTGAATTTAAATCAATATCAACTTCAACTAAAGGGCTGGAATGATAATTGAGCTTGAGGACCAAGCCTCTTTAACGTAAGAGGGGCAATGTTAGGGAAGCGTTGGACATCAATAATCTTTAAGTATTAATTATTTATTTAATAACTTTATTTCTTATTCTAGAATAGGTTTCTAATTTCAAGTTTGTTATAGGATCATGTTATGTATAGTTATTACGTTTGGATAATAGGATTTAGGCCTCCAACCTTCATAATAAATTAAGATTCCTATCCTGATTTTGTACATGACTCCTATTTAAAAGAGCTTTTTGGATGAATAAATCAGTAAGAACATAATTCAAACCGAAAATCCAAAGAGATTCATGAGTTCTCTCTTCTAATGAATTCTAAGATTTCAGTCTCCTTTTAACGAGCTGATTTATATATCGCCATGTGAATCAGTCCTTCCCTAAAGATTCATAACAGTCTCTTTTCGGCCACTTTTTCGAAAAGTATCGTGAGCATCATTCTAGCAAAATCTGCAATCATTGTGCAAATTTCTGTGCCTACTCACAACTATCTCTATTTCCCTTGGTATATTGAAAAATGCAACACCACCACAAGGTTCAGCAACCTCCAGCAACAAATTCCCAACCAAAGTCGCCGGTTGTAGATCCCTCATGTGCCCTCATGTGCAGCTAGATCTAGGGTTCCAATGACCACAAAATACCACGCAGTGGTGCGTAGGCATGTTCCATATCATCTCATCTCTTTATTTAGAGATGATACATATACTATGTACGATATTTCGAGCACTTTCCAGAGACTGATGCACTGATAGATTTGACTTTCTCTGGTGTATTCTTTTTCTGTTTCAAATTCACTTTTGCCAAAGGGATAAACAAATATTTAGGCTGGATTACAATGATACTTTCTAACCACTCCAGTGTCCTTAAGTGAGCATAAGTCCACCATTTTTCTACCCAACTTTTTGTCATTATTATACCTCGTCATTTCGTTGGAGGACCTAAGAATATTTTTCTCCCTGGTGAACTTGAGGATGGAGTCTATATGGAGCAAACACCTAATTTTGTTGCTGAAGGGGAGTCTAATTGCTTTGTATGTCGATTACGCCGGTCACTCTCTCGAACTTGGTTGTGAAGTTCAGCATAACAATTCAAGAGATTTAACATGACTTATAGTGGACTTGATCACTCTGTGTTTTATTGACATTTTGCACCAAATCTGTACATTTATTTGATGGATTATGTTGACAATATTGTTCTCACAGCAATGGTCAAGATGGTATCATTAAGTTGAAACAATCTCTTTCAACATTTCAGACAAAAGTATTTTCTTGGTATTGAGGTTGCTTAATACAGATCAAGTATTGTTATTCCGCAACACAAGTATGCCTTAGACATTCTTGAGTAGATAAGAATGAGGATGTAAAACCATTGACACCCATATGAATTCGAGTCCTAAACTCCAACTAGGATAGACGGAGGTCCTAGAAGTCATAGACAACTAGTAAGAAAGTTGCATTATCTCACAATGACTAGACCTAAAATCTCTTTTACAGTGAGTGTTATGACTTACCTCTGTATTAGTCATTGGGAAGCAAATGTTCGAATTCTATGATATATAGCTCCAAATAAAACACTACTCTTCGAGATCGAGGCCATAAGAATATCATTGAATATACATACGTTGATTGGGTAGAATCACCCTCTGACAGATATTTGACATTTGTAATTGTGTTTTAGTATGAGGTAATTTGGTGTGAGTAAGAAAAGTGTAGTTGCTCAATCTAGTGCAGAATCGGAATATCGAGTAATGGTTGTAGTAACTTGTAAGCTAGTATGTATTTTAAACAATTGTTGAGAGAATCAAAATTTGGAGAATCCATCAAATGGAACGTGTGTGATAACCAAGTGACCCTTCATATCACATCGAATTCGGTATTTCATGAGAGAACCAAGCACAGAGATTGACTGACACTTTGTTAGAGGAAAGGTACCCTCGAGAGACATTGTTATAAAATTTGTGAAGTCGAGTGATCAACTTGCATATATCTTCACCAAGTCCCTCACTAGTCCTCATATTAGTTACGTCTGTAACAAGTTCGAGACATATGAGTTATATCCATCAATTTGAAAGGGAGTGTTATGAGAGTGTTAGAATTATAATAGAAATAAAAATACCATATAAAATCCTATTTTCATATGATTGTAATGTTGTGTCTATAGATAGCGCTTAGTGTAATAATGTAGATACACAATTCAATAATATTTTTCCCTAAATTTCTCACAGCCTTCAAGTGTTGCATGATTGGGGTGCCTAATAAAGTTAATATAGGAAGAAACAAAACAGACATCATCGAACATTTTGTACTGAAATATGTGTATTTTTTGTTGGGAACTTCCACTAATAATTTTGTTGTTTTCCTTATATTGGCCTCCACCGCTCACTGGCAACAGGTAAACCATCTTTGCTTTCTAGTCTTCTAGCAATATGTCTATGTAGGCAAAAATTGAAGTAGTTTTGCTCTCCATTCTTGAATACTCCTATGAATTTCAGAAGTTGTTCTACATTGAAGGCCAAATTTTACTTCGATAGAATCTAATAGCGCAAATAAGGAAAAAAAGAATATAATCTTTTATAGGAGTTGAAAAAAAGTGATTAGTTAGCCAGTGCCGGTTTTTTATAGGTGCCTTGACAACCCAAACAAGGCTAAATTGGCATAGACTTCTGGCACATACTCCTTCATACCAATTTTCTTGAATATCTCAAAGTTTGTATATTGCTGCAAAAATTATGATACAAAAGTCAGAAAGATATGCCACAACCTTCATGGAAATTTATTCAGAATCACTAAAGGACTGAGGGTGGTATTTTCGTTACATATGATGTACTTCTATCAGCCTACACAAGTACCCCAAAAGTAGCAGAGAAAAAGGAAAAGCTGTGCGGCCAAGGTGCTCCCCAATAAGGTAGAGACATGGTGATAAATACCAGTTAGTATTTATGCTACATGAGGATGAGTTCCCTAATTTTCATCATTCAGTGAGCAATCTTTCTATTTCAGCTTTTGGTGTTACTTTAAGTTCTCTCAGTTACAAATCAGTTTTAAGCCATTTGTTTTAGCTTATAGAAAAGGTGCTTTTTTGCCCCATTAAAAGCACTTTTTTAAAACTATTGAGTGGTTGGCCAAATGACCAAACTGCTTCTGGGGAGAAGCAGAAGCAGTTTTTCTGCTTTTGGAGAGAAGCTAAAATGCTGCTTCTAGAAAATGTGCTTGAGAAGAGAAAATTGGTTTTGGAGAGAAACTAAACTGCTGCTTCTAGAAAATGCGCTTGAGGAGAGAAATGACAAAAGTATATCCACAAAATTTGTATTTACAAATTTATCTCTCATTAATTAAACCCATTCTCCTATTACACTTGTCCATTTATGTAATTTGACACTCAAAAACGCTTTCTAAAAAAATTTGTCAAACACAAATTGTAAAGAAAACCCTTTCCAAATGAGTTGCCTGACATAAATTGCTTCTCTTCAAAAGCACTTATATGAACCTGTTTTTTAAAATATTATTAAAAGAACTTCTAAAACGAGGCACAGTTTTGCAGCTTGGGCAAACAGGCTCTTACAAGTCAAATTATGACTCATGCGTATGTTTCTTAATTCTAATTCATCATTGTTCAAGTGTAGGAAAGTGAACTGCTTCGATCTACCTCCATAAGTTATAAAACAGTAATTGAGTAGTTGAGAAATATAAGATGAGTTCTATGGTATGGTAAACAGAAAGATGCAATTGCATTTGATGCTCTCACAACCTCACCCTAGGGTTCATTAGAGGAAATATTAGTTCAGAGATTAGGAGATTGTGTGTCTTCCCTCATTCTTTTCTACTTGCTTTGTGCACTTAGCATATTTCATCCCATCACATTCTGCCATTTAAAAGTCCCTTCACCTTACCAATGACTTAATATCAAAAATCAACTTCCATCCTTAGAACAAAAGAGTTATGTTCTAGTTACTTTTCACAGATCAGAACAGTCTCAATTTGGCTACTGAGCTTTCTGCTATTCTCAACCCACAAAGGACTATTTTTCACCATTATATCAGCAACAAGAAAACCTCCAAATCAGCCATAAAATCTCATTCCCTCTAATGAATCTAGAAGAGTTATTGCATCTTATCATAGTAATATCTTGTATCTTGAACTATTTTATCACTTTCCCCTGTCCCAAACCAGCTAACATTTTTCTTCCAAGAGTTGAGACAAATTTGTCGACGACTTAATCTACTGACTTCAATCTTTTTAAATATTGATAGAGAAAAGTTCACCACCATTGTGTACAATAGACCCTTGTAGTCCGGCCCTTCCCTAGATCCACGCATAGCGAGAGCTTATTGCACTGGGCTACCCTTTTTTTTTAAAAGTTCAATACTTCTCATGTGATTTCTAAGTTACTAAATAGTATTCTGAAGACGAACAAATCCATATTTGATCACACCAAAATAGGTAAAGTTTCCCCTCAATAAAAATGGAAGCATTACTAAATTGGGAATAGAGAGAAAAAGATGTAATAGTAGAACATCTAGCACATTTAATTGGATAATCCTGCCACATCTGACATGTTGTGGCAACAAAACCTGAATATAAAGGAAACAATTTTTCTTTGTAAAAGAAGACAAACTGTATATGTCAAATGTCGAGTGATCAGTAATGGAAAGATAGGTGATAGAAAAAGCAATTTACTGTCTTTGGAAAGATAAGAGATTTTCAGATACAGGGTTTCAGGCTCTTGTTTCTTTTAATCAGGACGCACTACAACAGTAGAATACAAAAATAGTAGCATTACCTCGAAAAGTACAGAAAGTATAATGAGATGCCTACTCATCCTTCTCCAACTATGAGATCGCTTAACTGTTCTGGCAATAACAGCAGCCTCCTCCTTGGAAATATGTTGCAATCTCTTCTCAAAGTCATCTTTGTGTGAACCAAATAGACTGTTCCACATTCTTGACAATAATCCCTTTTTCTTTTTCTTTTTTGTCTTTGCTTCATTATCGGTAGATGTGACAGGTGCAGCGCCAGCAGTATCACTAAGATCTTTTTCAGACTCTGTAGCCATTTCCTACAAGTTAAAAATGAAAACCATGACCATGAAGGGAGGAGAGACACAACGAGTGGGAAAAGATAGGCCAACTGAGCCTTTAGTTTAGTGATATAATGACTTAATAGTGCACACAAAATTCATATTATAAAAAAAGGTGTACAAAGTTATCAGAAGATTGTGTCACATTTATAAGATGTGATATCAAATGAACACACCACCTTTATTTAAAAAGTTTTAATTTCACATACAAACTATACCAACAAGCAAGATTCAAAAAAAAAAGGCAAAATAAAAAAACCGAATTTATGTCTTTCACCCTACAAACTACAAAGTCATTGCAAGCCTTAAAACCGCTGGAGAAGACTGAATAGTGTCTTTTTCTAATTAGGGTAACCAATTGTCTCTCCAATCTACTAATCCAGTAGTTTTAATACCTCTCTTAAAAGTTCAACTGACGATGATACTAGATAACAACAGATCTGTCTTAGTCAAGCAGTTAGCCATGTGTGTTACCAAAGTGACGTTGCATGTTCGGACCTATTAATGTGCAACTCTCGATCTTTTTATTTTCTTTTACCAAATGAGCCTTAAGAAAATGTATCGTTTTAAGATTCATTTGTTTTAAGAAAAATATAGAAGCTTACAGAATGTGCATAGGAGGTTTGAATGTAAGAGCTCCATCAGGGGCAGAGCTACAGACACCGAAGGGTGGCCAAATGAACACCCTTTTGAAAAATTCTGTATATTTTTGAATATATATTGATTATTGAACATTCTTGACACAAAAGAGCGAGATAGCCTAGTGGCTAATGCTAAGCAGATTTCATTTTGGTTAAAAAAATTCAGCCATCTGTTCATAAAGTATGGGCTGTGAAGGGAATAGTGTATCATCTGATATATTATATAGATTTTTTGCAGACCATATATAACATTGACTTAATCACAAAACGCACATCCATCCTTGGACAGTACAAACAAAAGTTAGATTATGCCTACTCCTGTTTGTCTATGCACACCATTTAATTAGCTTTACCATATAAAAGTATTATGCGTCTATCATTTGCGCACTGCTTCATGACAATTATTCATTCCAAATGATGCATAATCCCAAATCATAACTTAACTCCACATAAAACATCTTAATTAAACCACTATTAATCTACTCTAATCGTAAAATATCTCTTCTAAATTAATCCACTACAGCAACTACCAGAGATCAACTAGCACTTCCAAAATTCAAAAGAGGAACTCATGAAACAAAATTGAAACAAACGTAAACAAGCAAATCAAATCAAAAGATGTGAATACCGACATCGGTAGTATTGATGCAGGAAGGGTAGGATTCCTGGTCAGAGTCGATCGTCAAAACAGATTAATAATTGTAGAACTGTACTGTGTAAATGTTAAATTCGACAAGAGAAGGAGGAGGCGTCTGCACTGATATGCGTTTCCGGTGCCAACTGCCCAGCAATTAATCGTAGATCGGCCGACCTTTTCTTCTAAGAGAAAATGAATGAATTACAGAAAAAATGATGAGCACGATGGCCGAGTTGGCCTCTATTTCTCATTCGAAAGGACGCCTCTATGCCTTGCCAATACTTTTCAACCTTCTTAATTTTTTTAATAGATCTATTTCATAGGCCTAGTATTTTTATTTTTTTATTGGGTAAAATTACTCTTGAATTATTGCATATATTAAATGATTTCACCATTAATTAGTTTTTTAATTTAAATTATCGTCATTTAACAAAAAAATCGCAAGAGTCTTCTAATTTACAGCTGCTTGTCATTCAACCCGATTTCAACAAAGTATTTTTTGTAACAAGAAAGAAAAATTACTTGATATAATGTATAAAATTTGATTTGCATTATTATATTTGATAAAAGGATTTACACTTTAATTTCGACAAAATACTGAATGTAATTTTGGATCAAAGTTGATAAAATTAAAGTTCCATTAATGTCAAAAGACAAGTATAAGGCAATTTGTTAATGATAAAGATACGAATGAATTAAAAATACAGTATAAATAAAAATGATCAAGCTTTTTTATTAACATGTATAGAAGTAAATTAAACTCTTATCACCTGTTCTGATTAAATTGGTTGAGATAATTTTTCAGTTTATTAGTTGTATTAAATTTTTAATACGTGTAATATAGGTATACTTTATTTTAAGAAGTCAAATTTAAAAATTATTTAAGATATAAAATAAAAATATAATTCGATCACAAAAATGAAACGTAAATTGATGATATAATATCATTTTGCTTACATGTTATATAACTAATTTAATAAAGTATAAAATTGCTCTTAGAAGTTTCTCAATCACTGGTCAATAATTCATCTATAATTTGTTTCAATTTCTTATACGTCCTTTTTAGTTTTAATGACGGTATATAACTCTTACTTAAATATAATTAGTGTTGGAGGACAGAACATACAATTAGACAACTACTAATAAAGTAAGAATTTCAAAAAAAAATAAAATAGAAAGTAAGTTTCGAAAAATCATAAAGCACATTGCAAAAGAAGAGTATTTTTTTAAATAAAAAATAAAAAAAAATCTTTTTTGTTTGAATTCAATGGAAGGTACCAGCAGAAAATTTACTGTGAAAAGATGGCTTAAATATCGTGGGTAGATATTTACAAAACCAAGTTATTTACTTCCTCAATCCCATTTTAAGAAAATCAAATTGTTAAAAAATGTTTTTAAATTTTTTTTTTAAAAAAAAAATACATGCATCACTCACTAATTTGTCCAGACTCATTATAATGAAATTAACGTTTTCAATTATTTAACGTGTCTCAAAGTGATATAGTTTAAATTTATATAATTTCAATTGAATAAATATAAATGTTTAGATGATCAAATTTATTTATACGTTTATGTCAAGAATTGAAAGTGTCAGATGTAAATTAATTACAAAGCGAATATAATGAAATTCAAATGTCATAGTATTATACTTTTTCAAAATCTATTATTTCAAATTAAACAAGGTCAAGTCTATAGAAATAATGTCATGTGTTGACCTGTTTCTAGCTATTTTTTGGTCAAAATTAATTACCTTTTATTTGTCTTATTATTTTTCTAGTTTTGTTCCTTTTTGTAGTGAAGAAAATCTAGACCTAACATCACTTGCTCGTATGAAAACATTTCGTTGTACATTGGCTACCTAAGAAAAATGCATTAACATTAATCAATGGTTCAAAGAAGAGTTTATGATTATTTAATCTCATTATCATGTGATATTGACCATCGATTAGCAAACTTGGTTTAGACAAAACTTCTTAGAGAAAAGTACTAAAGTAGTCCTTAATGTATGGTTACTATTTTAGTATTTTTATTATGGTCTTTAATTTTTTATTTACTTAATTGAAATAGTTTCTAATGTCTAAGGTATTTATTTTTTTCCTTAATATATTTAACTATACTGAAATGGTTCTTAATGAATAACAAAATGACAAGGTGTTCATTTTAGTTCTTTTATCCTAAACCAAATAGATTTATCAAAATAAAAAAAAGTGTTATATTATTTAACTGTGGATTCTACCTGACAAACAAAACTCACTATTATTATCTTCCTTGTAAACTCCAAATAAAGAGAACTCCAATAAAATGGAACATTATCAGTCTTGCATACTTTCGCTCTTAACAAATTGTACTTTTGTATGCTTAAAACTAATGGATAAGAGATAAGGAAAATAAATATTTTAGGTAAGAGAAACTAGAAAAAATTTGTTGGAGAAATTAGAGAAAATAGGTGTTACATTTTATGAAATTTTTTTCTTTGAGGATAACAAAAAAGATAAACAATTGTGGATTTTGTTAATAGCGTGAGGTTCATTGTTAAATTTAACAATTTTTTAAATAAATCTGTGGTTTTGTAAAAGATAAACACTTTAGGTATAAATAAGACTTATTTTTAATCAACGTGGATGTGAAATATCTAGAATCGAAATAAAACATTATTCATATATTACTATTTCAGTCATTTTCTCAAATCAATATATATATATATATAAATTTGAATTCAAAACCGTGATGTGACCTCTAATGGCCTAAAGGTGTTTTTTTTTGTTCTTTCATATTTTTTTAATTTAATTATAAGATTCAATCATATTTAATATTGTAAGTCATATGAAATGAGTTACAAAAAAATCATCTATTGACAGTTCTACTTAATAAAATGTCTTTTTAATTTCCTTTTAACTATTTTTATGACTTATTTATCTATAGATTACGATCATCTATGGAGCTTGTTGCATGTTCATTGTGCCATGTTTTTCTTCTTTCTTTAGTAGTATAATCTTTTAATTTAGTTTGTTTCTTCATCAATCAGTAGTTAAGTAATCAAAAAGAAGATCATAGAAAATATGATTCACGATATGTTATGATCTTCACTTTCAGAAGATCATCGATATATTCTGTGAAAAATTCATTACATATTTGCGTACAAGTTCAACAAAAATAAAGAAATAAAAATGGATCATACTTTACATTGGTGTTGTGTTGAAAGCTTGAAAAGATGCCACATTTTCAAAGGTATATGTTCGATGGTTGAGTTAAAGGTACATTATCTATGATACACTTTTTTAATATGTAGTTTCTTATACATAACAAAGCAAAGCAGTAGTGTTTTCCACTGCAATCAAAATATCAATATCAAGTCACCAACCCTTGACATGAGGGTCAAGTCTTTGGTATCTTGGAAGCAATTATATATTACACACAAGAAGAGTACTCTTTGTGTTAATTAATTAATCCCACATATACCTATAAAATAACTAGCTAAAATCTCTATCCTCCTCATTTCAACACCTTCATCCAAATTCTCATAAAATATCAACTCCAACACATTAATTTCATTGCTAATCAATCAATGGCTTCCAATTTCACACATTACATCATCATGATTATTGTGTTCCCAATATTCTGTTTTATTTTGTTATGCATGGCTTTGCTAGCGCTACGCTGCTACTCAAAGAAGAAGAAGGAGAAGAAGAAGACGACAATGATTGAAGAAATAGAAGTCAAACATGTGGATAAAAATATGAGAGTTAAGGAAAATATAGTTAAAGGGTCTCATGGAGAAGCGGAGAGCGTGGTGGTATCAGTGGAGGGAGATTGTCATG
This sequence comes from Solanum habrochaites, assembly GCA_027704765.1. Classification (NCBI taxonomy): domain Eukaryota; kingdom Viridiplantae; phylum Streptophyta; class Magnoliopsida; order Solanales; family Solanaceae; genus Solanum; species Solanum habrochaites. Next base: position 38,471,590 of record JAKWJA010002494.1, read on the forward strand.
TCGATGATGACATTGTTACGAAAAAGAAAGAGTTAAAAGCTAAAATTTCAGCAGAAACAACTCCTTCTGCTCTTGAAGATGGACATTCTTATTAACTTTTTCTGGTTTATGGTCACAACTAGCCATGTTGAAGATCATCAAATCATGATTCTGTTTAAAATAAAGAAAAAGAATGTGATAAATTTATAACTTCAAATGTTTGATTTTCTTTGCTTTCCTACTCAATTTGTTCCTTGTATATGAATAACATCTACATCAATGATGATTCATTGCAATTTGATTAATATAACTTTACTACTAATCATTATTGAAATAGTTTGTACTATTTGAAAACGGTAAAAATAATTTTTTTTCATATTAAAGTAGTCTTGTAATTATTAAGGGCAGAATTGGAAAAAAGTGATGTATTATTTTTTGATTGTTTAATTGACAATTAATTTTGGACAACTATTTTTAGTATACCTGAAAAGAATAGTAGACGGAGGGAACAATAAGTAGCATTATACATATATATGAGTCTAGATATAGTCAAAATTTAAAAATGAGTTTCTAAAATTAGTTTAAAAAAAGAGAAAGGAGTCTTTCTCTTTTGTTGAACTAATTTTAGGAACTCATTTTTAAAATTTGAACTGTTTATAGGGAGATTTGACCAATGTCTATTGAAATTTATCATAGAGGGCTTAAATTTTAAAACTTGACATACCACAAACACCAACATTTCAAAAAACAAAAAAAACCCAAAAGGTTGAGAGTAACTCGCATTTAAAATTTGGGACTATTTAGAGAAGATCAATTTGAGCTGTTGAAATTGAGAAAAAAAATTCTAAAACTCAATATACATCTCGGATGCATAATACATCTTTTATTCACTATTATAGGCTATTTATACGAGTCCGTAAACTCAAAGGGTAGAAAAATATAACAAAAATCCAAAACGGTATATAAAAATTTATATTAACCAAAAGGTAAAATCGATCCGACGCAGACGATTTACTTCAACTGTGAAAAGTAAATCGCTGCTGAGGCAGTCGATTTGCCAAAAAAAATTTTTTTTAATAAAAAATGAAATCGCATGCTTGAGCAGGCGATTTCAAAATTTTTCTTCTTACAATCGCTTGTACCAGCCGGCGCGATTTTGATATTATTTTTTAATTTTCTTTTTTTTTTAAAAATAAGTTACGTGCCACTACGGCAGCGGATTTATACAAAGAAACAATTTTTTTTTTTTCTAAATCGCCCCTGTAATAGTAGCGATTACAAAAAAAAAAAAAATTTTGTAAATCGATGACCCTAGGCCAGCGATTTATTTAAAAAAAAAATTGTTATTAATTTTTGTTTAAAATTATATTGGGTTAAAAATAAATTAACTAATTTTTCTCCTTTTAATGTGTTTGATTTAAAAAATTAATTATTTGAAAAAAAGTATTTAAATTTAAATTTAATATAATATCTTTTTTTAGAAAGAAAATGTATTTTATTACGTACTTATTTTTAATTTTTTTAAAATAATTATATGTTCTTTTGAATAAGTTATATACAAAATTTAAAAAATATGTATTTAAAAATAAATATATTTTCTTTCTAAAAAAGATATTATATAAATTTAAATTTAAATACGTTATTTAATTCAAATAATTAATTTTTTTTAAATAAAAAATAAAGGAGAAAAATATTTAATTCATTTTTTAACAATAGAATTTTTTAACAAAGAAAATTAATAACAATTTTTTTTATTTTTAAATAAATAGCTGCCCTAGCAGAGATTATATATATAAAAAAATATTCTTTAAAATCGCTGCCGAGTGCCATGCGTGAGTATACTTTTTTTTTTTAAAAAAAACGTAAATAAATTAAAAAAATAATAATATCAAAGCGCGGCCCTATTTGGACAGCGACATTGCGATTTGTAAGAAGAAAAATTTTGAAAATGTTTTTGGCAAAATCGAACGCCTCAGCATGCGATTTACTTTTTCAGTTGAAGTAGTAAATCGCCTGCCTCTGGCCAGCGAGTTTACCGTTTTGGGAATATAAATTTTAATACCGTTTTGGAATTTTGTAATATTTTCATCCCTTGAGTTTCGGACTCCTATTTATACCATATCAATATATTACATACGCACACAATCATGTAATTGCATTTATCTTTTTTCAGCCAATGTCATTCTTCTTCTCTTTTTTTCATCAAGCGGTTATCTTTCCGTCTAATATAAAAAATGTCTTGTTTTTTTATTTTCCTTAATAATTATTAAAAAAAAAACATATATAGCCGCAAGATGTATGTATTTGTCAAATTTTAAAATTAAGATGCAAAATTTTATTTATTTAAATTGATTTTTTGTAACAGATTTCCTTAATTAGAGGAGTTATTGAGATCTTAGCAATTTTCACATATAACAACATAAAAAATATATTTGTATGTTATAGTTATAGTTTGTATAATTGTGCTTCATAACAAACTTTATTTTTGCTATGGAGCATCAATTGTATAACTCGCTGGCAATGCTTCAGATTTGTATAACTTCGCTGGTAGGCTACTTGTATAAATTGACGGGCTACTTGTTAAATTGATAGTAGCCTGTTGTTTGTATAAATAGTTGACAACCTCTCAATTCAATTTTATGTGTTTGTATATCTGCATAAAATTTGAATTTGTATCAATTGAATCCAAATAAAACATTTCTATATCAAATCTCTCGATCGCGCTTTATACAAAACAAATTATGCATTGTAATTTGTATAATATGTGTTTGTATAAAGCGAGAAAAAGAGAAAGACGAAAGAGAACTGGGCAGGATAAGATCTGTATTTGTATACCTATAAGTTTATAGTACGAAAGTGTATGTAATCGTATTTGTATATACAGTTTTCTCTCGCTTTATACAAACAAAAACACATTTTATACATTTGTGTTTGTATAAACGCGAGGGAGAGACTAGAAAATGAGAAACCTAGGGAGAGAGGCAAGTGGCAACAGTTTGCTAGGGGTTATAATTAAATCAAACTGTGGTTATGTCATTTAATTTAAATTAATAATTTGTTATCATTTACAATTTTCCCTTGATTAAATCTCTTAGCATGAGCGAAAATCAAGGATTATATTTATGTTTGATTCATTTCATTTTATGATGTTATTAATAAAAAAGTGTATATCGTGGTCATGTAGTTTGATTAGTTTCCCTTTGTTACTCTTAAAATAATAAATTCAATAGTTTGATGTATTTATTATTCAATATATAATGTATCCAACCATTTAAAGACTTGTATATCAGGTACATTGCCATAGTATCCAGAGATAGTATAATTTATATGATTAATTTTATTTGGATTGCTAGTCTTTTATTATATGTATATTTGATGTATCAAGAATCAACTTCATACGTTATATCTAAAAATATATATCTCATATATATATATGATAATATTAAGATACACAATAGAAGACCATATACATATGATAAGACTTGTATACATGACAAAAAATATTTGTCTAAATAACGATGTTAATGGTAAATTTCAATAATTACAATACACTCTAAGAGATATAGTGATAAAAACTAGATAGATATAATCATATCTCAATAATGTATCATATACATCAATAATTACATGTGTAAATCTTCGCTTATTGAAACATTCTGATTACGTTCTTGGTTGATCAAGACATCTCATGCAGTGATTGATGTTTTTTGTGTTACTGTGCCGAAATTCTACAGGATGAGAGTAATGCGAAGTGTTTGGTGGATATACGATATACAGTATGTATAAATGACTTAATAACTAATCACCAATGTCGAATTTGATAAATATATCGGGTTCAAAATCTCTGCTTACAACAATATACATTATCTCTGTGTGCGAGAAGTATCTCTCCTTGTGAAAAAAAAGAGGGTAGATTCGTGGGGAATTAATTTAAGAGTGAGAAAATCAAGGACTAAGAATTTGATATGTGTATTGACAAGCTCAATAAATTTTGACTCTTCAAGGGAAGAGGAAGAGAAAGAGGAAGAGGAAAAAGAAAAGTTAGTGTTTGAGTTTTATCCTACCTCATAGTTTACGAGGGAAATATATTTGTTTTTAATTAAAACACTAATTTTAAAATTTTAATATAAAAATAATTAACCGATTCTTATTTTAAGAAATATGTATATTGATCATATCTTTTATAATATATGTCATAAAATATTAAAAATTATAATATATGATATGAAATATTAAAAATGATAATATATATAATTATTAAAAATAAAAATAAAATAAGTATGGGTATTACTTATTAGTAATGAATGTCTGATAAGTAATGTTGACCCTGAAAAGCTAGGGGCCTAAAACTTCCGATGCTTTATGGCCTTTACCCGAAAACCGATCTTATTAACACATATAGGTGAATGTCGACCCCCCGAGCTACCAATTACTTTTTGTTTCATTTTAATTGATATCATTTGAAATATATATAAAGAATTATTTGGTTATATAAAAGAAAGTTTTTTTTTAATTCTTTTAAAAAAAAAATATGATTTAAAATTATTTTTAAATATTGTATGACTGTAAAATTATTTTATAAAAATAAAAAAAATTTAAAATTGAAATTTAATCGCCCCTAATTATAAAAATGTGATTCCTTTTTAGATAAATTATAATTAGAGACGCATTATGCGAGAAAAATAATATTACTATTACATAGGATACAAAATTGCCTTAATAGATAAATTATAATTATGCGAGAACTAGTAAAAGTAATTTCTCTGTGCACTTTTAATTGTCAAGTTGCACTTTTCGAAAGTTAGTTTGACTAATTTTTGAAGTTAAATTCAATTATATTAATTCGATATTTTTTTTATTAAAAATAATATCTTAAATATGGAAAACGTATACAAAAAGTATTAAAAAAATATTTTTATATATCAATATAATAAAAAGTATATTACTCAATAAAATATTAATCAAAATTATTATTATTTAACTCTAAGAAAGGAAATTATGCGGAATTGAATGCGTAAGAAGGGAAATTATGCGAATTGAATGTGGATGGAGCTAGTAGTTAGTATCTATATATAGTAACTTTATAGGATATTGCAATTTTAGCATAATGTATGTAGCAATAATATTATTTTTCTCTTTCCTGGCATTTAAGAAATTCGTAGAATATTAAATTTTTATTTTATTTATATTAGTTGATTACTTTTTATTTTTTATATTTTATAATACTTATAAAATTATAAATAAAAAAATAATTTTATCAATTTACCCTTGGTAAAACTTCTTGAGAATCATGCAAACAAATTTGAACACTTTCAAAAAAAAATTAATTACAAAGATAATATAAGAAAAACTTAATTAATATTTTTTTAATTTAAGTAAACTTAACATATAATATGAGATAACTAATTTTAGTAAGACGATCAACTAATTTATATGGAGGAAGTAGAGTAGGATAATCATGATATATAAATAAGTTAACCGTTACTAGCCATAAATCAGTATTGGAGGGCCTTCAGCCATATGATTCGTTACTTGTTTGAGGGACATTTTTGATTTGTTATTTGTTTAATCAGTTTAAAGTTTTATGGATTGAGTTGAGTTGAGATAATTTGAATTAGATCATTTTAATGTATTCAAGTTTTAACCTATTTTAGAAAAATTTTCAGTTGAATCAATTTGATCTTCAGTTTCAATCGATTTTAATATTTTTTATTTGTATAGGTATATAATGTATGTTCTCATATTGACGGATAGAATTACAATCTATTTTATATCTATTAGAATTTATCCAATTATTTATAACTTTTTTCTTATTGTCTGGAGTTGAAATTCAAATTACAGTTATAAAAATAAATAATATATTATAATTATTGAGATTAAGTGAATCAAATTAAATGGATCATGATCCAATCCTATTTTAGTCCATTTGAACCAAAAATTAATTTGATTTGTCATGACCCAATATAATTTCTATTTTAACACAATTTAATATATCGAGTTTAAATCAAATCTACTCATATGACCCTATCTTTCAGCCTTTGACCTACACATTATCGTCCTGTCTGATGTGTTGTGGATGAGCCTTCTAGAAGTTGAAGATTTAAATAAGGTGGCAAACACCTTTTGGATTGCATTAGATACATTTTTAGACCAACTATTAGGTTCAGCTTATGCCTTTTATGACTTTGTTGGTGGTTTTTGTTTGACCGTTGAGAAATTTTCATGTTGGACTGTAAGGTGGTTTGGGTTGGAGGATAGTCTATTAAAGTTGTGCGGGTAAGGGGATGGGTGAATTTTTTTTGTTTTTTTTTTTTTTTTTGAGGGCCGTTTGGATAGGCTTAAGAAGCCAGCTTTAAAAGAGTACTTTTGATTAAAGTGCTGAACTTATTTTAAACCTAAGCAGTTAGGCCTTTTGGATTAAAAGTGCTGTGAAGTTAAAAAAAAGTTATTGATTTGTTTGGCCAAATGACGTGCTGATAAAGCTTTAAAAAATCAAAATGTTGAAATACCCTTAAAAGCGGGTTTAAATAATAAAAGTTAATTAATTTATATTTTACAGTCATAAATAATTATATTTTGCCTATATTCACATATTTCTTTTCATCACCAAATTTTTTTAAGAAGGAATTATGAACAGTTATTATAGATTTAAAGATATTATAATTTGAATAGATGTAAGAGAACGATTTAATGATTTATTTTAGTGTCACCCCATCCATAAGGTTAATAATAATTGTTTATTCATTCACATATTCTTTATTATCACATAAATGATTTATAAGAGGAATATAAATTTGTAGTTAAGTTATACGTGTAACTTATTTTACATTTAATATAATATAATTTGAATTGATCACGTGAAAGATTAAGATTATTTTATTTCTTATTAGGGTAACGAATAATTGTCTATCATCCACACACGTGAAAAGGGAAAAAATAGAAGAAAGAGAGGTTAGAGTTATGGGGTGGTAATTTGAAAGATGGTATAAAAAAATATTAAAGGGCCCAAAAAAGGTAAAATCTTTGGTAAAAATGTGGTCAACTTAAAAAAGCTTATAAGCTGGAAAAAAAAGCACTCCTACCCCAGCTTTTAACTTTTGGCTTAAAATAAGTTTTTTTTAAACTTAAAATTAAGTTATTTTGAGTGATGGCCAAATAAACTAAATAAATCAAAATAACCAGCTTTTAAGTTGAGCGCAAACATGCTCTAATTGTATCATTAAAGGTATATTGTATTTAAAAAACATAATAAAAAAAATATGATAAAACAATACAAATTTAATTAATCTAGAAGCAAGCAAATATTATTTTTCTTTTTTGTAAGTTTTTAATATTAAAAAACTTATCAGAGTTTAAGCTTTTGGTATGCAAGCGACTAAGTTTCGTTCTTTAAATATTATAATCAAGAAAAGAAAATAATAACAAACCCTAATATCTATATATATTTCAATAATTTATGTGAATGTTACAATTTTTATGAAATTTATTTAAAAAGATGTAATTTCATGATTCTTCAGTTTATGATTGTCAACTCAAGAGCTTACTTTGTTTTTGAATTAATGAAACATGACTCTCTATCTCGCCTTTCTTCTATCTCCTCATGTATCCATATTTCAGAGTGTCTCTGGAGAATCTAGTAATTCATGTGTTTGGAATACATAAACTATATCTTCTCTCGCTAGTCTCTCTCCCTATTTCAAGGTATCTTGTATAAAAAGTATAGTTTTAGATATACCTATATTGAAATCTAAAATTAAAATTCATATAAGAATCAATAAATATGACATAAATACATGTCTACTAATTATGTACTTAGATATACCTATATTGAAATCTAAAATAAAAATTTGTATAAGAATCAATAAATATGACATAAGTACATGTCTACTAATTATGTACTTAGATATATCTATATTGAAATCTAAAATAAAAATTCGTATAAGAATCAATAAATATGACATAAATACATGTCTACTAATTATGTAACTTATAGCTCTTTATAATTGGTATGACATACATATAGGTCTACTAATGTAATTTATAGTTCTTACAATTGGTAGGTGGGCATCTTATTGTAAAATAAATATTTGGGCTGGGTTGGGTGGAGGATTGAGTATGGTAGTTTGGGTGATTAATTGGCATTTATTCTATATTGTAAATTGTAATGTAATATAGGTGGGCATGTTATCGTAAAACAAATATTTGCTGAGCTTTTCTAACAGAACACCAACCGACTCAGGTGAATAGAGAGCATCAGTTATAGACCTGGGATGGATAAACATAAATATGATTTTCAATTTGAATTAATTTGATAAATGATAATTATAATTTTAATTTGAATGTGCACTAATAATAAACACTTCGAAACTATATTCAAATGTACCAAATGGACCACAGTCGTCCGGCTATGACAATAGATAGGTGTGTGGGATTGGTCGATTTGAACTGGTTATTGGTTTAAAACAAAACCAAACTAATCTTAGTCGGTTTTTTTTTTAAAATATCTAAATCAATTTTCAAACCAAAACGAAGAAAAATAACCGTGCCGATTGGTTATTGACAGTTAAGTTCAGTTGACTTTTTTGGTTTTTCAGTTTGCTAAAGACAATTCTTGCGGGGATATAGTATCTGATAGAGGACAAACCTAGTACATGCGCAATCCATTAAATAACTTTGTTGGTTCAATTAAGCACTAAACAATATTAAAATTATCATTATACGAAAAAAGTTATTCAATTAAGAGAAGATGTAACTATATTAGGAAAGATATGGTAGATAGAAACTAAAGTAATTAATTTTGATGGACTTGGACTTATGATTGTAATATATAGACTAAAATTTAAGTTTTGAACTTGAGAAAATAGTAAAAGTTAAAGACTTAAGTTATTTATAATTTTAAAAATTATTTACATTTTATTTATGAATATTATTTAAATAATTGTAAGATTTTTATATATAATTTATCTATTCGATTTGGTTATTTTTGAAGTTAGTTTTTTAGTAAAATCAAAACCAACTACTATTGGTTTTTCAAAATTTAAAATCAAACCCAATCAAATCAAATCAAATATCAGTTTTTTTAATCGATTTGATTTTTTAATCATAACCATAAACAACCCTACATGACACGCTGCATGATAATTTTGTACTCTACATGATATTCAATTTTACAATAATTCAAGTGCCTTTTTTGATCATTTAAAGTTGAAGGTCATAATTATTCGTTAATATCAAATCACGGATCATGTTTATGTATTATATTAGCTGTGAAAGGGATTACGAAGGGATGTTTTGGACCCTAAACTTGGTTTTAAATTTTAACTTTGACCTCCAACTTTCATATTGCACAACCAAACACTTTAACTGTCCAACTTTTAAATAAATAAACACATGAATCCTACATGGCACAATACACGTAGGTTATTACGTAGGACAAAAAATGACATGTAGGACACATGTGTTTATTTGTTTAACTTATACAAGTTTAAGTGTCTACTTATATACACCCCAAATTAAAAGGCATAAATAAATTCGAAACCAAGTTAAATAACATAATTATGTATTATGTATTTTCACAATTCCAGCGGAGTATACCTATTAGGAATGGTGTCTGACAACCAAGGGACTATATATTTTAGGAAGGTTTCTTTTGTTAACATTAATACTCTTTCCGTTCGGTATTATTTGTCATCATTTCTATTTTTAGAGTCAAACTATAAAAACTTTAATTAACATGCAAAAAATTGTAATTTATAATATTTTTCATATAGTTTTAGAATATTTATTTATTTTTTTAAAATATTGAATTAATATAATATTAACTTTTGATAAATAAAACATGACAAATAATTTCGAACGAAAACAGTATTATGTACTGTCTAAATGTGGCCCAAAACTTAATATTGGTGGACCCTACGACAAGGGGCTCACGAATCAAACTTAACTTGTGCCGTATTGTTTACACTTAAATAACTATCCCTTTTAACCAAAAAAAGAATTGGTTTTATATATTGATAAAAAAGATAAAAAAAAGTGAAGCGTAAAAAGTTGCATTTAAATTATTGAAGGGTTGAAGTAAGATTTTTTAAAAATTGGAGGGGGGAGGGAGTGTCGGAGGTACTAGAAGGGGGAAGAAGTGGAGTAGTAGGGATAAAAAAAATATTTTTAATATTTTTAAATTTTAATAAATATTAATAGTTAATTTAATTTTTATCAATGAAATGTTTTTATCAATGTAACACACTCTCATAGTTTAAGTATGATATTTAAAAGAGAAAATAAAAAAACCCCTGAATTTGGCCGCTTAACTTACTGTTAGTACTTTAACTTTCTTTATAAATAATAATTTACCCTCCTAATTTCATTTCAAGTAAATAAATCCACCCCAAAAGCTCATGTGACAAATGAAAAATAAAAAGCGAGTAAAAATGTAAGAAAATAAAAAAAAATAGGCCCTTTTTTTTCTCCAACCAATAAGATTTTATGTTCCTCACACCCCACCACTCACCACCTTTATCCACCAACAACCCCAGCCTTTCATTCTTCGAACCCCCACCCGCACCCCTCTTTCTCCTATTTCGAACCTCGCCACCACCAATCTTGGCTCACCCCTTTCTTCAAGTTTCCCTCTGTGCCACCTTCTTTTTTCTTCTTCGAAACACCCCACCTATTCCTTCATTTCAAATTATTCTTGCTTATCCTTAGAAGTGATGAATCTGAAAAAATTTTAAAAAAAAACCTTACAACTTATTGTTGCTTCAAGATCTTACTTATGAAAGAGTTTGTTTATTATGATGAACTTGAAGAATTTTTTGATAAAAAATTTACAATTTCTTCATCTCAAATTAGTTATTTAATTTGTACTGTTTATTTATTTTGATTATGTGTTTTAAAAGTGGGACTGTTTCTAATCTTAATCGTTAGAGTTTTGATTTTAAATTTTATTAATCTGGATGAGTTCACATTTTTTCACGATTCTTTCTTAAAAATTGTATAAATAAAAATAAATAAACATAATTAAAATACTCAAAATTTAAATAATTTTCAATGTGGCACTGACATAGCATTGATGTGGCAATAATATGACGTGTGTGTAATACACTTGCGGTATTATGATATTAGAGTTAAAAAAGATCATTTCAAAAATGTTAAAGAGGGTATTAAAACGCGTTTAAATGCTAAAGTAAATTGTGCTGCCAAATTTAAGGATTTTTTTTTATTTTCTCAACTTAAAAATAGAAAATAATTTAAGTGTGCTTTTGATACTTCACTTTTAAAAAATAAAAAAATAAAAAAGCAAAAAATTGAAAAACCTCATAAACTAAACTTTCGATTAAAATAATCAACAAATTGTATATCCATCCACATAAATAGGATATCCTTGAAAGCAATATTTGTGACTCATCTAACAACCCTTTTTATTTAATTTTCTTTTAGTCATGCAGACTACAAATTTCTCCCAATTCAACATTCCATCGATACTCCGTCGCAAAACCACCTCATCACGGAGGTTATCTCCGGTCCTCGCGGTGGCTTCACCCCCAATAACTTCTCCATCACGCCACCAGGTCAGTTACTCAATGCCACCAGAGAAATTGGAAATCTTCAAGTCATTAGAACCTTGGGTTTCCGAAAACGTCCTCCCATTCCTCAAGCCCGTAGAGAAATGTTGGCAGCCCATTGAGTTTCTCCCTGACCCATCTCAAGGGACCGAACAATTCGAGGAAGAGGTTCGGGCCCTAAGGCAGAGAGCTTCAGGGCTTTCGGATGAGTACTTTGTTATGCTTGTGGGTAATATGTTAACTGAGGATGCTTTGCCTACTTATCAAACCATGATTAATACGTTAGATGGAGTACGCGATGAGACTGGATCAAGCCCGTGTCCATGGGCAATATGGACACGGGCATGGACAGCTGAGGAGAATCGACATGGCGATTTGCTAAGGACCTATCTTTATCTTTCAGGGAGAGTAGACATGTTGATGGTTGACAAGACACTACAATACTTGATTGGAGCTGGAGTAGTAAGGCTTCTGAAAATCTTTATATATTAGTATTATTAGATGACCATTAGACAACGACGTTACGTTATTCTTTTAAAGTACACTACTATTTCTTAACCTGGTTTTAAATGAGAATAAATAATTGACAAAGACCTCTGGTCATCCAATTTTGAGTCTGCCACAAACTTAGTTATTTGAATTTGAAAAATACTATAGGCAGTCAGTGGAACCGCATGCAACTTCTTTCGTCATATAGATATATATATATATATTTTTGAATCTTTGCCTTTGTTAGGACATCAGACTAGAGAACAATCCGTATTTGGGATTTGTGTACACATCATTTCAAGAGCGAGCCACGTGTTCGTCACATGGAAATATGGCTAGGCTAGCTACACAAGGAGGAGACCCCATGCTAGCACGTATGTGTGGAACCATTGCCGCCGATGAGAAGCGTCACGAACATGCCTACACAAGAATCGTTGAGAAGTTGTTAGAAGTGGATCCAAATGCGACTATGCTGGCTATTGCACACATGATGAAGATGAAGATCGTAATGCCGATGCATCTCATGTATGATGGGCAAGATCCAAATATATTTGAGCATTTTTCTTCCATTATTGAAAGGCAAGGAGTCTACACATCTCGTCATTATGCTGAAATATTAGAATTTTTTATAACACGATGGGAATTGGAAAAACTTCAAGGGTTGAGTGACGAGGCAAGGCGTGCACAGGATTATGTGTGTCGACTTCCACTTAGGGTTAGGAAGTTGGAATGTAGAGTCAAGAAAATAGAGCCACGTCAAGTCAAGTTTAGTTGGGTCTTTAACAAACAAGTCAACGCTTAGTTAGATGAATTGATTTGAAATAAATATATAAAAACCTTAATTTACAGAGATTTTTAATAATAATTTGTGAGAGATTAATTAGAACCTTTATATATTTGCATCTTTAGTTGTGAACCATTGTATTTATGATCCTATCAGTTGGCTTCATTTGTCAATGGAAGCCATCTTTTATATAGTATGGGGATTTGGCCAGACTCCTATCTTATATATTTTTGTTGATTTTTTGAGCATTTTAATATTTTTTTAGTATTAAAATTGTCATAGTAAATATTCGTTAGAGTAAATGGGAGTTATGACATTACAATTGTTGCCACTGGAGGACTAGTATCCATTTGGATTGCTGCAATCTATGGCATTACTGCCTAATTACTCAATTGTGAGTCAATGCCCCTGGGCATTATTACCTTTAATTTATGGTTACAAAATGTTGATCCATTGGATGTTACTGTTAGTGACAGAAGGTGGTCAACTATGCATGACCACTAATTTCTTTTTATTCAATTTCCATTATCATTCGTTATACCTCGTAACTTATGTAAACTCTTAAGCCATTATTTTCACGATTTACTACGATATTTATCTTCCTATTTTTTACTGCTTCTTCTAGTATAAATAGTGTTTTCTTCATTTGATTTTGAGTCATACAAGACAAAAAAAAATATAGAGTAAAAGAATTAGTAAAAATATTAAAAGAGAGTTCTTAATAACAACAATTTAAATTTCGACTCAAGAAAATTGATTATTTTCACAAATAAATTGATAAATCATAGAAGATATAAAATACATATCTTCGGTATAAGAACATCTCTCCACTACTAATAGAATGTTATGCAGTTCTTTTCGCATAAAATTAAAAAATTCTGCCCTTTTTTTTGGTTCCATATAATTTTTTACGGTTTTGTTGGTATAAAATTAGGAGGAGAAATTTTGTATAGTGATCACTACTGAGATGGATAAAAAGAGAGAAAAAAGAGAATATTGAGTTAAAAAAAATAAAGAGAACAACAGTCGAGAGAAAAGAGAGTTCGGAATAGCAAAAAGATAAAAGTGATCAAAATAAGTTATTATTTTGGAAAGTAACTAGACTAGGCTTAATGGAAAATAAATCTCCACTTTATATAATATTCAGATGTTTTTCGTTAGTCTCATAACGTGTATATTTTAATACATAACGGAACTATTTATTATATTTTGCAAATTGTAAGAAAAAAATTATGTTTCACTTTTTGGAGCTTCATGAAGTTTCTTCCGTGTTTGTCATACAATTATATTGATTTGACGTATCATAAAAAAAGAAAAAAATATTACATTATGTGTTTTTATGTTTTATTCTGAAAACTCCTCTAAACTCTATTTAAGGACATTCAAACATAGCACCTTCAACATCTTTAGTTTTCTATTTTCTTCATTTCAATCACAAAAAAATAACTTTTACCCCAAAAGTTAGAGTTTTTGATTTATTGGGATGGTGAAAATACTGTTTATTATAACTGTCATCTCAAACACATTGCGAAATATTCAATTAATGTCCGATATCATAAATTTCTTTCATCAATTTATAAAAGAGTGTGTATAAATAGTATTGACTATAATTTGATTATAGTCGAAAAAATTTCTATTACATTTTTATCACAAGGACAAGTAGATTCTGGAGAGTAGATTATTTAGAATGATGAATTGTTGACATACTTTTTGAGGGTTTCAAATGACTACTTAAATCAAATCAAGTTAATAATACTTGAAATTTATGTTAGAAAGGAGCCTAAAACTTGTCAACAATATTCTCTTTTATCTGTCAAAAGCTATGCTAAATATATATTTCTCTTTGTAAAACATATTTTTTTCTTCCAATTTATAAAGTGTAAAATTTTCTTCCACTTTAAAGTGTAAGAAAAAGTTTCATTTTACAAAGTGTAAGAAAAACTTATACTTTATACAGTGTAATAAATAATTTCGTTATTTATTAAACTGTATACATTATGGGACTAAAGGAAAACATTTAGAATATTGAATAAAGTGGAGTTTTTTCTTCCACTAAGCCTATTTTATTTACTTCTTAAAATAGTGACTTATTTTAGTCACTTTATTTCTTTGTGGCTTATTTAGGTTCTGGACTCAAGAAAAGACAGAACTGTTTTGAAGTAAAGAAGAAAAATAAATATTCTTTTATGGCCCTCCTTATTTTATTTCTATTATTAATCGGAAAATGGTCTAAAATATCCTTAAATTATTAGAAATAGTATAAAATTATCCTCCATCCACCTATTTGTAATAACCCTCTCATCCACCTATTGACTCCAAAATACCCTTGTCATCTAACTTTGGATTCAAAATTGACCACTTATTAACGTTCAAAACTTAAACAATTTAATTTTTTTAAATACATGGCGCTCAACTATTTGTTATAATTTAACTTATTAATATAATTTATAAACCAACCCACTACTCACTCATTACTAATTAAACCCCACCCAATTAATAAACCCGCCCAACGATTATATTCTTTTCGGTCAATTTCTCCTAGATTTATAAGTTAGTGTTTTAATAAACCATTCATTCAGCATTAACAAACAAACAACCTCATTGACTTCTAAACAAGACCAGTTAACTAGTTATAATCAACAAATGAATAATAAAAAGATTAATCTTATAAACCAAGAAGAAATTTTTAATCACTCTTTCACCATGAGTCGTTTTTAAAAAAAATCAAGATTTTCATAATTACAATACCATTGAAATCTTTTAATTCATGTCACATTAACGATGTTTAAAAGAAACAAATTATGGGTAGCTCAATGATTCAATAGGAAAATGATATAGTTAAAGTACCTGAAGAGAAAAATCTAACAAATTTAAAAATCTGATTATATATTTAGCCATTAACATATAATCTTAAATATCATGATATCCTCAAAGATGTAAATTTGTGCAATCGTACAGTATATCACTCAAAAGATAAGAGCATTTTATTGAAGGAATATTATGAAATTCACTATATAGTATATAGTTGCCAGCAAAAGAAATTGTACTAGTGACCAAAAACTTACCATCCTTTCACACATATCATATCAGTACTAAAATGGTCATAAATTTTTACTTAAAAATTGAGTTGACGCAAAATTAGTAACGTCATAAAGGAGATATTACCCCCCCTAATACCTTTATACTTTGACTAGGTTATAGGGCCACATATACAACTAGTATATTTGAAGCGACTGCTCCGTGTGACATTCAGTAGATACTTACATCAAAACTAAATCGGTACGGATAACTTTCAACGCAAACTTATGCTAGAAGATTCTAGTCTTACCTTAATAAGAATGACATAATCTCCATTCCACATCTTTACAGAATTGTACCTTCTACAAATATAAAACAATTTAAGATCATCGTTTCTATAACCCTTCAAAGTGACATGAAGATAATCGACGTCTTAACTTCACTTACGATAATTTCAGTAGCTCGTTCTATCTTAGTGAGATATCACTATATGTATCGAGTACTTAATGTGCTTCTTTTCCACCCCCCCTTGTGTCTAGAAAAATCTCAACATATATTTTACTACTCTGAAGAATTCATTTTTTTGTGTCATGGTATAAATTATCAGAAAAAAAAGATGAACGATATGTTGGTGTATATTGCCTTCTAATAACTTTTATTATAATATTAAGCCATTTAGTTATGTGGTATAACCCTGCGGTTGACGAGAATGCTGATCATGATGTAGTATATATTATTGCCTGGGTATACGTCCAAAATAAAGTGTAGTGAAAGAGATAGTTAAGACATAGAAAATACTTTAAGTCTTCAACTATATTCACTATATAAAAGTAAATATTTATATGTTGAAGGAAGGTGTTCTTATATGAAGCTTTGGACTCTCCAACAAAATTTGGAGTTGTTTGAGTTGTACGATGTTGTTGGACTGTTGCATCTTGGAAGGATCAATCCAACGAGTATATTATTGGATCGTGTTAGATTGCACAGTGGACTCTTTGAATCTCTTCAAAGCGCGAGCCAAGATATCTGTGTCTCGGCCTTTAAAGCTTTGTTTATGCCATTTTTGTTCATTTTGTTTTTCAATGTAGTTTATTAGTTTGTGATATACAACCCAACAAAATACGTCTATTTTTAATCAGACACCTCATGAAGGAAAATTACTCACGGATTCATGATGTTATGTATACAAATGCTTTTGTATGCAACATATTAAGCAAAAAATTTCCGGGTTTTTCGTCTACCTTTTTGGGTGATTCACATTATATTCTAATGTTGACATCATATGCGCATCTTAAATAACAGCCTCCGTCTTAGGTGCTTGCCTTCACGTTTTAATACACCTAACGTGTGAAAATTTCATTATGTCATTTGAATCGTTTCTACATCAGTCATACTATTAACAATGTGTGTCGCTAACACACTTTCTGATGATATGTCAAAGTAGTGAATTAAATAAAAACATGTGACATATATATCAAAAATAATTGTTTTACATAGATTGTGAACAAAATACTGGTTAATTATCATTCACCGTAAAATTGACTTTATACATCCAATTAAAAATTTTTCAATAAACAAAAAAAATAAAAACAAAATATGTGGTTTTTATTTTAACTACTTCTATGGGTCTTTTGTTTGTGTGCTCTCGTTATCCCCCCCCCCCCCGGTTTAAGTCACGATGACTTTCTTGTGCTTATCAATCAGGACAAGCGTCTCATTTCAATACATGTTAAAAATGTGCTGGACTTAGTAAAAACGTCCCTTTTTACATGGTGACAACCACTGGGCAGTGAGTGTTTGAATTCTAACACCAACACCTCATTTTTCTAACTCATGTCCCTTGCCACTGTCCCACGTAATAATTTATTTAGTCTATTTCCAATCCGCCCCACCATATTCTTTAACCGCAACCGTATAATTTTTCAACATATTTTATTTTTCTCCGATAAGTTTGTTATAAATAAAATTCATGATGATCACAACCATACATTATTTTGAGAGATGATAAAAAATAATGTAGAACTTCTATATCTGTATGAACTATTTGTTTACTATCTTGAATCTTTTAGTTTAGCTTTCAAAAAATTATGTCTGTGGAAAAAAGAAGTTTATACCCATCTATTAACAAGTATAACAGTTCAATTTAAATTTGACAACCATATTAAAATCCATATATATTCACGATCTCTCCCCAAGAACCCCCTCTGGCATTCGTTTATTTCTAAACACAAACCACCCCCCGCCCCACAACAGAGGAACCTGCCCCATACCCCTCCGCCGCACTAGCCGCGCCATATTTGTGTCCAGTGTCCTAGCGTATTTAAAAGCTTCGCCAGTGTTGAATGTGCCCGATGCTTGTACACCCTGTAGAAGACCCACACTGTTCCCGACTTAATAAAACTGTGACATGACTCGTCAAGCCCTTATTTGATCCCCCCCACCCCTCCCATACCCTGGCGCTTAAAAATACCCACACTCAATTTAGTTGCGGTCCTTAATTGAAATTTAATGTCAATTTTATGCAGTCATTGATAAATTCTGTCGATATATCTATTATTTCTAAACAACACATGAAATTTTGTTCTCATAAACAATAATTCAGACTAACCATATCAATATATTATTAATGAAAACAATCACCCATACATGTTCTGTAGCATATCATTTGACAAACTTATTTTTTAAAACACAACAATCCCCCCATTTAAACACAAGATCTTAGAGTTACTAGAGTCTTCCCAAATATATCCAGAAAGTATGATCATTTTAGGGTGAAACAATCTGCCAATTTGAACACCTTTCAAATTCTCACCCCACTCCAACAGATCCTCATGCCTCTCATATTGAAGATCGACAGCTCAATTTCATAATTGATTTCAACGACACTGTGAAGTTAGCAACTAGTTTACCACTTGCCACAACCAAGTTTCCAAATATGAACCCCACTTCACTCCACATACCATTGAGTTGATCCCAGTCGAATCCCACCACCTTTTTGCTAGTTCTTCCATTTGCGCAGCACACCATAAGAATTTTCACTTAGCAATCGCAATGTCTTCTTCTCACCATCAAGTTTCTTCAAGCCTAGTTTTGAGTTGATTCACTTCATTTCTAGCATCATTTGCCTCTAGGTTTGTACTTTCACCAAACTGCAAATCGGGATTCTGAAAACGAGAAATAACTGCAGCAATTGTAGGGTTGAAAACAAGGACCATGAGCGTTACACACCCCCAGTCGCGAGGAAATCATCATTATTCAATGTCAACATCAACTCTGTAGCGTATGGCTCGCTAGATTTTTTTATACAACCCACCCTCACGACGTTGTAAATCGCAAAGCAAACATAGAATCCTTATTTTCAATTTTTGTCATGTTGTATTCGTTTGGTATTCGTCCTTTAGTTTTTTTCCTCTCCATGCCTAAATTAAACGTTTTTCAACAAATGATGCTTATAAAATGATGACATTGCACTTATTTATATACACCACTTTCTTTATTCACATGATATATTTAATTGATTTTTTAGTCAAATAACATAAATAGAAATAATATTTTCATCATAGAGAAAATAAGGAAAATTTGTTAAATTATGTTGTATATTCACCCAGTGATGTAAAATATAATTTTTAAATTAAATTTTTTTATATGTTAATATTATTGTTCACCCTCCCGAACCAAACGCCCTAGTAACCTATTCTACTAATAGGGAAACTATCTTAATCTTTTTGCATTATAATTAATCAGCACAAAGACAATTAAATTCATATTTTGACTCCTTTTAACCTTAAGCCACACCCATCGAACACCCCCCCAACTCCTCCCCTAATTCAACTACACGCCCTACCACACCTTTAACATCCCTCCCACCCCTCACACTCCCCCACCCCCCCCATCGCTTAAACCCTCCCCTGAATCCCTCACTTATCCATCACACCCCTATAACCACCATCGCCCGTTTTCTCAAAGACATGAATTTGATAAGATTTCCCACGCCCCTTTAACCCATTCCTCACCCCTGGGAAATCCCCAATTAATGACGACACCACCCTGACCTAACTAACAACAACGAGAAACTTCATATAACGACCCAATATTCCCACTCGTTGACGTCTTTTCCCACCATAGACCCTAACAATTAGCTTTATGTGTTTGTAAAAATAAAGCACATAGCCGTTGCGGAGCAATGGGGAATATAATGAGACGACAAAACTACTTTCTATAAACAAAAAAAAACTTGTCGAAAGGCAAACCTAATGCCTTTACGCGCTTAAAGCCCGCGATCACACTTAACATCATAGTCAGTACGGAAAAAAAACAGAGTTAACCACGTAGGTACCCATCAAATCTAATACTTAGGAGAGATGTTAATCGATTACAACGTCTAAATTGGGCACGGCCTCCGCTCTCTACCACTCCCATGCATCACTGCTCCCCCATGTGACAAAATTCTTTGACATGTACCGCTCCAGATCTAGATCCTTACCCAGGTAATTCACACTTATGCTAAACCCGACTTAAATTTATTCCATTGTGCATTACTTCTGATTTCAATACTCAATTTCGCATTCCCCCCCCCCCCTGTCAATAAAATTGTAGTTTTATTGACCTCGTACCTATTCATTCTAAAACCTCCCTTTATCAGCACTGCTAGCACAAAATCTTAACCATCCAATCCCCACCGACCCCGCTGCCACCGACCATCTCTTGATATTTAATGGAGAGGTCAAAATGCATCTTGACAACCTTTGCGCCCGGTTCTCAGCGGCAGACCAAGCCACCCTCAGCGTGCAACTTGTGGAACCCACACTGCCCCCCCCCCTCTCCAATAGCCCTTTACCCCAACTCCCCCCCCCCCAACCCCACCTACCCCCCCCCCCCCCCCCCCCCCCTCCCCCACCCCCTCCCCTCACCTAGCCCCCCCCTCCCCCCACCGAAATGAATTTTCACTAACCAACATTTTTACATCTCAAAAATAAGATTGAAAAGATTATGAGTGTAGGAAAATATAAAAATATTCTAGATTCGACTTAAAAGTTATACAAAATTATGATGTATGAATTAGATGGTAACTTGGTTGGTTTTAAATTAAAAATTACCTTATTAGCACATATTATTTTTTTTAATGGTCTTCCTTATGTTATTCCACTACTTGTATTCTTTTTCAATTAAATAAATCACCCCCCCTCCTCCAATCCCCACTCTCCCCCCCTACTTCATCTTGACCAGCTTCCTCCACTCTTCCCGTTCTGTCTGCGACTCCCTTCCTTCCCCTCAGTCTTATTTTGCCCCCCCCCCACTTTTTTTTCCTTGACCCTCAGAAGCTCTAGCTTATAGGGCTATCCGAACTTTACACCTCCTCGAACGCTTCTGACACCCCCCCCCAGCCCTATATCCTTTCCTGTCTCTTCTTCGCACAATCTTCACCCCCACTTCCTTTTTCCACCCCATCCGCTGCGGGCTTTTGGGCTCTTCCTCCCTACACGGCTCCGCTACCCCCCGTTCACACACAGACCCTTTGAGACTCCGCATCTTCATCTTGTGGTCTTTCAATTTTTTTTTCAACTGATTTAAGTCCTCTTCTTCCTCCCACATTGCACCCAAGCTAATAACGAACCCCTTTTTTCCCTTTCCAACCCTGCCCGCTGCGGATCCCATTTTAATTATAGCCGCCCGTTGTCTATTTTGTCCTTTCCTTTTTCAAAGGGGCCGGCTTCACCTTATCCTTTGTCACCACCACAGCCACCGTCCGACGAGCACCACACAATAAGACACCGAACTTCCCACTAACCAACCCCTAACTCTACGACAAACAACACAGAGAGAAAGAAAACCCGTGCTACACTGACGCTAAACTCAAAGAAATGACAAAGGTGCCAATCAAATGTGCATAAAGCCCTTATCTACTACACCATACAAAGACTTGAAAAGTTGACACTTTAATTTACCTCCAACTCGAGCTGACCGTGCGACCATCGTTATAAAATCTTCGACACCACACCTTACACTCCTTCTTTCTTAAAGTATGATCCATCACATCTATTCTTCACAAGCTTCCAAGCCCAACATTAAATACAAAATCATACATGGAAATATAGAGTAGGCATACCCCACAACCTCTTTTCTTACTCCTGCCGTTATTTAGCAATTAGGGCGCAATACCATTTAAAAAAATCATCAAATTATATACTCCCTACTCCTCACCCCAGTTATATGTCATTGTTTCTACATTACATAGGTGGCTCACACCCTAATCATTCCGGTCATTCTTAACCTACCAAAATGAATGTCATAAATATAATTTGGTGGCATTTTTTTACCTGTGTTAGTTATTAACATGTAAAACATACTCTGCACAAACTTAAAAAAAATTAAGTAATATGATTCATGTATTCCCCGCCCCTTAGCTCTTAAAGTTAATTCAAATCCAAAGTAAATTCAATTCATATTGTCATTTGATAAAAACTTTGATTCTCCATAAAAAAATTGCTAAATAAGAATAGAAGAGTAAAGGTTACATTTATTTCTTAATACATTAATACAAGTGTAAAAAAAAAGGGGACAGAAAAACTAATATATCCCTATATTATAAGATGCTTCCTTTGCTTAAACAATAGGTGGTCACTCATCTCCAATAACACTCTTTACACTTAAAACTTTGTATTAGTATGTGCAGAGTACAAGTTTCTTCCATATTCAAACATTCCATTCTGATTGTTTAGGGCGTCACCTCCACCTGCAACACCATACCCCCGTCGCAAAACCAAACTCCCTCAAGGATTTTTTGTTTGTTTTATGTTTCTGTGTACTCGTTGTGTGGCTTTCACTAATATTTGTTTTTTATAAATGTCGGTATTATACCATATATTCTCGTTTTCCTTTCGCCTTTCTCAGATTTCGCTTGCTCATCGTCTTGTCTGATGCTCGCTCTTGTTAATCTACTCACTCATTTCTCTGCACCGTTTATACAATACTACCCAAATTATTACTTGCTTTTTTGTGTGTTCAATTTATTGGGACGACGAATATTTTATAATATATAAATACAAATACAAATATTTTTGCTGTATGTTTATTATGCATTATTACAAAGCACGATCTTATTCCTTTTTCTAATACTAGGTTTACTATTCCGTTGTTTATTTTTTTCTTGGCTCTCTTGTTCTTTGGTGATTTCTACATTAACACACAGGAGATAATTAATTTTTTTGGCGAGAAATATATCGAAACCTTATTATAACCAGTGGTTTCTTTTCTATATATGTAATAGATCGCAAATAGTCATAATAAGTTTAAAGTGACGATGTCTAGCGCAATGCATTGTATTCAACCACTACCTTAACTATAATATAAAATATGATTTTTGTGTTTAATATAAGTGAAAGTTGCTCAAACCATGAATAGTCCTCAAAAGGAAAGAAGTCTTATTGTGGTACCGTATCGTAATTATACTAAATTACCTTTGATTAAGACATTCCTCAATTATGACTCTTGTAGATTAGTTAAACAGAAATTTTTGGTACACTTACAACTTATTACATAGCCAATTAATTATACAAATAAGACATAATAATATTTAAAGTTATAGCATGTTAATTCTTATTAAATAGTTATAAACAATATGTAAGGAGTTTGGTTTCTGCATTATATTTTCTATCTTAGCTGTTTGAAAAATTTTGATCTATCTGCTTATTGGGCCATTTCTAGTACATTGTTTTTTTTTTTTTATCTTACACAAAAAATGATTTTAAAATCTAGAAATGCTCCTTCACCCAATTCTTGTAATTTAAGAATTAGATGATGATGATGTCAAATATTTATAAGATAAGAAACAAAAGAAAAAAGAGAGAAAACCATGCACATGAAAAAGTAAAGAAATAAAAAAAAAGGATAATTGAAGCTTAATACGAAAGCACTAGAGAATCACAATCCTCCAAATAAATAAACAAATAAAAATCAGGCAAATACTAAGTAGCTAAACTTTTTTTTTGGTTGTCATTATTGAACTTAGGACTTAGGTAGCCGAGTGGGGAATTAATATCTATAAAATACGATTTCCTTGTAAACACAATTTGAGGCCCCTCATTTCTAATAAATCGTTTGTATTAGCATGCAGAATCAAAGTTTCTCCCCAATTAAAACATCCACATCGATTTGTAGGGGCCCTCACTCCCCCTACAACAATGCTTCCGTCGGCAAAACCAACCTCGTCTGCAGAGGTTTCTCGCCCTAAGGGGTGGTGGCTATCACATGCTCGTCACCAGGTTACCTCACTCAATATGCACCAGAAAAATTGGAAATCTTTTGAAGTCATTAGAACCGTGGGTTTCCGAAAAACGCCTACCCGTCCCCTCCAAGCCCGTAGAAAATGTTCGGCAAGGCATTGCGTTTCTCCCTGACCCATCAAGGGACCGCCGACACATTCGAGGAAGAGGTGTCGGGCCCTAAGGCATAGAGCTTCAGGGCTTTCGGATGGGTACTTTGTATGCTTGTGGCGTAAGATGTTAAACTGAGGATTGCATTGCCTACTATCTGAGAGACCGCGATGAATACGTTAGAGGGGTAGGTGATGAGGACTGGATGCAGTACCATGTCCATGGCAATATGGACACGGGCCCGTTCGGACAGCTGAGCGAAAGAATTTTTATGATCATGGCGATTTGGCTAGGACCTATCGTGTCTGAGCAGGGAGTAGACCACTTAGTGATGGTTGACAAGGGACACTACAAATACTTAATTGGAGTGTAAACTGGTAAGGCTTATCTGAAAATCTTTATAATATATAATTGTGAATTATTGGTTTTTTTAGTGTTCATGACTATATCATCCACCTTTTTATTTTTCCAAAATATTCAATTATGTAATCAACGGTTGCATGCAACGTATTCTTTTGTTGCGGAAATCGTGAATGCGAGAACCCAATTCCGTATTTGCGGGGTTTGTACTAACATCCATTGTTCAAGAGCGCGCCACCGTGTGTCGGCCATGGAAAATGTATTTTGTGCTTTTTAGGCTTATGCTAAACAAGGAGGATGACACCCCATGCTAGCACGTATGTGTGGAACCATTGCTGTGGACGAGAAGCGTCACGAACATGCCTACACAAGAATTGTTGAGAAGTTGTTAGAAGTGGATCCAAATGCGACTATCGTACTGGCGATGCAAACAAAAACCCCCCCCCAATTGATGAACGAAGAAGATCGTAAGGTTCTTACGACCTGCACATCATGTTATGATGGGCAAGATCCAAATATATTTGAGCATTTTTCTTCCATTATTGAAAGGGCTAAGGAGTATACAAGTCTACACATTCGTTATATGTGAAATATTAGAATTTTTATAACGCGATGGGAAAGTAAAAAAACTGCAAGGAATTGAGTGACGAGGCGACGGCGTGCACCAGGCGTATGTTGTCGACTTCCCACTTCAGGCGTTAGGAAAGTTGGAAGTTTAGAGCCAAGATATTAATAGAGCACGTCTAAGGCAAGTCTTAGTTGGGTCTTAACAAAACCACGTGCATGGTGCTTTTATTAGATGAATTGTTTATTTTGGGTGTTTTTAACCCAAAGATATCGTTTTTCCGCTTTTTCCATGAATATTCATCTTAATCTAAGCCCCAGTGTAGCGAACAACACATTCAAAGGTCAATTGTTTTGTTTTGTTTTGACGGAATTATCATGAGTTTGAATCTCTATCTAGCAATTTATTAATGTAACCTCAGTCCCGGGGGGATGCGGAGCCCTGGCCTAACTAGCATACCAAGTGTTATCATATGCTTTCCATAGGCACTGTTACTAACTAAATGTTTCCCCCAAAAATTAAACGGATTTGCACATGCATCTCTATAAATTACAATGGTCTGCCTATGTTGGACTTCAACAATGTACAAATTAAATAAAAAAAGCTTTATCTATCCTTACACGTAGAAGCTTTTTTGGGCCTAAGCCCGCGTATTAATAATTAAACATAATTTCGAGAAATATTATACTTCGTACTAAATATAGTATAATGAGATGACAATTACTAAGGTAACATGATTTTAAAAGTACAATCATTTGTAGTAAACTATGAATTTTAGATTTAAATGATCTTCTGCAGTAAAATAATAAAACGCATCCATTTATTTGTTTAGAAATACAACTTTTGTTCAGTTTTTTGTCTTAGTAAATATTTATTTGGGATAAAATTGTTTCAAAACAATATTTTTCAACACAATGTATTTTATTTATCCACTCATTTTCCCTCCATATCAGAACTACAAGAAAATTGGAAATACTAGTCCTACAAAGTGGAAGGAAAAATTTCACAAGAACACTAAAATGTGAAAGGCTTGGTTCATTTTGTTTTAAGACTTCTTTTAACTGTTTGTGTTTACTCTGATTGTACACTCGGATTCGGAAGATACGCATTCAATTCGATAATTCTATATCAGGTCAAGGGATTAGAATTTTTGTTAGGTTTGCCAAAGAGGTCTATAAAATGGAAATTTTATTCTTTGATTTAGTGAAGTTGTTGAAGAAATCCTATGTGACAACACGTTATATTTTCTTTCCTTGAACAAGAAAGTTTCAAACATAAATATTATTATATGTCTTACTTGTTGTTTCGTAGTCTTTTTACTTATGTTCTTACACTTGTTGAACCCTTGACTCTTGGTGGATTCTCACAAGCCATCAAGAGAAAATGATATTTGAATTGTCGATTTCTCATATGATCGCTCAAACTTATGTATTATATTATTAAGTCATTTTCTTTATTGAGAAAATGAAAATCAAGACATTAACAATTAATTGGATAGGCAATGAATCTTGCATTCTCAGAATATAAATTTCGTGTGTTATTAGTTTATCTATTTTTTGTATAATCAAATAAATTAACTTGCAATAATATATAAGTTTTGAAATATTTATATATTAGATTACGATGATTAGAAAGATTACGCGAAAAAAAATCATTTTAAATCCAACTATATAAAGTTTTTGTTGGTCTTTTAAACATTTTAAATATTTATTTAGTGTTTATTTTGTCTCATAATGACCAGGCCTAATTACCTATGGAAATATTGGAGAAAATGGTAATATAACTAAAACATTGGTGCATCTGCTGATGGCCACATTTCTTTATTGCTTTTCATGGCAGTTTAAAGAAATTAAAGAATGTATACAATGACCATTGGTACCACGATAACTCACAGGGTAGAAAATATTACAAAATTCAAAAATCGGTAGATAAATTTTACTTCAACCAAAACAGGGTAACACCTCGCTGCCGAGGAGCCGAGTTACTCTCAACTAAAAAAGTAAAATCGCGCCTGACCCCCCCCCCCTCCCCGGCCAGCGATTTTCACCACAAACAAAAAATGTTTTTTTTAATAAAAAACATATAAACGCTGCTGACGCAAGCGATTCAAAATTTTCTTCTCTACAAACGCCTGCCAGGGCCAGCGATTGATATTATCCTTTTTCCATTTCTATTGTTTTGTTAAACAAAAATAAGGTATATCGCGCACTGGCACGCGAATTGTTATAAACCCAAAAAAACAAAAAATGTTTAATACACTCCGCTGCTACTATGTCCCCACGACGATCTACAAATCAAAAAAAAATTTTTTTCTGTAAATCAGCTGCTAGCAGCGATTTTTGTAAAAAAAAAAAATTTTATTTTGTAAATCGCTACTGTAGCAGCCACGATGTATATAAAAAAAATTTTTTTTTTATTAAAATCGCTTGCCAGCTGCACGCGACCTAGTACCTCATTTTTTTAAAAAAAAAAAATGAAATTACAAAAAATAATATCAAATCGCTGCCTCCATGATAATCCCGGATATGCGATTTGTAACGAGAAAATATTTTGAAATCGCCTGCTCAGCACTATGGATTTTCATTTTTCTATGAATAAAAAAAATTTTTATTGTTGGTAAAAGTTCGTTGCCTTAGCAGCGGTATTTTACTTTTTCAGTTGAAGTTTAAATTTTCGTATTTTTTTTTGTCTCTTCCCCGGCAGCCTATTTACCGTTTTGTCTAATAAAATTTGTATATACCGTTTTGCGCAATTTTTGTTACTATCTTTCCGACCCCTTGAGTTCGTGTACTCATGAATGGTGTTCTGAGTGGTAGTTGATGATGTGCTATATGTTATTTAGGTGCTTATTGGATTTCCCTTTTCTAACCAGTTTATTCTCTCAAATTATGTAATATTTAGGTAGTCTTTTAATTGCGCACATCACTTATAGTCACCATCCTAGTCAACTACCACATAAAATATATATTAGCATTACAATTTTAATTTTCTTAATAATTGCGTTAAATATGTATTTCTTAGCGGCCAATTTGTCACTCTCTTGTATATGTTCCACTAAAGTCTTAGCAACATGGTTGACTTAATGACACTCATTAATGCCCGGGTAAGATTTCGTACTCCTTTGTTTAGTGTCAATATTTAATGGACGCTATTAAAAGTTGTCGTTTGTTGTAGAGTGGACATCCTACTGAACTCCTAAGGTCATTATCGTCACTTATTTATACACCACTTTATCTTCCTTATAATTGCTAGGACAACCTTCTTCTAGTATAAATAGTGGCTGATCTTCATTTGGTTTGAAAAAACCAAAATTTTTACACAGAGAAGAAAAACATAGAGTGAAATAGGACGTTAGTTCTAAAGATAGTTCTTATTTTTGTCGAATGCGAGGGTGGTTCGTTGTTTGTGTGTGTAGCTTTGGACCAACTAGCTGTGTGCTAGAGTTGTTGAGTTATAAATTTGTGAAGGTTTTGGTATCTAGCAGGGGAAAGCATTAAGATGTGACTACGCTGGATTTTTCCCGGTTAATACCATTTTCGTTACACGTAGGCTTTGAATCTCCTTCAAAGCCGAAAATTGAGACTATCTGCGCTCAGCCAGAAGAAGATTCTATTTTTTATTTTCATTTTCAGTTGTAAATCTTGTAATTTTGTTATTGTAAGTTTTCACTAACAGTTCTTCTTATAAAATATCGTTGTTCTCTATGCTACGTTATATCAATGCAATGTCACATTTATACAATGTACACATATTTAAAATGGTGGATTGGAACTTTTTAGTGAAATTACGTAGGCGTTTAGTTATGAAAATAAAAAGTAATTACTTTATTTATAAATTTTGAAGTTTTGTATTTGATCGTACTTTTTTTAAAAAATATTTAGAATTTGAATATATTTCGTATAAATATGATTTTTAATCTCAATTTCTAAAATTAGATAACCCCCCTCTATCAAATTCCTACTAGCTTATTATGTAATATATATTCATTTAACTAGACCCACATTATTTCCATTGCTGGTGTCGAATTTCTTAAAAAAATACCAATTAACAAAATAAATTTTTCTTGTCAATTCCCTTTTTAAATAATCTAAACAAATATTTTTATTCACTGAATATTAACTAAGGACGACTCCTCAATTACAAGTAATTGGGCACTGTGGACCCATCCAATTGGCGGTTTTATCATTTGGTCAAGGAGGTTAACATTAATGTCATAGCTTGAAAAATTTATACTAGAGGAAAATGTCTGGTACAAGTGTAACCACTTGCAACATTTACATGTGCTTCTCTTTCCAACAACAAGTAGTATTCCCCCAGCTCAAAAGTTTGGGTACTCCGAAAAACCCCATGACGAAGATACATAGAAGGAAACAATAATTTATTATTAACGAAAAAATACAGGAAAATAGTTTTGTCCTAACTCAGTTTATTTAATTTCTTTACAACCAATTTTAAAATAGCGTCAAAAAATCATTTCATATAATTTGTTTTATAATTTTTTTTTTTGTGACTAGGAAAGGAATTCTTATGTAATTGACAAGAGGGGACATAAATGTATTGGTACAAACACCATCAGCCACTGTCGGTACAGGACATTTATCCCTGGTTACTTAGTTTATGGTAGAAACATACAGAAGACAAGACGAGGGGTGGCTGCGGGTTTGCGGGACACATAAGTGAGTAATTGGTTAAACTATACCCGAGAGTAATGTCTACTGATTTTCACATACGTCTCCAATGCATCTGCCCAGATTATCTGTGCCTATTGTCTATGAATTTGCATATGGGGAAGGTCAGTGTCGGCAAGTAGCCCACCAGGTTGTCTATTGCAGGTAATTTAAATACTGAAATTACTTTCTGGGTTATCTGATCTTAAAAAATCGTAGCAGTTCTCTATATCCTGGAAAATCTGGTTTTCAATAACCTAGGGGGTGAAGTGACTGATCTTTTGCACAATAGTAGTCATGGTTACCGCAGGTCCAAAGCAGCGTGGCCCGCAATTGTACCACCTACAGTCAGCACTGACGTGGTTCGGTGTAAAGAATGGACCAAAAGAATCTACATCGGTGATTAATGAGGATCCACGTGTTGTGTTATTTTTTTCTCCTTATGTAAGAGGTGGGTAATCCCTTTCCCCTTTGAGCTAGCTTTTGGGGACCTGGCTGCGCCCCTTTCCCTCCTTTTATGTGAATTTTAGCCTAAGGATTCTTATTGTTTTCATCATCGGTTACAGGAGAGCACCCGTTTTTTATTCACCAAATTTGTTTGTGGACCCCCCAAAAATCAAAATTGACCATCAAGCAGATTGCTATAGCACTGGGACCGTGCGGTGGGCGACTTTCTGTGTTATTATAAAGAATGACAAAGTCTCCAATCCGGTGGTAATGAGAGGGTAGTTACTCCCTATAAAGGGCTTGGGACAATCCTCCTCCACTTTGAGACTAGTTTGGCCCGGTGTAGTGTTAGGCCTAAGACCTCATTTCAAAGTGGGTGTATCCAAGCATCACAATTTTCGCTTCTTTTATGCTACGGCATTGGGAAGACACCGCGCCAGCGCCCTCCCGCAGCAGAAATCAGTCTTAGTTTCGGGGTACACCGCGCGCCACCAATCTTTAATAGTCTGATGAGCCCCTCGAAACGGCGGACCATTCCCCGGACCCGGTTGACCACCTTAGTATGGGCCAGATGGGAGGTTTGAGGGGCCTGGTTTTTTTGCGTCATGAGGCGAAGGGATTGCCAGTCGAGTGGCCAAGCGTAAATTCAGCTTACTGGATAAGGAGTTTGGATGAGGGATTAAAAGTCATGGTGTTGTGTTTGGTTGAATTTGGTGTCTTCCCTAGGTTTGATTGGACGTGAGACAATTATAATGCTCATTAAGTTTAATCTATACGGTTGTATTTTAATGGGTTGTGTTCACCAATGGGTCCGCCAAATTAAGTGTGTGATAAGGGACGGAAATATGCCGTTATTTGTGTCATTGCTCTGTTGAACCACGGAAAAGGTGATTCTCTAAGTAGGCAGGGTGTATTGTATGCTAAAGTAGTCACAAATAGTTTTTGTTTGTTGTGAGATGAGGGAAAATGCAAGGAACATATTGGGAAGTAATTTTGCTTCATTCTAGTCATTAGGAATGCGACAGAAAGGGTAAGGCGCTTGGGTATAGGAGCCGCCGATTAACCAAGGAATGTTGGGATTTTTCGGGTATTGGTAGGATGTGGAAGTCGAGAAGGAGGAGGTATCCAGAGGAAGGTTTTGAGTTCTAGGAGCACGCTATTCTGAAGGGATCCCCAATCCCACAATGTGATATAGGAAAGGTATTGGAACAAGAGTATAATGTTTTGACCGCTCGAACCGCTCGGAAGCGATCCCTGTATTTGTTAGTGAAAATTTTTGGGATATGAGGGGAGGTACAAGTAACGGGCTGGTCTTCCGGTAGTGTGGTGTGGTGGTGGCTAGATAGTGCCCCGTGTTATAAGGATAGTATATGTCAGGTTGAGGGAAACTCAAAAGAACGGAACTCGAAAGCACTCACACCTGGTTATAGTGGAGGTATGGGATGAGAGGCCCGCGTAGGTCATTATTCTATTGGCGTATACAAAGTACAATTGTCGGTCTAAATAGTTATTATTGCCAGACAGAAAGAAAAGGTAAGTTGTGTTATTTTATCCATTTGTCACCCAAGGAGATTGTGATGCCACTTATTAGCAATGCTTGCCAGGTTGTCCTGAGCGTTATTTACAAAAAGTTCGGTTTCCCCGGTTTCAAGACTTTCCAAAAGTAAGAGTGACTAAGTCTTTGAGGAAATCGGAGGGAGTATTGGGTTGGAGTTAAGACAGGTTAGAGATGACCTATTATGTTACGCCGCCGCAAATTGTACGGACAAAAGGAGTGGCCTGTGTACAACATTACTGCAGTCCGAAATGCTTTTTGAGTGAATGAAAATGACTAAGGTTATTGACAGACACTTTTTCCGCACGCCAGTTGAGGAATTCCACTAGCACCCCCGCAGCACGAGGTGTGCTTTGTCGCCGTTGTGGTGCTATTCTGACTTCCAATAAGGCATGATGGAGCTTTTTCTTTTCCGCAGTCCAGTTAGAGCCCCAAAGGAAATGCGTTGTTAGGCGATCAATATGGAGGAGTGTTATGGTAGGTTCGACTGTTAGATCGCAATTACCATATTGTGGGATTTTAGCAGATTTGACGTAGGGATTAATAAGAGTGGTGTGTCCTGCTTTTTTTTTTTATGCGGTACCGAGTAATTACTCTTTTTCAACCTTGAGGCGACGCGAGCGTTCATCCTGCGATCAAGGATGATTAGTGGTGTTTTCAAACGGGATCTATGAGCGTGGATTCGCGAGGCCATGATTAAACCCAAATACTTTCCTTTGAAAAATGATACGAAGATTTGATTATTTAATTGACGTTTGCGACCGACGAAAGGGCCATTGCGCCCATTGGGTAAGCCTCAACCGTCTTTTTTGCCTACGAGAAAAAAAAGAATTTTAGATCTTTAGAGATAATTAATATTTTTTGTTCGGCCCTAGATACGTGGTTGAGATGGTTAAAACATGTTACATAAGTTGGTTGGCCATGCAGTGTGTAGCTTGGGGGAAATTAATACCAAGGGATAAGCAAAAGAGTATAGTGGTTGATGATTTGCGGTACGGCTCTTATTCACTAATTTTTCCCCGGTTGCCAAATTGGTTTGAGACAGCATGGCTCATGAAGTGAACGTTGTATAAGCAATTCATATCAGATAATGAATAGTACCTAGGGGGAAAAGGGAACGCAATTGACGGATACCCACGCGAAGGCCCGAAAGAAATTAGGCGGTGGTGGACCTCAATTCCGTACCTTAATACAGAATTTGAAATAGAAGAAGTCTAATGCACGGCCATAATGTTTTTAAGATAGATCCTGGCTGGTGGAAAAAAGTCAGATGGTGAAGGCAAAAGTGAATAAATGACCAACTTTTTCACGCATTCGATTTCAATAAGCTTGTTTTCAAGTCCCGAAGTCTTTAGCATCATAGCCCCTATGCTGCCATTTGTTCTCTCTGAAAAGGCACATGCGAGAGCCTCTCTTGGACAATATAATTGGCATTTTTATTTTTTCGTTACTGCTTTTCTTCCAGGAAGGAAACTACTTTGTGTTGAAGGGTTAATGCGGGAAGGAGGTAGGGACGATATCACGGTGAATACAATTTATTTGGTATGGGCTTTATAAATAGTATTTACAAAGTCCATGGGGCCACGGCGCTAGCCTTGAGTACATGTGTATTGGGTGCGGTTAACTTAGGGATTTTAAATTTGGGTATTTAGTGTATACTGGCTTCTTGTGTGGAAATGCCATTATTTTTTGAAACGAAAATGGGATGACACCACTTGTTTCACAATATTGGTGCCTTCGGCAGCAGCTTTGAGGTGGTTTAAAGGATGACCATTGATAAAAATATTCAACGTTCTAGAGAGGGGTCTCATTAGATGTGACTGTTGTTCGCAAGTGAGGCCCAAAAGAGAAGAGGGGGGCAATGGACGGGTAGAGTGAGTGAGTTGGGTGGTATAGATGTGGGTAAAGTAGTTAACAATAGTGTGATTGATTTGGTGATGGTCGAAATTCCATTGCCCAACTGAATTTTGTATGCCTAGGATACGATTGCGGCGATGACGTTTAATAGTAGATAAATGGAAAAAGCGAGTATTGGCATCACCATCAACTAACCACTGGACGCGAAATTTAAATTTTCAATGTTCTTCCTCTTGTTTGAGGATGAGGTTAAGATCTGTAAGAAGTTGGTTTTCTAGATTATAATGAAAGTTGTGTTTGCAAAGAGGGTCCATGGATTGGATGTCTTTTAATCTTGAAAGAAGGATTTTCTTTTTATAACAGATGTTGCCAAATATGTCCCAGTTCCATTTGGTGAGATTATCTGTGAAGTGGTGTAGAGCCAGAGGATAAGTTAAGTTATTTGACCATGAGGAAGTAACAAGATGGCGAAAATGTGGGTGATTTAGCGTCGACGGTGGTTTAGAGATAGTTTTAGAGAGATTAAGGAGTAACGGGCAGTGGTTTGAATGAATTCGAGGAAGATGATGTACAGTAGCATCCTCGTAAATATGGAGCCAGGTGGGGTTGCCAAAAAATTTATCTAGTCGTTCAAGGATGAAATGTTTATTATTATTTTTATGGCGTTCATTAGTCCAGGTAAATCTAGCTCCCGTAAAGCCTAAATCAATCATAGTTAGTAGGTTGAGATATTTATTAAAGTAGAGTTAAGGAGTGGTGTTGATAGGCAAACACCGAAACTTATCAGATTAGCGAAAAACACCTAGACTATGACTAGACCAAATGTTTGTCTAGAAATGCTTCTAGGCACATTTGACCATATAATCTTCCTCCACCAGTCATATATAATCTCTTTATTTTTTGGTAAATTATTTTTAAAAATATATTTTTAATTGATTTCTTTAAAATTCTAAATTTTTCCTTTTCAAGCCGAGGTATCAATACCACGAGTTCACGACAAAGACAAGACTACGTCTAAGAAGGTGAAGAATATGGTGATAATTTTAACCTTTAACCTAATATTAATTTATTTAGATTTGATATGATGAAATTATTTCTTCATGTTGAGTGTCATGTGGCGGGATTTTTAACAAAATAGAGAGTATTGTACACACGTTTGTGAAGTTAGTGAGGACTCAAATGTGTTTCGCTATATTGACCGATAGATCAAGTAGGAAACTAATACTCTTAATAATTCGTACATAAAACTTAAAAAACTAAAATAATTTAAAAACTCAAAAAACTAAAATAATTTAGGTATGTTTTTGACATTATAACTCTTACTTCAAATTCAATTTCCTTAAACCCATGCCTTGGTTGCATTCATTTATGTGATTCCCCCTTACAACTTGTTTGGATGATTCTTACTAAATGTTCGTTTTGTATCTTATTCTTATTTTAATTATATTATTTTTATATAACAAATGATTTGATTGATTCGCGTTGTGTGAGTTAGTTGTTTCTTATGTTATTACCTTATTAGATTAGAGATAATAAATATTATTTTACACTTCCCCCCCCCCCCTTTATGTTTTTAAGAATAATTCTAGTTCGTATGATTGTTCTTATAAAAATTGTAAGCGGCTATTTAAAGGTTGGTGCATGATATTATAAAATGACCGCAGAATTCATACAAACTATCCAAACATTAACAATTAAAAGAAGAACCCTAAATCAACTTCAACAAATCCAAATGTAAAATCAAAGAACAAAATGTTGATCCTTTCCGGCCTCACATCGCGAACAAATTTTTTATTTTCAAATCAGCTTAAAATGGTCTCTTTTTTTTTTTGGTTTCTCACCCGGTGTTTGGATCCCACATTGGAGCTCCGACTAAATTCGGATCGCATACTGCAGGTCCCATTCGGAAGTGGCACTCCCAATAGAATATTCTCCATGCCCAGCTCGAACTCAAGACCTCTGATTAAGGGTGAAGCACTCCCACCAGTGCACCACAACTCACATTGATAAAAATGGTCATAAGTTGATAAAACATCTTAAAGACTTCATCCATTTTTTAAGATTCCTCTACTATTGTCACGATCTAAAAATTGAGGTCATGATAGTACACATCTTGGAAATTCAATTTGGTGTGTAAGCCAAACGATATAACACATACGAAACTCCCAAAAGAATGTCAGAACAGAACTGAAGAGAAAAGAAATACAACAAAGATGTTCTCACGTCTAATTATACACTACTTCTAGTTATTGAAGTATATCTCAAGTCTTCAAAGAAAAATTAGAGACTATAAATTAAAGATGGAGATCAATGACGATCTGAAAACAAGATCTTACCACAACTTTGAATGGAATCACCGGCTATATCCGATCAACCATCACGAGGAAAACCCTAACTAGGATTTTCATCAAGAGGATAACGTAAGTAGGGGTGAGTTAATTCCACATGTACTTGTAGGTTTGACCGATTGAGTATAAGAAAATCAATCCAACTTACGAAATAAACTACAAAATGCTTCCATCTTCATACATAAAAGTCTCATTCCGGCATCGGTGCCACCAATTCATATAAGAACGACGCAAGTAAACAACTGTGCCACCAAGTTATTTTTTAAAAAAAATAGTTTTATAAAATATATTTTATTTTTACAAAATTTAATTAAAATATTATTTAAATTGGTTGTGTGACATTCTAAGTATCAATACTTGAATGACTTTGTATGTGAAAATATTCATAATGGAGTAAATTTAAAGTTGAAAATGAAAGTTGAGTGATTTTCTGTGAGAAAAACCCTTAGTTGAATGATATTCTAGGAAAATATTTCATAGTTAAGTGACTTTCCAAAATTGATGCATTAATTAGAAACTAGAAAGAGTGAAATTTTAATTTGAAAAAATTATGTAACTAAGCTAACTTTTACTACTTAATTATATATTACTAGGTAAATTGACCGCGCTTCGTGCAGTGGTGAACTATGTCAATAATATATTTATGAACATTTGATAATATAAGTGTTTTTGAATGGGTACAGACCTACAATAAATTGTCAAGTATGTTTTATCCAAAGATGAAATGAATTTTTTTTAATCTTAAAACCAAAAAGATTTTATTCTTATTTTTTACGTATTTTGTTATAAATTTATCATTTATTGTAGTTTACTCATTACCAAATTTCTTTGAAATACATATAATTGTTCATTATCGAGACTATATTTGTATTTTAAAAATGGTACAAACATTTTATTCATCAATTGCGATCGTTTTTGTTCTCCGATTAAAGACCTCTCATATGAAATATAAATAATATACATCTTAATTAATTAGTGCTCTCGACTGGATAAGGTATTAATATTTAAAAAAGGGAAAAGGGTATGATTATACCCCTCAACTTTGTCATTTGCGAGCTGATTATACCCATCGTATAAAAAGGGGCTCATATATGCCTTAACAGTTATACAAAAGGGCTTATATATACCCCTGTCATACAAATGGCTCACAGGGACCCTTTTTTAACGGAAGTTAAAAATTAGTTTTTTAAAATTAATTATACTTCAATTTTTTTAAAAAACAATTATTCGGGTATATATGATTCTGTCTATCAAAGTCAAGTTTTTTATATTTTATTTTTTTCATACTAAATATTTTTTGATTCTTTTATTATTATTATTCGAATTTTCTTATTCTTGTTTGTTTTTTTCGTCATTTTCGTTTTAAAGACTTAAAAAATTAACTATTTTTTTTGTGTGTATTGTATTAATTTTGTTATATGAAGAAAAATTTGGCATCTACAATAAGTTTACAGAATATTTAGTGGATAAATAAATAAATTTGTATCAAAATAATTAATTATAAATTAGTCATTGAAAAAAAAGATGTTTGACGAGGATTAAATTATCTATGGGATTATATTTTTAGAAAAAAATAATAAAAATTTAGATTAAAATTATTGGTTTTTTCATTTTCGTTAGAGGAAAAGGGTATATGTGAGCCATTTTTTTTTTAAAGTAGGGTACTATGAGCCATTTATTAAACACAGGGGGTATTATATCAGACCTACATGACAAAGGGAGGGGTATGGTAATCAGACCTTTTTCCCTTTAAAAAAAACTTCTTTGGAGTTCAAGGGGAAAAACGGATTTCACTCAATATTTGGATTAAATGATGTCTTGGCAAGTCCGTAGTCCAAACGCATTCGCAGTCAATGGACACTACTGTGATTCCAAAAGACTATTTATGTTGTTTATGGTTCGATCATATGGTTTTTTTAAAACTTGTTTTGTTGACTTTATATGATTCTATAAGGATATTAATTATTTACTTAATATTCAGTATTATGGATTCGTCCTACTTGAGGGAGTTAATATATGACTCTAATCAACATTGAAAGCAAACTTTTGATCAAGGTTGAGTCAATACTTACCATCCCATACATTCCTTTATTTATTAAAGGGTCACTAATCGATTGAAATGTCTGATAAGATAAAAAGTTGAATAACTAAAACTATAAGATAGTGTGGAATCACCATTACTTTGAACACTCATAAGTCCATTCTTGGACCACTCCATTGTCTTTTAGGCCATTTAAACAATTAAAGTCATTTATTAAAAGTTAAGACTTATAATTCTACATGATATTAATAGTTGTTTTAATGATTACATAAACTCTGAGTAACATATTTAACATAATGAAAAAAAAAGCATAAATATAAAACAACAAAGATTAACATGTATACTCAAAAACTAGCAATTTAATAAATAAGCCAGATAAATTAATGATTGTAAAAAATATACAGTAATAATAGAATAAATGCTTATTTAGAAACAACAAAGGGTAGCGTAAATAAATGATTATAGTGTATTTATGAAAAGGTTCAACGTCTTTGAAAAGTTTAGAACCTTTCATAATCGCACAAATTTTATAAAAAATAATATTTTTATTTTAAAACCTATCAGTAATTAAAACTAAACCACTATATTATCATTTTATTCTTATTAAACATAATCTAAATTAAAATTGTAAAATTACATACCAAGATCTGTAAACATAAGCAAATGAGTCAGATAGTCACTCAACATGGAACAAAATTGAGTTGTGAAGAAAGAAAAGAGAAGAACAAAGCGAGGTTTAGAATTTCATGTTTTTTAAATGAGACAAAATAACCTCATTTATATTACAAAAAAGACAACATGAACAATGTTTATTGTGTAATTATCGGAAGGTGACAACGCTATTTGAAAAAGTTGCAACCCTTCGGGAAACGGTCACAAACTTTTTAAAAAGTCGCAACTTTCAAAATAAGTCGTAAACTCTTAAAAGCAACTTTGTCATACAAAGTCACAAATCTTCATGAAAGGCACAATTTCATAGGAAAAGCGAAAAGATAATTTTGCGAAATAAATAATTTAAAAGGGAATCTTATTGTGGTGGCCACACATATGCGAACTTAGATTTTCTTTTATATATATATATAATAGATATATATCATATATATATATATAGAGATAGAGAGAGAAGATGGGAGAGGAGAGAAAGGAGAGAGGAGAGAGAGAGAAAAAGAGAGAGAGAGAGAAAAGAGAGAGAGAGAGTATTAATTAATTATAGAAAAGGGTTAATGTTCAAGATAATGGTTAAGATAGGTCCCATCACTTTTGTATTAAATCGTGTTTATTCACATTTCCTCTTTTATAAAAATTTTTACTACCTATATATCTCCAACCCACTCATCAATTTACTCCTTAATTCTCTCATTCTCCCTTTAATCTCTCAACTGATTCAAATTTGAAAAGTTTGAATCATCCTTCCTAACTCTCCTAATCTTGCAAAACAAGGTAACTTCATTTTTTTTTTATAATTTTCATTAATTCTTAATTCTTTTGTGTGTATTAACTTTTTGAATCTTCCAAGTTTTTCATGGTTCAACAATTAAATCTCGAATTCTTTGGTACAATCAATATAATTACCGAGGAAGCTAATAATTTTCATCAAAGAGAATCACTATAGATATACTTGTGAATACAACAATTTTGGTTGAGAATCCACATTTTTCGTTGGATTTAAGTCAAGATTTTGAAGCAGTTACAAGTTCTATTGCGAAA
Organism: Solanum habrochaites; assembly: GCA_027704765.1. Lineage (NCBI taxonomy): Eukaryota > Viridiplantae > Streptophyta > Magnoliopsida > Solanales > Solanaceae > Solanum > Solanum habrochaites. The sequence continues at coordinate 38,511,340 of JAKWJA010002494.1, forward strand.
TTTAAAGTTTTTTTTATTCAAACACAACAAAGGAAGATATTAAATCTAAGTTTATCAATGGCCCTATAAATACGGAATTAAATGACTATCAGTTGATTATTCTTGTAAAAAAAAATATATAGTATAAAAGTATATTCAAGTAAAAATGACTCAAAAACAGATGATTATACTGAAATGGACCGACAAGTAGAAGATGATTTTGAGGTATTTATAACCATGTTTTCATTTTTTTTTCCTTTTTTGTATTGGATAATTATAGTTATATATGACACAAAATATGGATTGTAATCTCAGATAATTGTGTTTATTTTATAATTAACATCAAGCATATATATGTATGCATAACTAGTTGTGTTATTGTTTATAGTTATATAATTCCAATTGATATATACAATTACGATGATTTGTATAATGAAGTTATGTTATTTATATACAAATATTTAAATTAATGTTCTTTATTAGGGGTTCCAATTAATACCATGGTTACAAATTGCATATGCATATTGTTGTGCCATGACACACTACTGACAATGTATAAAAGGAATAAAGTTAGTTCAGTTATATTCATATGTTAGACGTAAATTATATAATGATTTGTGTAAAATCTACTAACATATAAATCAAAATAGTAATATATTCAAAATTGATGCAATTAATTGAAAATTACTAAATTATATACACTTAATGACTTGAAATATATGATGAGTCGTATAAAATCTATCTAATATACAAATCACACAGTAACTTATACAAACTTTTACAAGCACTCCAAAATTATTATATTAACTTGTTGACTTAAAATATAAAATTCATTAAATAGTCAAAGTATAATTAAGGAGGCCTACTAGCTGTTTGTGAAATTTTTGATCGATCTGACAGTTTCTTATTGGGTCATATTTTAGTCACATTTTACACGTACCTAAAAGATAAAATCTAGGAAAGATCTTGTCCTATCTTGAATTTTAAGAAGAGACGATTGTGTCAAAACATTTTAACAAGATACGAAACAAAAGAAAAAGAGAGAAAACCATGTACATGAAAAATTAAAGAATTGAAAAAAGGATAATTGAAGCTTAATACGAAAGCATTAGAGAATCACATCCTCAAAATAAAAAAATCATAGAAACTATAAAGTAGCTAAACTTTTTTTTGTGTCATTTATGAATTAGGACTTAGGTTAATAAATTATATAAATAAGATTTCCTTGTAAACAATTTAGGCCACTCATCTAATAAACTTAGTATTAGTCATGCAGACTACAAGTTTCTCCCAATTCAATATTCCATCGATTGTATGGAACTCACCTCCCCCTGCAACCACCATGCTCTGTGGCAAAACCACCTCAACGCGGAGGTTATCGCCGCCCAACGCGGTGGCTTCAACCACATCTCGTCACCACGTTACTCACTCAATGCCACCAGAAAAATTGGAAATCTTTAAGTCATTAGAACCGTGGGTTTTCGAAAACATCCTCCCCTTCCGCAAGCCCGTGGAAGCCCATTGAGTTTCTCCCTGACCCATCTCAAGGGCCCGAACATTTCGAGGAAGAAGTTCGGGCCCTAAGGCAACGAGTTTTAGGGCTTTCGGATGAGTACTTTGTTATGCTTGTGGGTAATATGGATGCTTTGCCTACTTATCATACCGCAATTAATACGTTTGATGGTCGAGAAAACACTACAATACTCAATTGGAGCTGGAATTGTAAGTTTTGCTCTCAACATTTGTACAAAATTATTTTGTCAAGATGACCTATATATAACATCATATAACCTAAACAGTTCAATAAATAAGTTGAATGAAACCACCAAATATATTTCACTACATGATCTGGTTGGTTTGAGTTTTTCAAAATTAAATTAAATTATTTATGTAAAATTTAAATTTATAAACCAAATCAAACTAATAAAACTGAAATTTTTTCGAACTTTTCAACCTCGGGGTGGTTCGAGTTTTTCAATACCAATCAAAACCATTGTGTCGTATTTTTAAAATTTTAAATCAAACCATACAAATATACCTTGATTTTTTAGGTTTTTAAATTTTTCGGTAAAGTAGTAATTAACTTATGCTCCATATATTTCTTTAGTCCAACAAAAATATAACTATCTAAGGTGTTTTTTAAGAAAATAACACAAAATATAAGATGGATTATGCACTAAAATGTTTCAATAAAAATAATGATGAAATCATCAAATAAAATAAAAATTGTAAAGTCATAATTAATATGATCATAATTTAAAAGTACTAAATTATGCTAAAATAAGTTAATAATTATTAGTTTCATGATGATTAAACATTAAAGAAAAAATAAAATTAGATTATGTATTTAAATTTCTAAATCAATGTAAAACTAATTAAGAACAAATATTTAACATTATTGTTGTTTTTACTGTTGAATTAATTTATTTTGTTAGCATAACATTGATTTGATTTCGAATTGAGCCTTACCATAGTTATAGTATCTATGGACCATAACATTTATTGAACCATTCAAAATTTTAAGTCTCTATAAAAGCTTGAAATAATAAGTTAAAAGATAAAAATTATGAAAATGTACAAGTAATATTTAGAAATTACATCAAAGTAAATACTTGGCATAATACATAAATGTGTCATTTAACTTGACTTCAAATTACATTTATGTCCTTCAACTTTGAATGTGCACAAATAGACACTTAAACTTGTATAAAGTTGAACAAATAGACACTAATGTCCTACAATTCATTTTTTGTCCTACGTGGCGTCCTACGTGTATTGTGTCATGTGGGACTCATGTGTTTATTTACTTAAAAGTTGGATAGTTTAAGTGTTTGTTTGTGCATTATGAAAATAGAGGTCAAAGTTAAAATTTTAAGTCAAGTTAGGATCCAATATATGTATTATGCCTAAATACTTTTATGTATAAAATAAATTTTAAAAATTATATATATAATGTCGGATTGATTTAATTTTGAGTTAACTTTTTTTAGTTGAAACCAAATCAAACCCAAGTCTAATCGAATTTTTTTTCCAATATCAAATCAAGTCAAATCAAATTATACTGTTAGTCGAACTTTTTTTCAATTTGATTCGATTTTCTATTGAGTTTATACACCCTTATATTGCACTACTCCTAAAAGAAGTAAATAACATTAATTAAATGTTCAATTTACTAGCCTTTTGTTCCAAAACAATAATCAAATCGATCACTTTTACTTGTAACTTATTTTCAAAATAGATTTTTATTTTTACTTTGTCACTTTTAATATATAAAAGAAAAACACAATAATTTTTACCCTCAACATTATATACTTATTTTTCAAATAATTTTTCTATCACATCATTTGATAGAGTTAGTAAAATACCTATACCATTGATTATCTTCTTAATGGATATCTGATATGTCAATCTACTCAAATCTTAAGAAACTACACATTTTTTTTCTATAAATAAAAAAGTGTTTTTTTATTAACTTAGCCCTAAATAACGAGTGTTATTAAAGTTTGTGTATTGAAGAATACATATTATATATATATATATATAAGTTGTGTATCACGTTTGCATCTTAGGACGTCGGAGTAGAGAACAATCCATACATGGGTTTTGTGTACACGTCATTTGAAGAGCGAGCCACAAATTTAACGCATGGTAATATGGCTAAGCTAGCGCGTATATGTGGAACCATCGCAGCAGATGAGAATGCCTACACAAAAATTATTGAAAAATTACTCGAAATAGACCCAAACACAACTATGATAAGCCATTGCGTATATGATGAAGAAGAGAATCACAATGCCGCTGCACCTCATGTATGATGGACAAGATCCCAATATATTTAAGCACTTTTCAGCAATTATCCAAAAGCAAGGGGTTTACACATTTCGTGATTATGTTGAAATATTAGAATTTTTCATAACGAGATGGAAATTGGAAAAACTTCAAGGCTTGACAACAGACGTGCACAGGATTTTGTGTGCAAACTTCCACTTAAGATTAAGAGGTTTGGAAATCGAGATAATGTATTAGATTCACATCCGGTGAAGCTTAGTTGGATTTTTAATAAGCAGGTTTGTGTTTAAATGTATGTATTGATTTGTAATAAATACTTAAGTAAAATTAAAACTAGTAAATTGTTCGTAGTTAATTTAACTACCACCAGCCGAACGAACATATAGCGAATATGCTTAAGAGACTACTTTTTAATCATATCTAAAAGTGGCAAATAAACGAATCAAGTCAAATATGAATCGATTGAAAAGGAGTTAAATAAAAATAGATAAAATACTCAACTCAACTCACATTTTAAATAGGTGAAAATTAGTTATCCAATGGATAATATAGATAAATATAAATATCCATATTATAATAGAAATTTTGTTAAAAGCTCGAAAATAAAATCTTTTAAATTTATTTTTTTTAATCAGTCCACCCTCCCTAGCCCCGTCCCAAAAAATTAGTTTGTTTTTTCATTAAAAAAAATTATTTTTTAAAAAGTTCTTTATTTCACTCATTCCCCTTCCCCTACCCCAATCCAATTCCAAACAAAATGTAAAAATATTAAATAATTTTTTTTACCACCCACTTCCTTACCCCCCTCCCCCAAAAGAAAAAAAATAAATAAATAAGTCTTCCTTAACTGTAACGACCTGTTTAGTCGTTTTGAGCAGCAGATTTTATTTCTGGAAAAACTGGCTGAGACGACGGAACCACGACGGACCGTCAGGGCCACGACGGACCGTCGAGGGGGTGGGTCTCGTCCAAAAACACTTAGAATTGAAAATTTGGGTACTGAGATCGACTCTCTGAACGTCACGACGGAAAATGGAGGACGGAACTCAGTGGCACGACGGGACGTCACAGGGCCCTCAGTGAAGTCCCCTTTCCTCACTCACGTGAATTCAAGTCTCTGAAATCTGTGACGGAGGAAGCAGGACGGACGTCGCAGGCACGCGGCCCGTCACCGACTGCGTAATCCCAGGGGGGGGACTGGGTCGGATTTCTGTAAGTAATATTTAAGGGGGCGTGTTGGATATTTCCCTGCTTAATTATAAAGTAGTGGGGTTAAGTTAATAATGTTAATTACTTGGGGGTCAAAAGACGGGTAACCTGAGTTAATTAGTGGGTTATTATTTGTCATCTTTTATACTTAAAATATGCTAATTAGGGTTAAAAGAAAGAGGGTTTGAATAAGAAAAAACAGAAAGAACAGAGAGAGAAGAGGAGATAACGATCGAGGAGATAGATTAGAGAGAAGAAACGAAAGGAAAGCAAAAGACTTTGAGGAATTTGCTGCTTTGACACTATCTTCGGTGGCGGTAGGTTATGGTTTTTATGTATGAGTAACAACTCTTAGAGCGAATGAAATGTGATAGCATTGGGTTAGATGTAAAACTTCTATATGCTAATTGTATGCTTGTATGAATATGATTACCTAATGTGAATTAAAATTAGCATGATGAGCTATTGAATCCAAATCTGAAAAAAACCCTAATATGCCTTGTTAATGAGAATGATGATGCCTTGGTATAAAAGAAGGCTGATGAAACTACAATAAATGGGGTTGATGATGCACTTGGGATAAAAGAAGGATTGATGAATTAATAGAATGAGATTAGTGGAGCGGGTTGTCACGAACCGACACGTAGAATTAGGGTAATCGGGTGTCACGAACCGAACAAGTAGAATTAGGGGATCGGGATTTGTCACGAACCGACCACGTAGAATTAGGGGCCGGAAAGTGTCACGTTACCGACACATAGTATAGGGGGCGGAGTGTCACGTACGACCAAGAGATAAAAGATAATGAATCTTGAAAGATGTTAATATACTCACTCTAATGAGCCTTTATTCCCAATGAGTATGGTATTTGAGGCTTGAGTCCTCATGTGTGAACTTGTCGGTGCTTTTGTTAATGATTATAGAAACTGTGGTTGCTACATGTTGAGCATTGTTAGTTGATTTATGATATTATTGATATATACTTTTCTTATTTTGAGTTGGCCGATGATCCTACTCAGTACTTCGTGTTTTTGTACTGACCCCTACTTGCTGTTTCTCTTTGTTATATGTGCGAGTGCAGCAAACATACAGTCGGTCCTTTCAAACTCAACCGCAAACTCTACCAGTCTTCATTCACCGGATTTCAGGGTTGAGCTATGGCTCTAGATTGGGACTGGATCTTCTTCCTCAGTCTTGATGCCTTGAAGTTTGCCGGCAATGGACTAGCTTTTGTTTATTTTAGCTTCTTAGAATCTCTTAGTTTAGTAATTTGTCATAGATGTTTCTTGTGGTTGATGCTTCCAAGATTTTGGAGGAATAATAGATATTTAATTTAGAAGTTATTGAATTGGTTTTTTTTATTACTGAGTTTAAGTCTTTCCGCATTACTTTTGTTGATATTATATGAAATGTCAGGGTTTAGATTGGTGGTTCGCTCCACATTAGGAGGGTAAGTTGGGTGCAGTCGCGGCTCGGTTTTGGGTCGTTTTGGGGGGAAATTTAACACCCACCACCACCCACCCCACACACACACAATCCCAAAGAAAGAAAAACCTTAATTTTTTTATCAAAATTAATACTCGTATATAAGTTATCCATTCTGAAAGAAGAATCAAGAAATAATAAAATTGTACTCACGAGATTCATAGATAAAAATTATATTTTCTTTTATTTTTGCTTGCAGTTAAATTTAAATTTTAATAAATTTATTACGAACAAAGCGGTCTCACTATAAGATTTGAATAATTCTCCTTTTTTGAGTAAGATTTATTGCATCCGATCTCATTATAAGATTTGAACAATTCTCCTTTTAAAATTCATTGCACCCGATGTTAAAGTTTCCTGCCAAATTAAATTGCATAACAATCATGGACCCAAACACAACTATGTTAGCCATTGCAAATATGATGAAGAAGAGAATTACTATGCCATTGCACCTCATGTATGATGGGCAACATCCAAATATATTTGACTACTTTTCTGCCATTTCCCAAAATCAGGCTGTTTACACATCTCGTGATTATGCTCAAATATTAGAATTTTTCATAATAACATGGGAATTGGAAAAGCTTCAAGGCTTGACACAACATTTTGTGTGTCGACTTCCACGTAAGATTAGAAAGTTGGAAAATCGAACAAAAAAATTAGAGTCACGTTCGACAAAATTTAGTTGGATTTTTAACAAGCAAGTGAATGTTTAGATATATTGATTTGTAATAAACATGTAAAAACCTTTTACTTGTTACTAATAATAATAGCCTTTTTGGCTAATCTACTAAAATTAACTTCTCTTTAGTTACCTAAATTATTTTTGACAAGTACTTTTATTATTAGTTTGTGTTTGGTTAATATTTCAACTGTTTTTAAATTTCAATATAAAATTTTTATTTTAAATATTAATCAAAAGTTAATTAGACTATTTGTTCTGATTTATGAATTTTGATCTTATTTAATTAGTATTTCATTCTTTCATCATAGTCAGACTAAAATTTTAAAAAAATATATTTTATTTAAATTTTTAATATGACAATATTTTTGACTTATTATTTTTAGTTATCATAATAAATAAATAAATAGACGGAAGGGAGTATAAGAAGCAACCATGCCAATCATAAATTGCTTATTTTCACTTCAATTGATAACAATAATTTATCTTTTATTTTTATTATTTAACTATATTAGAAGAGGCTTGTTTCAACATGCTTGCTTCACTGCTTTAAGGTATTGTTTGTCTTTTCCTTCTCAAATTTTGAATACTGCCTCTTCTCGTTCATCATTTTTTCTCCCTAAGGTATTCCTCCTATGTTATTAGGTACTAACACAAACTCTGCTTCTTATCTTCTTCAATTTAAGTTTTGCTCCACTATCTGTGCACACCAAAGTCCACTTCTTTCTCTTCAGCAGTATTCAGGTATGGGTTTTCTTTTCATGTTTTTCAATTTAGTGTTCTTTTTTGTGCCATCTTTCTTTTCATCAATAAACTATATTCCCAAATTTTGATATGAGTGTGTGATGTTTGCTTATTTTTTCCATTTAGGTTGGTCATTGAGTTGGATTATCCTTGTGTTTTGAAGTCTGAATTAATTTTTACTAGTTTGTGTCTTCAATTTGGTGAGTGTGAATTATGCTTTCCCCCCCCGTGTTTTCGTTTTTTAGATTGTCGAAAATATATTCAGATTCAAATTTTTGGTGTGTTTTGCGGATTTCTTGTTTGTAGTATTAATTGGTTTTTTGTCGAATTTAACTTTTATGGGTTTCCTTTATTTTAGCTCGGGGTTCTTTATCCGAGTTCTTAGATCTTCCTCTATTCACAGGCTCTTGTGGGGTTAGCTTGGGAGTTAAGAATTTTTCAATACGTCTATACTGAATTGAACCCTACTGGTCTATCGGTTAGATCCATGGTGACTAATCAGTAAAAAGATAGATATGGGAGAATATATTTAGTTGCATCCTTAAATGTAAGTACTTAGTGAGAATATTAAATTAAATTAACAAAAAGAAAAATGAACTACAGACCCAATAGATCTATGAAAGTGAGAATGGTTGGGATAGGAACAAGCTAGGAGACAATAGGCGCAGACACGGAAGTGGTTACAGTTGAATGAGAAGTTGGATTGAGTCTGATCTCTGGCTACAAAAACTAATATAAGGGAGAACTCTGAGTAATTATATCTCTCATTCTTTCATATGGTCCCAGGCATAATACAAGCCTCTAAAAGTCATTGGTTGTCGAGAGGAATATGTGAGATGATAAATTCATTGTGGAATATTATCATTGTGAAAGGAGTGTGATTACATACTATTGTTATTCACTTCTCGTTTTCATTGAGTTCTGTCACGATAATGAGGTGAGTATTTTAAATCTCTTGTTGAGTAGAAGCATAAGATCAAAAAACAATTATTCCATTGTTAAAACTAATTTTCTGTCATTCTGAGATTAACAAATGGCTTTTTAGTGACTATTATTATTATTTATAAATGTTTTCAAGTTCCGTAGACGGTAAAATCTTCTAAATAAAAGACAGTTACATAATCTAGTGTTGGCACTAGAGTATGAGCTATAAATTTGTCTGCCTAAATGCTTTGTAAACCTATTTATTTTACTTCGATATATGAATTGTGAGACTGCAAATATATATGTTAATGATAAATGAGGGAGTTAGTGAAATGGGAGAGCTTCCAATCTTTTAAGTTTCTTTTGATTGCACCATATAATACAAACTGTTATAGGAATACAGTGGACCCAGAGGTGTTGTTGTTGTTCTCGTAGAATTAGAAGATATGTTTTGAACTGAATTTCACTGCTTTTGTGAGTGGTATCATATTATTTCTAAGTCAGCTTTCAAGATATGGTGCGGGGTGACTATATTGTAGGATCGGGTTCAATTTTGTTGCATGCACACATACAACTCAATAGGGTAATGACTAAGCATCCCACAGGTGATGAAAAGTGAAATGAAAATAAAAAATATTCCATTGGAAAAACTTTCGCCACTTGCCTTAGAAAGCAACATGCGACGATATATTTGGTACAATGAGATATAAAAAGCTTTGGGAGGAAACCTTTGGCTTGGGGAGTAGTAGAGGATTGAGTTTTCTTTGTGTAAATTAGGATTAAAAAATCCTTTAGTTCAATAATCATAATTTCTTTCATAACAATTATATGTGTGATAGAACTTATAATTATTTGTATTTGATAAAATTTAGGGCTGAGTACTCACTTCTTTTTATAGTGCTAGCAAATTTCTTATTAGGTTTCAATTGAATTTGTGATTGCTTATTATAAAATCAGCGCCAACACTTGAATTGTTGATTTCAGCAATTGATGCTTAAATGTTACTTAAATTAAAATACAACAATCCAAAACGGGTTATGTGTTGTTGATTTGAAAAGTTACGTCACAATAGAACCCTCTTGTGGAGGGAATTCTTGGATCCGTGGCTAAATGGTGAATCCAAAGGAAGCAGAAGAGACACGAAGTCTTCAAAGAATTAGGAAACTGTAACTTAAACATTTGATACCAAAAAAACTACCAAGTCAAGTATATTGCAACACTTTGAATTTTACAATAACTAACTAAACAGGGGATTCTTTGACTATTAAAATAAAAAAATGAGTATAAAATATATTTCTATTCGTGTTGTGTTATTGTTAGATGACGCTTAAAAGCTGCACATTTTACAGATAATCCTAAGCGTTTGGATAAAAATGTGGGAAAGTAATTTTAATTTATAGAGAAAGATGTCAAAATGTTTGAAAACATAGTCTTAACGACTACGGTTTGCCTTGGATTGCAGTGGGATGATGATGATTCCTGCAGACAACACGGGAGTTCGATCTCCTACTTCTTGTTAGATGAGTCTTATAGTGTCTACATCGTGACTACTTCTCTTTACTCATTATCTTAACAGTTTCTTAAATTATGTTGCCTCTTTTGTGTGTCAAGTTGAACTTGGACATGAATTTTAATCTTGTGATCATAAACTAAGATGTATATAATATACATACATGTCTATGAAATCTATTGCATGAAAATATGTCACGTAGATTGTTGTCATAAAAGTTGCCTTCAAAATAAAAAGTGACAGACTGAAAGCGCTCAAAAAAGACAAGAACTAACATGCAAACAACCGTCGTTGGAGCACAAGTTCTAGGGATTTTGTCTAGTAAACATATAGAATATTCAGGAGAATATTATGTTGGCGTCTTTTCTTTTATTTCCAGAAAAAGTTCCATTAGAATTATTACCCTTATAATCTACGTTATAGGCAACTCTCGCTATACTACTTGCGGCATATTTGAGTTTTACACCACTGGTTGCCATTTCGCTATGTTTGAAAATATGAAATCTATGCATCTATAATGATCATGTAAATGTGTGGGGACACCCTTCCTCTTCTCCTCTTCTATTAGAAAAATTGTTCATATTTTATACATTGGTTTACACCTGAATAGACTTCTTAAGAAAGAGTGAAGTTATAAACAATTAGGTTCTTCGATATCGGACCAGCATCATTTTGGAATGTCTTGGAATCTTAGCAAGTAATCACTATGGGAAAAGCCAATGAAAGCGAATACAAAGATGGTGTTGCTTAAAAATGCTCTTGCAGGCTTGGTAATGATAAATGGGATCAGTGAAAAAAATTTTTTTTTTAGCTTAATATAATGCAGAAAAAAAGTTAAAGGTCTCCAACCCACTGGCCACATTTTATAGCTTCCCCATAAACTATTTCTTCATTAAAGTACACTCTCTCCACTTTGTAGGTTGCATGGAAAGAAAATATATTGTTCCCATATTTTGTACTATTACATTTTCTAACTAGTGTTGTATTGAATATTCATAATTGTTCCGTATGCTAAACTTACTCTATATACCAGAAAATAGTACGATGAATCTTTCCAATCGGTGTTGATTGAAAAATGATCCTCAAAGTTACGATCAAGAGAAGCATAGAGAGGCTTGGCCAATTACCTTAGTGGAGGGGAGGACTGTTGTAACATAAAGAAAGAAGATTGGCCAGGTTGTGTGTGGTGTTGTAACTACTCCGAAAGTATAAGGACAAGAGACATAAATGCTTTCCTTCGGCAGATGAAAATATTGTTATGCATTTGCAAAAGTCATAATTCCATTGATTGTTCTATAAAAAGTAAAAGCTCATTCATTGCTGAGCTATTTGTTTTTACATTAGTTAATTTCTTTTGGAGTGTGAGAGTAAATTTAAAAATCATATTACGAATTGATAGTATCTCTAATTGAAGATGTGGCAATTCATAAATATAAGATTAACAACATAAATTATTTGCGATTCTATATTATTAACATATTTAATAGTTGCCTCTGAAATTCATTAACATCTTCATCTTTCTTTTGATATTTCTTAAAAAAAAAAACAAATATAATACACAAAAATGGCCGTGAATATTACATATTGCGGCCCCGTGCTTGCACGGGCAAAACTCCACCTAGTTCTATATATAGAAGGAGAAAGAAAAAAACGCCAGAGATGTGCCACAAATTTTTAGAAATTCAAATAATAAAAATTTAACTATTATCTAACTATTTTAATTTATAAAGATAAAACTTTAAATAAAAATAGAAACATATCAACAACTTACCCAAATATTGACAAATGTGAACATCATAAAAAAGGGGACTTTTAAAATAACTAAAATCAATTATATAAAATTAAATCATAAATTATTATTTTATTTTTTAAAAAATACCGAAAAATATTGAATACAAAAAGAAAAAAAGAAACAAAAACTAGACATAAATGCAAACAAAAACAAATGAAACATACGACCCCACTTTCTTGAAACACAACTTTTTGAAATTCATTAAAAATTAAAATAAATAAATCACTATTATATTTTAAAATAGTCTTTAGAATCAGTAAATATTTTTGAAATGTCTTTAGAATCAGTAAAATAATTTTTAAAATGAGTACTCACTAAAAAATCAGGGTGATGCTGCAATTTGGTGCCCCCCCCCCACGCCTTATTTCATTTTTATTAAAAATCACTACACCCACATTTAAGATGTTAAATATAAAGTTAAAACAAAATTTTTCATAATAAAACTACTTTTATAGCAATTATATCAGTTTATGCATATCAAGAAATAAATATTATTCTCATTATTTTTTTTAAAATAATAAATTAACGTATTTAAATAATTCAATACCTTATTTAAACCAATGTAAGTTAATTAAATTTATTAGTTTAAGTACAGTTTTTAAACAAAACTCTTATTATTAATATATTTAAATAAATATTATATAGTTACCGTTTAAGATAACGACAAAAATAATAGAGATTTATCAAATCTAAAACAATTTCAAGTTTAAAAAAAACTGTAAAACGTTATCTAAAAAATAAATGAAATTTAATCCCCCAAAGTTTTGTTTCCCCAACTCTTTTCAAAATCATTACTCGCCCGCCTATCAAACTTTTCACCAAAATTCGCCCGCATCTAATTTTATTTTCACCAAATTTTCTCTCAAAATCATTCTCTTAACAGTCTTCTTCAAGAATTCTCAAATAGTTGCCATTCAAATCTTTCAATTTTTAGCACTCCAAATATTCAAACTCTTGGAATAAAACCAAAAACAGTGAACAATGTCGAAAAGAGGCAAACGAAACCCCGAGAGAAAAAGTAGAAGATTGGAATGAAGAAGCAAGCTCAGACGGAATTTTCATGCTCATCTTTCAAATTTTATCACAAAAACCAATATATATTTCATCTGTTAAAGTTAAATCTAGATCAGCCGAAATAAATCACCAATAGAAAAACAAACACATCCAAAGGAGAACGAGGAAGAAGAGAAAAAGGGAAAGAAAAAAAGAAAAAAGTAGATAGATGAATTCTGAGAAAAGGACGAAAAGAAAGAGAACGAAGAGGAAAGGAAAAGAAATCGAGGAATATCAGATTCTGAATCTGATTTTGTTGGAAGAGAGTTGATAAAAAATCAAAATCAAAAAAACCAAAGAGCATCTGAAATGCGATACTTCACATTTACAAGAAGAAGAAAAGACAGTTTAAACCCAAAAAAAGTTCAAAGGCAGTAAAAGTTAGTTTTTGTTAAAACTTTTTTAGTTCTGTTATTTTATTTTCTGTTATTGAGTATAAAATAGTAACTATAAATTTTATGTAAATAAAATCATGTATGAATTGTTATGCTTCCACTGTATGAAATTAAGATTTATTCATATTACAATATCCAATTGCTGAAAACATTGTATTTTTTTATGTATGATTAACTGTATGAATTGTGTTGTATTATGATTAAAATGTATGAATTGTTATGATTATGTAGATTTGTATGATCACTGTATATATACAATGTGTATGAATTTTTTGTATCAAGTTTTTGATTACGTTGAATAGTAAATCCATAATTAGTTATACTTTATGTTTGGATTTGTATATATTTTGGTGTTGAATAGATTGTGTATATGAAAGAATGTGTTGTTAAGTTGTTGAAAGTGTTATGATTATATTGTATTAGGTTTTGTATACTATGTGTATGAATTGTGTTTTTTCAATATTATGTGTACGTTTGTTGAATTGTGTATGCTTCCTGCAGTATGTTTGGTATACTATGTGTATGAATTATGTATTTTTCAATATTATGTTGTTGTAAGTTTGTTTTGAATTGTGTATGATTAACTTGCATTATGTTTTGTTATACTATGGTATGATGAATGTATTTAATTTTTACAATTTGTTAGGAGAAGAAGACACAAAACACATGTGTCTTCATGTATTAACATGAATGTGTTGCGGATTGTTGACCTTTTAGGTCAAGATAGTTTCAACAATTCTGTAGATGATGAAACACCTTTTGGGATTTTTTATAATTTGAATCACATTTAATCCAATGTCAAGGTTTGAGACTGAGACACTTATGTAATGGGGAATGGAAAAAAAAATGTTAGGATGACATGTTTGTCATTAAAGTAAATGGTAAAAGATTACATTTTGGGTTAAAAGAGTTTGTTGCTATAAATGGTTTGAAATGGGATCTGTTTCTGATTTGATCCAAAACTGTAAAATTTTTATTTTTAACCAATAATCACAATTCTAAACATCATTCTTCGTTTTATTACACATGAAAAATCCAGTTAATATTACGAAATATTTCTTGTAGAAACACTGAAAAAGGTATGCACAGAAAAAAATATATCCATTTAAACAATATGCAATTATAACATGGGAAAAAAATACGACACATTACTAAAATATTACAAAAAAACTAACCTGATGAATTCCATTTGCCCACCATGTTTAATTAAATTAACACAATTTCTCCATAAATCAAATCTAAAACTTTTCACCTTTAAATTTTAATTGTTTTTTTAAAAAAAAAACGATTATAAAATATGACAGATCGAATATATGAATTAGTCCAATTTCTGGAAAAAAAATGATAACGTTATGGAAGAAAAAATATAGAATACATTTTTCAGGATAAAAGAATCAAAAATAATTACATTAAAAACAGATTGGAGATAATTTAAGGTGCCTATCTATAATAATATTATTTTAAAATCCCTTAAAAAGGTGCACATTTTGTTATCAGTTATAAACAGTAGCTACATTCATGGAAATTATCCAATTTTAATTAATCATTTTTAATTTTATTTTTAGTCCTAATTTTACAGAATAAATATTACAATATTTTAATTAAGAAATGCTATAAGTTGATATATTAAATTGTTAAGAATGAAATTCAAACTCTTATGCCATAACTTGAGAATATGGACTACATAATATGCTATATACCTAATTACACATTTAAACCAATAAAAGAAAATAAAAAATACGGGCATTTAGGGTTCAAAGTTTAGATCAAAATCGATTCAAATTGAAAATAAAATTAAATTAAATTGATTTAATTTGGATTTTAATTTGGTTTAATTTTAGATTATTAAGAATTGATAGTATTTAATTTGATTATGATTTTGCTCGTAAAAAACTGAAAAATATTCGAACAAAACTAACAAGTTATCTACGTAAATTTTATTATTATACATACATAATAATTTTAAAGTTTTATGTATGTTTCATCAAAAATTTATTTATAATTTACTTATGAAAAAATTCAAGGTGAGAGCAATTTTTTTATTGGTTTCATGTACTTGAGTGTCTATCGAAATTCTTTATGGGACTAAAAATGTCATTGTATGTTCCTTTTAATGCAAAATAGTGAATTTTGAAGTTTTATTCAGTAATAACATTCGTTCTAACTATTTTTTTCATTTGAATGGATTGTTGTCACTTTTTTCACGTTTGAATTAATTGTTTCTTTTATTTTTATTTATGGTTAACAATCAAACTAAAGCAAACCAAAATCGATAAATGAACATTATATTGGATTTGGTTTGATTTTGATAATTTTAAAATCGATTAAATTAATTTAATTTTATATTTGATCAATAATCGACCGAAACAAACCCGCATGCGTCCCTAGTCAACATCATAAAAAGCAGACTTTTAAAATAACTAAAATCAATTATATAATAGAATTAAATAATAAATTACTTACTATTTTATTTTTAAAAATACGAAAAATATGAAAATCAAATAAAAAAATTTTTTTAAAAAAACTAGATATAAATGCAAAGTTGCAAACAAAAACAAATGAAAAATAAGGACCCCACTTTCTTGAAACACGACATTTTGAAATTAATTAAAAATTAAAATAATAAATCACTATTAAAATTTTAAAATAGATTTTACAATTCGTAAATAGTTTTTGAAAATAGTACTAAAAAAATAGGGTGATGAAATTTGTACGACACAACTTCCTTACTTATAGCCAAATAAAAGAAAATAAAAAATACGGACCCCACTTTCTTGAAACACTACATTTTAAATTATTGAAATTTATTAAAATTTAAAATAATAAATAATTTTACAGTTTTATTTCAAAATTGTGAACTGATATGAATTTTCTTCTTCTTTTTTAAAAAAATTCGTAATTTAAATTATTTAATTTATAAATTTATTTAACAAAATTTTTGGGTGTTTCACGTTTTAGCCCCCTAACCACTCTATCCATATATCTAAAAATATTGCAATCAATAAGAAAACATAAAAAAACTTAAATCATCAAAAGTTGAAAATAAAAAATAATAAACAGAAAAGTAGTTGTCATATATTTTTTAACTCGTGTTGGACTCTTTTAAAAAAATAGAAATGTCCATTTTTCACTCTTTGTTTGTTTTTTAACATGAAAACTGTAAACACAAAATATGAAAGATGAGATTTTAACCTTTTTGGGGCTATTTTAAAAATAAAAAAGGGTCATATTTGCTTTTGTATCATTATATATTTGTCCTTCATTTACTTTTTATATATATGTCCTTGTCATCCAACTTAAAGTATATAGTTGTCCTCGAAATATTAAGTTTTATATCTCTACTTTTATCATTCTATATGACACCTACATGTAGTCATACTATATGGCATCGAGATGAGAAATTACGTAAAATCTCATCATCTTCCCTACCATCACCATTGCCATTATCGAAATTGAGAACTAACTATTTAAATCATACTAACACTTTAAGAGTTAGTGTTTCAATTAATTTTAAAATAAATACATTCGTTAATAGTTTTGAAAAACAAATTTATGAATGTGAGTTGTAACATCCATTTTGTTTTAATTCTATGTCATAGATGTTTTGCAAACACTTTTAAAATTCAAAGTTATTGATTTTTGGAAGTTAAATTTTTTCTTTTCAATTCATTAACCTATAATAAATACCCAATAAGTAAATAAGTAAATATTAAAAATATTAGAGATAAATCTCAAAAACACACCTAAACCATCTCCTTTTATTGAGTTTCACACCTAAACTATTGAAAATGTGAGTTTCATACTCAAACTATCACTTTTTAGTTAGGACTTCATGAAGCTCCATAAAGTTAGGGATAAAAAAAAATTGAAAAAAAAGGGTATTAAAGAATTTCGTAATAAATAAGATTTATGTGTGTTTTTGACACATTATTAATTTATTAAAGTAAAATATTTATATAATAATGATGCTTAACATGTTTTGAATGATATAAATAATTAATATAATAATGAAATAACAATTGAGATTTTACTAAATCTCTATAATTTTATTTGTTTAAATAAGTCAAATTATATGATTTTGAGACTTTTTACTCGCATAATATTATTCGCATAAATCAGCAAAGAATAGGAACCAACTATGTCAACCATTGAGCTACTTGATTCACTCTTCAAATATGAGAGAAATCTAATTATTGTTACAAGAACATAATAACAATTGATTCCCTTTCGGTTACCACTAAACTATATATATATATTATAGTATTGTGCTAAAGAAAGTACAAAAAACAGTACATTTGTTGGCCCAAAAGATCTTTTACATAATTTTGCTATCACTATCTAAGTAGACACTAATAATAGTGATGATTAAATTTTCATAAGTCAATAATCTTCATAACTTTTACAAAATTGGAACCCAAGAAAAGAAACTTGATCCATGTATGAGTACTCTAAATATATAATTACTTGTCAAAGTTCTGGTTAGATCAAAGTAAGTACACCATAATTATCCGCATGGGGGGGCCAAAGATTTTCTTAATATTTTTCTTTTATAGCCCCAAAAGGACATAATAAAGAAGGGTTACTGGTAGTGAAACCAACATCCCGAATATAACCCTGCAAAACAAGAGAATAAAGTCATATCAAAATTATAATCCAAGGGTAAAATAGGTATTTTAAAAAATTGATTCATAAATAAAAGTTTGACGATGTCAAATATTTTCAACCATTAATAATATAGGAGTACTTATTAACAAAACTTTAACTAAGTCAAACTTATAGTAATTTTCATAAATCTTAAACCCCACCAAATTTTATTTCAAGTGGTGATAAAGCTTAACTTCAAACATGGAGTATAATTTATTTATCTATGTTGTTATGTTATTCTTGTGTTGCTAGAAATAACAAAATATAATGTATTTCTAATATAAAGAAGGTCAAATCACATATTTTAATAAATTGATGTTAAATGTGTGAAATCATATATCATGATCGAAATAAGAATTTATCAATACGTAAGGGATCGAAAGTAATTAAGATGAACTTACCCTGTGCTTAGTATGTCTGGATGCAACCCATATTCTCTAGCGAAGACAAATGGAACGATTCCTTGGGGAAGAGCTGCCTGAATATTAGGAATAAAATTAATTTTTTATTTCCTATAGTCATCTTAATTTATTTAAACTTATAATATATGGAAAAAAATAGAGTTTTTTTTCATATGAAAAAAGAAATGAAAATTCTCTCTACAACTAAAAGTTTTGAGTTCACACATGCTCAGAAAAATGTTATTACAAACTTGAATAATTAATATCATGGAAACAGAAATGGTGTCAGAATTTACAACTAAACTGTATTAATTCATTAAAGGTATATGTCCAAAAACTTTATGTCATATATTAAGTTTGACATATAAATTTGACAACGGTATTATTATCAATGTTTAAATAAGAAAGAATTAAGTAAAATATATTATAAATGAATTTAACTAATGTGCACCAATAATGTTTTAAAAAAAAAGGTTTACAGTATTATGTCAATAAATAAAAAACTTAATAGTACAATAATATGTTAATATAGAATTTCTATCGTATCATGATACATTTATATATATTGTAATAGGTAATTATTTGCCTTCAAAATTACAAATCGTATTTTCTCTTATAAATATTTATGAAATTTTTAACCAAACTAAATCATTATATAAAACAATTTATCAAAGTAATACATTTTTCTACAATTTTACAAAACTAGTATAAACGTATTTCACAGTAACGTTTTAGGATATATTTTATTTTTTAAAAGTTGATGGCGTCAGATTGATATACGTTACTCACAGTAATATATCCTAAAACGTTACCGTGAAATACGTTTATATTAGTTTTGTAAAATTTTAAAAAAATATATTATTTTGATAAATACCTTTATATAATGGCTTAGTTTGGTTAAAGATCAGATATTTTTGAGTGACCTGATAATTACCTGTACAATTGCTGTATGAAGTCGAACTCCTTTAAGTCCAACGGCAATAGAAGCGGCTGACATTACTAGAGGTCCACCTATAAATCTTATGGCCATCCCTATTGCTGCCATCTTAGTACCACAAGCAATTATTCGAGGTTGAAGTGCCATGAACAACCCTATAAAAATACCATATGACACACATTGAATATAATGTTACGTTGTTGTTAGGCTAGTACGATTCGCTTGGCTCTTCGAACAATTATTACTTACTAGTTATTTCATTATGTGACATACCTAAACTGAACATTGCCATCCCAAGGCCTGCATCTGAAATTATTTTAATGGAATATTTTACCAAACTTGGCATCCCCACATTCCATCTGCTCAAAAAGTTAAGCAACTTTGTTAGCAAGTACTCTGATTTTCAAAGAAAGTAAAAAGACTTTTTATTTTATTTTCTAAAGACAGTACTAAAGTTTAGTCCCTCTATTTGACTTCTGAACAGGTTGAGCCATCATTTAAACTTTGACATCATTAAAATGACCCTTTATGGAGTACAATGCCAACAACCAATAAAAAAGTATATTAGTATATTATATTAACCAAAAGTATTAAATTACCTTTAGATTAAGTTTCAAAATTACATGGTAATATATTAAGAAATACGGTTTCAATTTGACACAAATTTTATAAAAAAAGAAAAAACGAAAAGAGATAACTTTTTGGAACATAAAAAAGAAAAATACGATAAATAAATTGAAACAGAGCGAGCGATTAGATTTTAAGATGTTTGAAAAACTTACTTAAATGAGATGAGAGACCATAGAAGTCCTAAAATACTGGAGTAAGTATTTGGATTACGAGAAAGTTTTCTGCCAACCATAACGATAATGGACCTTGCAATCCCGAAGCATTGGCACTTTTCTTGTTTTTAAAATATTATTCGGTTTATTGTATTTGATGAATCTGCAGCTCCAACTTCTTGTACTGGGAAATTTGATATATCTCTAAAGCTGATTTCCTTTTCTGGATTAATAAACAAATCATAAATTTTTGTTAGTCATTAAAGAAAAAGTAAAAGTACTTTAACCATAAAAATTCATAAACTAGTGATTACACTAACCACTTTTCGGTTCTGGAGTTTCAAATTTCACAAGTCTAATTATAAGAATATCGTAGAAATTTGAATTTTTATCATAATAACAATTTTTTAATAATTATAATTGAAAGGTGGCTTCTTGTGAATTAAACATCCAAAGTTGACACATTGTATATGCGGCCATTAAAAAAAAGTGTTTTTCTAGTTATGATTTTTTTAAAAAACCGATCCATTTGAAATATAAAAATTTCATTCATCTCATACGATTAACCAAATGAACTAGGTAAATTAAAAAAAGCATAAAAAAAAAAAAGTGGGCAACTATGGAGTGGAGAGATGATAATTTATCAAATTATTGGAGTGCTCTCTATCAAATAAGTCCATCAAAACACACGTGCTTTAAAGTAATGATATTGTCTATATATGTGGAAGTCTGGTCCAATTATTATTTTGCCCATTTAAGAGGAATTTTTTTTGTTTTTTTGAATTTTTCCATTTTATTTTTGCTTTTTACTTATATCCATTTTTTTTAATGAAAATAAAAAACTCGATGCTATAGATTGCACTTTTTTTCCAGGATAGACAAGTCCTTGTTTGGAAAAAGTGGCACATGAAAATCAGCCTTATACACTTCTCAGTGTTTTAACAAATTATAACTTTAAAAATAAAAATATTTTCTTCATCATTTAGCAACAAAAATAATTATTTAATGCAAATAAGTACTCTTCGAATCAAGTTAAATTATATAAACAGAAGGTAAAAGAATCTTTAAATAGTAGGACTTGTGCAACTATAAATTATGTCATAATTAATGATCAATGCCACCTGCAGGGCTAATTAATATAGTATAAAATAGCTCATTATTTTTTTAAAAAATTAGAAATAAATCTTTAAAATATAAAAGTGATGTAACTTTTGGGACAAGTAAGAATAATAATAAAAAAAGTTCAAGTTATTTCGTGACAGATTATATTTAATTGAAAATATTAGTGGATCGAACGAACCAATTAAAGTATATAACATAGTATCTGACATAAGAACTATATGCACAAACAAGAACAATTTGAGTGGTCGAATTATTTATTGATGATTTTGGAGTCTTTATAAGAATCAACCAATTTATTATATTGATATGTCAGGTCACAGGTGATATGTGTGGTAGACTGATTAATGTAAGAAATATGAGAGTGAAAATGATACATGTGAGAATCTAGGCACGATACTTTATTCTTGGGCATGCAAATGAGAAAGCAACCTATCTATATGATAATGAAAAATTTGGTCAAAAATTTTATATTTTTTTAATTTAAAAAAAATATTTTTTTTTAATTAAAGTATATTAAAGTTAAAGAATAAAAAAATTCAAAAAGAAAATATTATGACCAAAAGAACTTTTTTCATTAATAATTTGACTTTGGCCGGTCAAAGGAACTGTATAACTACATTTTCTTTTTCTTGGGATCAACATGCTTTGTTTGTTTTGCATAATATTAATATTTCAATGTACTAGTATTAATTAAGTAAATTCTTAAAAAGGAACTAAAGATACATTATTTTAGATTACAAGGAGTATTAGTGTCAACAACTTATACATATTTACAGATTAATTACTACTATTATATATTTTGATAGCTAACTTCAATTTCTATAAGAATATCTTTGAGTTAATCGCGTATCTTCTCAATAGACCTTATACAACACAAATTTTAATTTCAGATAATGAAAAATTAAAAATAAAAAACCACCAACTGCGCGCATGGGTCACAGAAAACAACAATTCCAGAGACAAAAAACAAATAAGGTTTGAATAGGACAAGACATTAGTAAGTAAACGTACCTCCAACATCATCTCTGTACCCTTGTCTCTCTCCATTTAAACATGAAGACTCCCACGCCATTTTACTAGATGGAGACGCCTGCTTAAACACCTTACCAGCCACTGGGGACATTACCCACATTGGGGTATTCCCACTTGTTGTCACATCCAATTCATTGAAATTGGAGGCTCTGGGCGTCGGTTGCAGCGAGTACGCGTCAGAAGACGCGTACCCACCAGACAATTGAGGACTCGCTGCACGAAACCCAACGCCCAGATCCCCATGCCCAAACGGGATATTCCCAGGGGTATGAACGGAAAAAATTTCTGCATTGGAGAGATTTGATGCCCTTGGTGTGATCCCTATAGAGGATGAAAATGCCGATTCCGGTGCCGATGACGTGGATCGACGGATACGGACGTGGATACGTCCGTTACCGTCTATTTCTGATTCCGTACAAAGTGGATTCCGGCCGTCTAGTGAGATGACGTCATTGTCGATTTCGAATTTCGTTATGGACGCAGCAACATTGCCGGGGAATTGATTTTTGATTAATATTATGGCAGCTCTATATTCAAACAAGAACAATAATAAAGTATACCTGCATTAATAAATTAGAACTGTAATGATGAAACAGCTAAATTCACTATGGTATCAGAGCAGTGTCAGTATTCAGTATTCGAGGTATATATACCATATAATGCATTGAAGGACAACAAGTTGAACCATGAGGCTTTGAGTGAAATCACCATACATGGCATTAAGCAAAGGAATGCCCATAACTAAAGTATTAGGCAAAGTTGAAACAGAAAAAAGAGTGATAAGCCAATCCATCTGCCCTTTACAAATCGCCCAAACTGAGAGCAATACAAGAAGCAAAATCTTTGACAAAGTATCAGCCAATATGAATTTTGTGTCCATTTGGTAAGGATTATTCTGAGAGATGAAGTGGAAGGATAGCACCGGAACCGCGAATACCGCGACGAAACGGTTGATGCCGGAGCATTGCTCCGGCGAGAATATCTTCCACCATTTTACTGAAACATATGCCACTATCATAGCAAAGTATAATGGAACCATTGCACACATTACTTTGTAAAAATCATTTACACCTATCATCTTACAATGAAGTATATATTTTGCGCCTTTAATTTAGGTGTAATATATTGTAAAGAAAGTGAAAGGGTTGATTGAGTTTATATAGAAAAATTATATATTTTTAAACTTTGGAGGTACGTTAAATGAGATTTTAATTAATTACTACTCCCTCCGCTTCGTTCTTTTTTATATGTCACTTTTTTTACTTTGTAATTGCATTAAAAATGATGTAATTTTATGCTTTTATTCTTATTTAATTTTTTTGAATCTCAAATTTTCAATCAATGAATATGAACAGCTTCCTTCGTTCCGTTTTATGTGGCACTTTTTAAATTTGGAAATTCAAATAAATCTATTTTTAGTCGTAAATTTTTCATGGTTCTTTTAAACATTTTGAATTATCAATTATTGCTATTTATAATACTTTTTATGTAATTTACAAAATATATAAATTTCATTTCAAAAAAATTGAAGATATCATGTGTTAATTTTCAACCAAACTTAAATTATTTGACTCTCGAAAAATAAAAATATCACATAAATTGAGACGAAGAGAGTAATTTATTTCGATTAATTAATTTAACCATTAACATTAACAATTTACTTAGATTTTCTAAATTGATCAAATGTATATTTTTAAGACTAATATTTTATAAGAATTAAAAAATAATAATAATTTATACATTGATTTTATAAAACAATTAATATTATAGATCAATTATTTTTTTTAAAAAATAATATATAAAAGGAGACGGAAAGAGTAGCTAACACTGGGATTAATTGGTTGGTAGATTCAATGATTAGTGTTCTTTTAACATATGGAGAAAATTTACATGGCTCGGCAAATATCTGATGGTCTAAAATTACTTTAAACAAACTCGCACCAAATTATGTACACTCCCTCAATTAGACTTTTTTACTTTCAGTTTTTTGAAAGTTAAATTACATGTAAATTTTAATTAATATTTTAAAAAATATTTTATTGTTAATTTATTATAAGATGGATTGTAATTTATTATATTTTTTATTATATCGATTGAAATATTTAAATTTAAAATATTGAGTTAGTTAATTCAATTTAACTGTAAAAATAAATCAGATTGACTCTCATAAAATAAAACGTGATAAGTAAAAGTGTTAAAAGTTTATTATGTACGAATAAAAGTAAATAAAGGGATTAATTCCTGAGTTTCATATTACTTAACTAATATTGATGTAACATGATATTCCTTTAAAAAGTTTTAACTAAAGGTGTATTTCATAAAATTAAGTTCATTTATATTGTTGTAAACTTAATTATTTTTTTAATAAAAACAAGCAAAATGAAGCGAAAGAAATACTATATATACATGTGTTTGCTAAGGAATTATAATACGTGTCATTTATGGTCCGAGTCAATTAGAAGGACTATTTTGTATTACGATTATGTAACTTTTTTTTTTATAACACGGAAGTGTTTGGAATGATAACTATAATTTACTTTTAATTTTAAGATTGTAAGTTTAAATTAAGAAAAAATTTCTTTGGTCGAAATGATATATTTTATCTATAATTTGCTTTATTGCATGAAATTGACATCCAAATTCACTCATCAAGAATGATGAATTAATCCGTCATTGTGCTTAATTAATTAATTCATGAATAGTTCTTCTAAATGGCACTCCAGCCGACAAGCTGGCCATGGGAATATTTAGGAGGCACGTTGGGATTTGGGATTAATTATGATCATCATTCACTCATAAGTTCTAGGTCCATTTTAAGTTATTATATTGGGGTTTTTAAAAGTTAATTGGATTAATTTTTAAAGTTAAATTAAATTATATTAATTTAATATTTTAAATAAAATATTTAAAAATTATATAAAGAATTTTATAAATTATAATTTTTTTTACATATTAATATGATGAAAAAATGTATCATAACATATTAATCAAAATTATCATTATTTGACTCTTAAAAAGTTATAACAATTAAAAATAGACGTAAAAAAAATTTGATTTTAACATAGCAAGTTGAGAGTTTGAGACAAATAGGATATACGTTAACTAATTAATTAAATGTGTGTTTTTTAGAGTTTTAATATTTAGATAAAATACAATCATACATTTCAACATCGTTTGATATTAAGCAAGCAGTATTGAAATTAAATTTCATTGCTATCCAAAATTCACATTTAAAAAGGGAGAAAACTCCACTATTTTATGTTAATAATAAATTAAGATAGGGGGGTTAGAAAAAATATGTTATAGTCAAATTTTACATCTCGGTAGCCCGTAAAGTCACTGAAATTTTGAATTGCTTGAGAAAATATGGGAAGCATAAAGACAGCAAAAGGTGATTATATTGTCCCATTGAAATCAGCATACATGGAAGACTCAACCCTATCGATGAGTGGGAAGTCAAATATTTATTTAATAAAATTCATGATAATAATATAGTTATAAAGTATGATAATAAGATACACATTGGTGCAAATATTAAAATAATGAACGCTTGGACATTGTAGGTATATTATCTCGTATAGTCTCACGGGTGTGTTTTCCAATTTTAAATATTTTAAAATCTTTTATATTTAATTCAAAGTTAAATTTTTTAAATGTAAAATAACAAAATAAGTTTGTTCATGGAAAAAATTCATGATTAACATTTCACTTATCCTCATTCTCATCCTCCAAACATTTCCTCTAGTTTCTACACCTTCATAGTGGCTGCTTAAATTATACGTAAATATCTTTAAACTATAAGTTTTTGATTAACTTATCATACGTTAAAATGTAGTTAATTATAGAAAATTATTTTCTAGCAAAACAGTGATTTTCCGCTTATGTTTAATATGAAAATAATATGTTTCGATTCTAAAAATATGTATATTTATCTAAGATAAAATCCTAAAAGGCACGGGAATATAGGTTTGGGGTTGTGGGGAGGAGGTTACTGTTGGGGGGGGGAATTGGCTGGGGTAGTGTGGGCTGTGGGGGTGGGTGATTATTTTATTTACTTTGATGATGTGCAAAACTCCTCGTTCCGCTGGTCAATGTTTTTTTTTATTTGCAAAAACATCTTATATTATATATATATATATTAATCAATCTACCCACCACAAAAGATTTAAGATGGAGTTTATTTTTAGTCAATTACCCCGTGATGCACCTTTAATCTCTTTTCAGAGTCCAATTTAGGAGGCGGAAAAGCTAGCGAGAGACATCGACAGTTCATATTGTCTTTTTATCATATCATGCATATAGTAGAAAATATAGTCACTGACACAAAATATTAAAGTAACTTTGAGAAATTGGTAATATAAAACTGACATCTAAATTTTCTGCAACTTTTCTCACCTTTTAAGTAATTTTCTTAACTTTCTTTAAAAAGAAATAAGATATCTATATAGAAATGTATTTATATTATACTTACCTCCTGAACTTATTTTATTAATATTTTCTATTTTTTTAATATAGTGTTACATTTGTGATCCACACAATAATTAACTAGTGTCACATAGATCAAAAAAGAGTAAAAAATTACTTATAAAATAAGTTCAGAAAAATAATAGGACTTTAATATAATATAAGTGTATCTCTGAAATTTCGAATATAAGTTTAAAAGAAATCACACAAAGTACGTTATCACTTTCTTCACATTGCATTTTACTCTACAATAATATGTATAAATTATTCATTTTCTAGTTTATTTAATCAAGGTAATCTTATACTTTGGGAGTTTTAGTTTGTTATATTTGCTGTAGTTTGTTTGTGTGTGTTTTTTTTGGTTCAAAGTTTATATTGTAGTTGTAATAAAATTTGAATTGTGTACTACAGAACTCATTTAGAAATAATTTTTTTAACAAAATTTTTAAACAAAGATAAAACAGTTTCGCCGGGAGTTTTGTAACTAATTGAGACTAAAAATGGGTGGAATAGACAGATGATGTTGGTGTAAGAGCCGGCAATGTTTGTCATTTTATGATGAAACATAAGTTTAGTGAAACAAACATATGATGGCCCCTGCACACAAACATTGATAAGGAAAATGGTGAGGGGATTACACGATAAAAATTCCTCATTCGATTTTCTGTCCTTTCTTATAATTTTTGATTTTTCGTGCAGTTGATTAGTAAGTGTTTTACTTCAAATTTAAAATTTTATTATGAAATTATAATATTTATTTGTTATATTTAAACGGAATATTAGAATTTTTTATATCCATAAAATATAATAACAGGTTGGTTAAAAAAAAATGCACAAGGACGACCTAGTTATTAGAGGAAAGTAATCAAACCCACATACACCACTACCTCATTTTTAAGTAAGGCTTCAAAGTAATAGCCACTCGACCGTTTTCCCATGGACGCACGTAATAGCTCCCTCGTACGTTTGACGCTCATCCGGGTGCAATTTGATTCTATAATAACCAATTTTACGCCCATCAACCCACTTTCTTCTAACACTCAATATTCAACACATACCCAGCACCACCCTGCGTCCCCCCCACCCCCCCCCTATTTAGGAATGTCAATCGTCTTGTTATATATTTAGTAGAAATACCACCAACAACAGCCTCCAACTGACCGAGAGCGTGATAAGAAAATACTTTTGTTTTGTTTACTAGAAATATTACCTTCACCTAAACTAAGAACATCTTACCATATGACTTTTGAAGGAAAAGAAAATTTGAATTATTGCGCGTGAAATATAGTGAAGAGCCTCTCGATTTACTTGCAATACGATTTCTACGAAACAAAGAAATTGCGTTTTTTCTTTGCCGTTCTTTATATTGAGTTGTTATTTCTACTAAATATAATAACATGACGGATTGAACATCCATCCATAGGTTTATGGATAAAAGAATGTTAAAAAACAAAGGTAAAAACTTTAAAGGAGGACGAAAAATGCACCAATATTGCAAATATTAGAGACTATTAGTGCTCCATATAAAAACTCAAAGATCACGTTGAGCCTTAACCCAAAAAAGAGGAACTATAAGAGGGACTATTTTAATCCTTCCCTCACAATATTATATCTTATTTTCTTTCGTTAATTTTAATTAAAATTTGGCTAGAATTTGACGAGAATGACATTTTTAAATTTTAGTTTAACTTTTAAAATATTTTTGACCTTTAGTTTTATATCTTTTAATTAAAAATAAAAAAAGTAATTTATTTTAAAATAAAAAAATTTATAATTTTCTAGCCATTTTTTTTTTAGCATTTAGCATTTACCCATAATTAGTTAATTTGCGTGGTCATTTATTCCCAGTTTTCAATGCATATCAGGTGAATGTCTCCAAAATCAGGAACATAAAAGATTAATGTAAGAGAAGAAAAAGTGAGGAAGTATTTGAAAACTTCTATATTTTTTTTTTTATAATTGTTTGTTGTAATTTTATATTTTTAGAATTAAATTATAAGAAGTTTGATTAATATTTGAAGATGTATCTTTTTTTATATTAATTTGTAAAAAATTGTAATTTATAGTATTTTTTGTATATTTTTAAAATCAAAATTTTTATTTTTAAAATATTAAATTAATAGAACCTAATTTAACTTTGAAAATTAGTCAAATTGACTTTCAAAAAGCGTAGCATTGACAAGTAAAAATGTAAGAAGAGAGTACATTGACAACCTTAAAAATACTTATCTATTTGCCTAACTAAACTTAAATACATTCACGATCTCCGACATGACATAACAAGTGGTTGATAAGAGAATGTGACTCTTAATAAAAATTTAAGAGAAGTGTTAAAACACTCATAAACTTGACGAAAAGTTATAAAAGTATATCACTCATATGGTAAGAAACAAAGTGTATTTAGTTAGTTTAATTAATCAAATAATAAGTATTTTTAAAACTGTCAATAATTTTTTTTAAAATAAAACTAATGATAATTCATATGAAGTTTAGTATATTTTCAATCCTTTGTAAATAAATAAAAACTAATAAAATTTACCAGACAATCAATTGAATGCATGTGCGTGTACATATAATAAAGTAAAATACTTTTACACAATTAAATTGTTAAGAGGATAAATATTCACACGGCATATTAGGTTGGCAGGCAAAATTATAGTCATCCACAGACAATGTAACACGGTCTGTGAAAAAATTATGACCATTAATAGCTCTGTTGACTTATTACACGAGTTCTAATCACAAAAAAAAAAAAAAAAGATATGAAAAAAATATATATGAAGATTAATAAAAAGAGGTCATGATGATTCGTTTCATGTATAGTTGGAGATATTTACAAAAGTATAAATTTTTAGAATTATGTTATTGTTTTGAGTCTTATTAACTAGGTTTAGCTCTAGTTTAGATATTTATTGTTTATAGCAATTATTTAAGATGCTAGCAAAATAAAATAAAATTTAGGTATCAAGTAATCATATTCGTTGTACGCATTAAGATTATATCGATGAATATAGATTGGGGTATATAAAAATACAAATAACAAATATTATAGGAAATTTTATTCATTTGCTCTAATCTCATTTGTATTTATGTGTGCATTTAGAATATATCGATAAATACAATCTGACTATATACAAAGAAAAAAAACATAAAAAAGATGGTATTCATTTGCTCTTCACTAGAATTCATTCACTCTAATGCAAAATACAATAAATTAAGATAGAGAGAGAAAAAAAAATAGAAGGAATTATAGTATAAAAAAATTGAAGGAATTATAGAGAGAGGAGAATGACGATTGAGGCGAGCAAAAAGGGAAAGGAAGTAGATGCTAGAAAGAGTGAGATATTTACTTAAAAGGTGTTTTTTAAGCATAACTATAAATTAAATACATAATATACATATTTTCAATATCATATTGCATAAAAGAAAATACCATTAAAACTAAGAAAAAAGAACAGGATTGTGAAGATTATTTTTTCCCTTTTCTTTAGAAAAAAGATATACCAATTAAAGGACAAAATTGATATCTATTTGACTCATTTTGAAAAGTTGACATATAAATATGGACTTCATCACTTTTTTCTACTAGAAGTATATCAAAGAATAACTCATAGTGTATTTTAAAGATATATATGTGTTTACTGGACAGATTGCTATTTTTAATTATGTAATATTTTTTATGTCCAGTGGACACATATATACCTTTAATTAAAATACATTATTAAATAGTGCAGGGGTTAAACGTCTTTTCTAAAGTTTGATATCGTTACAACAATTTTGATCAAAGTTTAAATATATTTCAGACTTTTTTTCCCTTTATTTCTTTTTAAAATTAATATTAGTGTATATTGATTTGTATTCAACTGATAAATTTATATAGATTTGTTTGAATTGAAGTAAAATGATCCGTATTCATCTAACGATATTGTATACATTTGTTTACATTGTTATTCATGGGCTCAAATTTACTTAATATTTTGATATATATTTATGTTAATATATTGATTTGTATTCACCTAATAATTAGTATACATTTATTGGTATTAATATATTTATGGTTGATACACATTTAGTAGAGTCCACCAAATGGACAACATTTTTCCTTCTCAAAACAAAAACGGCACACCAAAAAATAAAAAATTAACCAAAAGGACAAAAAATTTTGTGACAGTGTGATTTTCTTTTGATAAAAATTGATATTTGTTCCGTTAACAGAAAAAAAAAAATCACTATCGCAGAAGCAATTTTCTCAAAAAAAAAATGTTTTTTTCTTTAAAATCGTTACTATAACAATGATTTTCTCAAAAAAATAAATTCTTTTTTCCTTTAAAATTGTTGCTATAGCAGCATTTTTATATGAAAAAAAAGTAATAATTTAATAAAGTGTGGCATTGCAAACAATTTGATTATATTTTTAAAAATTAAATTGTTGTTATAGGTCAAATCAAGTATTTTATTATAATATAGATAAAATAACAAATAAGATATTTTTATAAAATAATATGTATTCATATTTTGGTATATTTTAGTATTTTAAATTAATTTTATTTATGGAAAGAGTCATTTATTGGACCAAAATACACACTAATAATCATTTTAAAGGATAAAGATTCGGTCAAGTAATGTTCAATAGCGTTATAGATTCATGTCATGTGTACTATTATAATTATTTGGTTAAGATTAATTAAATTATAATTCATGTATAACATTAAAAAAGAATAAAGTGTTTGTGTAATTTTTTTAGTTTTTTTAAAACTATTCAAAAAGCAATAATGGGTACTTTCCAAAACTAATATTTTTTTTAAAAACACATTAAGGATTGACGGGAATATGAAAAACTCCGGACTTTTTACCTATTAAACTTCTTTAGAGGAGTAATTTCGACATGTTTCTCCAAATTCGGAATTAATCTTCAAAAAATAGATCAAATTAAAAAATCATTGCAGTTCTAAATAATAATTTTAACTAAAAACATGCAATACATTTTTTAAAAACAAAAAACTTATTTGGAGGTTTGGTTGGCAAATAATTCCCCCCCCCCAAAAATATATTTATTTGATTCTTCAAAAGTGGGATCGTTTTAAATAGTCTATGAAAAAATTCAAGAGCATTACTGTTTAATAGCTTTAACGTAAAAAGTAGGATATTTTCGCCAGTCTTTTTTTTTCTTGAAAATATTAGTTAGGGTACACTTAATTGTTTTATTTTATAGTTTTAAAAAGTTAAAATAATTGGCGGCTTTGTTATTTTTATTATTAAGATGAATATATAATTTAAAAAAATCTCAACTATAAATTATTATAATAGTGCATCTGGCATAAATCTATTAGACTATTGAACATTACTTAACCTGATTATATTTGACCAGAACTTTATCCCATTTTAAACTGAAAAGAATAAACTTATACAATTTACCTTTTTTCATTACCATTCACCTTTCTTCCCCACAGTTCACGTTTCTTCACCATATCTCACTTTTCAAGTTTAGATTCTTTCAAGATGCTAAATTGTTGCTCACCAAGAAATTCTTTATTATTAAAATAAAATTATTTATTAATTCAAGCATATTTCTCGACTGATAAGACAATTTCCATCATTCGAAATTATTTTTTTGATTTGATGTTTAAAGCACCGATTATACACCTTACGAATTTTCAGTCGAATTTTTCAATTTTCATGTAATTTTGTTTAAATATTCATCATGTATTTATGATTTTCAAAATTTTTGTGATTCTCTTTTAATTTTTCAGATTATGTAGATTCTAGAAATTCATATATATGATTATTTTGTTTGATGTATATTACATTTTAATATTTGAATACATTTTTTTAATATGATGTTCAATACATTTATATCATTATACAAAATACAATATAAAAACTAGAAGGAATATAAATACAAATAATATATCTATTAGAATGAATACAACTTAGGAAATTAAACATATTTTCAAGAGAAAAATAAATTACACAATAAAAAAATTAAATCAGTGGCGGAGCCAGAAATTCTATCAAGGGTGTTCAAGAATTATTATTTTAATAGTGAGTTGAATATTGTTTGTTTAAGCTAGAAATTCTATCATGAACAATCTCAATATTTGTCAATATTAAATATAATGAATTGAGTTTTTTTTTTACTTTTTGATGCATTGATTTTATATGATAAAAATATATAATTATTATTTTTGAAGTGAAATATTGATAGAACAAAAGTATCTAGTTTTGCGAAACATAAATCACACCAACGCTCTGCGATTCTAAGCCGTGCACCTAGAGTGGAATTGAACACACTTAACCACTGCGACACGGAAGAGTTTATGTCAAGGTTGTTCAACATTAAATACTTATTCCTTAAATCCATAATTTGCCTCTCTATATGATGTGATTTTCTGATGAAGGTTGTTCCGCTAATATTTCACAATCCTTCATTTTATTTTATATAGGCCCAATTAATTTATTAATCTGAGAGTTGAATTTGAATCTAGTTTGGACTATTGATTTTTTATTTATTTTTTTGCAATAACAACTGTGTTGGTCCAACAGTTGAATCAGAATTAGATTTTAATTAACTAATTATTACATATACTTAAATTGAGTCATGTCGTGTTGGTGTAGTGGTGAGGCAGCTATTAGTCTATCGGACTCTAACGCCTTGTGGTCCTAATCCCCCCGACCCATCCCATGAACTGATTTAGGGAGTCAATCTATGTCACATAAGCGCCAAGTCGATATCACTGGATAATGCTTATTGGACCAAAATCCGATTGGCCCAGTCCATTTTACAAGCTTACTGTTGATTTAACTACATAAATCTCACTAGTGAATATCCTAATTACTAGAAATTTCGATAATTCTTTATATTACGTGTTGTACCATTTTCGATTGTTGGATCATATTGTGTCAAGATACATTAGATATGTATATCATTCGGATGTATATAGTCAAGATACGTTAGATATGTGTATCATTCGGATGTATATAATCGGGATACGTGATTTAAACTTTTCTGAATTAAATATTGTAATTTAATGTCTTGATTAGTGGAGTAAATTATGGGCAATTAATATATAGACGCCTACAAATTCATCAACTAATTCAAAACCACAATAGACAAGGGAGACATCAACTTGATGTTGCTTATATATTTCATCATGACAAAAATAACCTTTTTACTTGTTGAATATTATATTTTTACAATATATATCGATTTAATGTGTAAGCATCATGATGAGTCATGAAATTTTGATCGTTTAGGTATTTTTCTAAATAAGTATTTTCAAATTTCTAAAATATTGAATAATGAATACTTAAAACTTTAATTAAACGTTGATCCTGATTGTTCGAGTTGATCCTTCACTTGTCTTTACACAAAAAGAGTATTTAAACCAACAATCTAATTACAAATATGTACATTATAATATTATCCTAATATCCAAGACTAGTACAGAAAAAATTGATTTGAATTGGACACCAAATTTTGTAAGTATTATACTAAACTGTTGCTAGTAATTAACATGCACAAATTGAAGCTTCTAGGCAGCCAACTGTCAGCACATAACATGTAAGTAATTGGTTTAGGTGGGGTTATGTTTATGTCTAAACTATATTTTTAAGGGAAAAAGTTAAAAACTATTCTTGAATAAGGGAAAAGGTCTAAAAAATATCCTTCATTTATGTTTTGATCTAAAAAGAGTATGTTGATTATTTTTAAATAAAGTATACTTTTTCATTCATCCTTTGTGACTTACTGAATCCATGTCGTTCACGTTTTTACTAAACCTTATACCTTTCCCTAGTAATGTATTAAATAAAAAATTAGATAGAGATACTGGAAAACTTCGAATTGTGGGATAAAATAAATGCAAATAATGTCATAGTTGCGTTCATTTATTTAGTTTTAAAAAACAATTGTTTGGACATAATTAATATATATAATGAAAATATATTAGGGCCAACAAATCTATCTTGCCTTTTAAATAACGTTAATAAGAAAAAAAATTTAACTTAATATTTTTTCAATATGTGAAACTACTTTTTAAGAAAAAGGTTCACGAACAATTTACTTAAAGATACTCATTAAAAAAAATGAAAGAAGAATACAGATGAATGGTCGTAGCCATCGAAAGTTTAAGTAGGAAAAATAGAGAAAATAGGTATAATGTATTGGTAGTAAAATAATATATTTGTTAGACTATGACATATAAATTTTTTTCTAAATATAAATCATCTATATAATGGTTTGGAATCTTAATTTAATTAATGAAATATTAGCCGTTTAATTTTTTCTTTTGTGCATGAGTTTCAACCAAGTAAAAATTAAGAAAATGGGAGAGAGTTGGATCGAAAAATAAATAAATAATTAAAAATTTACCATATTTTTTTTATATGGAAAAATTGGGGTCTTGAAAAAAGATATTGTTTTGGTTGATTAAATAAGATAAATTAATCCTTCGAATTGAGATGGTATGTTATACTACAAATAATAAAATATTTTAAAAATACAGAATAAGAAGAATGCCAAATAGCTGAATGCACAAATTTGTAATCCAACAATAAATAAAGGATAACTTTAAATTTTTCTATACATTTAAAAAATTTTTGACATTTTTCCGTTTTTTAATTGTAACGTTGTTAAGATACTCAAAGGACCAATTATAAGAAAACCACCCAAAGGTTTCATGAAAAGATTGAAAAAACCATCAAACAACGCAATTACAAACTGCTACCTAGAAATCAAATCATAACAAAAAAATTCTATTAATGAGAGAATTTATAAGTAAATATAATCACTCTCGTCGTTATCTGTTAGGTCTACGCAAGTCCAATTTATTTATTTTAAAAGTAAAATTGGAAATGATATTAATTTGATATTTAAATAAACTTTCCCAAATATTCCAAAAGATGATCTGAAAAGTATTGAATTTTTTGGCATATACAATATGATGAAAAGATACTAATAAATGTTAGTCAAAGTTTTATAATTTGACACTCTTTTTAAAAATAGTGATGAAAAAAAATATGACAATTAAAAAAGACGGGGTCGAAATTAGCTTATTAATTATTAATCTGATAAATATCATAGTTAACTGATTATGACAATTAAATTTTAGAAGACGATAATTACAGAAATCAACCTTATTTTAGGTATAATTTTTTGTATTTTTGAAAAAAATAATCTTTTTTCTATAAGTGGTTATATTAAGTGAATAAACAAAAAAAAAGTTGTATAAAAAAATTACAAGTGGACATAAAACAAAATGAGATACAGTATTTGTGTTTCCGTTGGAATATTAGCTTGACAAAAACTCAAACGACCAACGCAAAACAAACAGCTAAAAAACCTGTTTTCAAAAATCCAGTGACCAAAACATGTAAATGGTTTTACTGTGGCCTATTGTTTTTTCACCTTTCCCAATTATAAATAGCCACTGCATCAACTCAGTAAACAACCAAAATTTGTGTTCTGTAAAAAGTTCTCATATTTAGTGATCACTAAAAAAAATCAAGAAGATGTCGACTACTGTAGGCCAAGTCATTCGTTGCAAAGGTATAATTCCAAGATTCTGTGATTTTCTCTTCTTTTTTTTTAAGTTTGATAATTTTTGTGGTAATTATATATTATTTATAGCTGCTGTGTCATGGGAGGCTGGTAAGCCATTAGTGATAGAGGAAGTAGATGTTGCTCCTCCACAGAAAATGGAAGTTCGTCTTAAGATCCTCTATACTTCACTCTGTCATACTGATGTATACTTCTGGGAAGCTAAGGTAAACAAAACTAAATTACTTCGATAGAGGGACTACGTTGAGTAAGTTATTATTGTCAGCAAATGTTATTAAGGGGATTATATTTTTTTTTTAAAAAAAAAATACTCCTTTGAACTAATTTCAGGGTCAAAATCCAATCTTTCCTCGAATTCTTGGACATGAAGCAGCAGGGATGGTTATTTGTTTTCAATGATTGATTTAATTCTCATTATGTTTCTAACGGCCAAAAGGTATGTTTTTTGGTGCTTTCTTGAATTTAGATTGTGGGAGAGTGTCGGTTGGAGAGAGGGAGAGTAACAGAACTTGCACCAGGAGATCATGTTCTTCCTGTCTTTACAGGGGAATGTAAAGATTGTGCTCACTGTAAATCTGAAGAAAGCAATATGTGTAGCCTCTTAAGGATTAACACTGACAGGGGAGTGATGATTAATGATGGAAAATCAAGGTTTTCCATCAATGGAAACCCCATTTATCATTTTGTTGGGACCTCTACTTTTAGTGAGTACACTGTGGTTCATGTTGGATGTGTTGCAAAAATTAACCCTCTTGCTCCTCTTGACAAAGTATGTGTCCTTAGTTGTGGAATTTCGACAGGTATAGACGAAAACAACCATAGATTATGTTACTAGTTTCTTTTTAAGGGGCTCAATTGTTGATTGATATGAATACTTTACCAGGCCTTGGAGCAAGTTTGAATGTTGCTAAACCAACAAAAGGCTCAAGTGTGGCTATATTTGGGCTAGGAGCTGTAGGCCTCGCGGTGAGTATTCTCCGTTGTTCTGTTTTAGTATTTCCCGTATATATGTTAGTCTTACGAATGATCTGATCTCATTTGGTCAGGCTGCAGAAGGAGCCAGAATTGCTGGTGCTTCGAGGATAATTGGTGTTGATTTAAACGCCAGTAGATTTGAGCAAGGTGTAATATAAGTTTTTTTCTTATACATTCTTAATACATTATCTTATGATTCCTTCCTTGTAACTTGTCTCGTAGCAAAAACAACCAATTCATCCATTTTACTTCTATTCTACAGCCAAGAAATTTGGTGTGACAGAGTTTGTGAACCCAAAGGACTATAGTAAACCAGTTACAAGAGAGTTACTCATCATAGTATAATTACTTCTACGCCCAGTGGATATTATGCCGAAAGAAGAAAAAAGACAGCAGTCTGAGTTATAGGTGAATGTCTTTACTAGCGATTTGATTATTAGATTAGCGCTAATACTGTTTTTTTTTTTTTTTAAAGAATGACTGCCATGGTCGGAGTCGATAGGAGTGTGGAATGTACTGGTCATATTGATGCTATGATTTCAGCATTTGAATGTGTCCATGATGTATGTTTTCTATCATCAAATTAATTTCCTTAGTTGTATGTTTGCATTAATGTACGTTTCATCTTAACGAACATTGTTGTGATTAACTTTTAGGGCTGGGGAGTGGCGGTTCTTGTTGGTGTACCTCATAAAGAAGCTGTGTTCAAGACACATCCTATGAACTTTTTGAATGAAAGGACTCTCAAAGGAACCTTCTTTGGAAACTACAAACCTCGTTCGGATATTCCTTCTGTTGTTGAGAAATACATGAACAAAGAACTTGAATTGGAGAAATTCATCACTCATACACTTCCATTTGCTGAAATCAATAAGGCTTTTGATTTAATGTTGAAGGGAGAAGGCCTTCGTTGCATCATCACCATGGCGAACTAAACTTACTGTCCTACAAAAGGACCAATCAAATTCGTCATCTATCTTATCTTCCCGTCCATCGTTGGTAGTTGAGCTTGTAACATTCCATCCTATGATCTCTTTCTTTGTCTTCTGCTAGATGGATTGTCTTTCGCCGTGCCATACTCCTACGAGCTATGCTAAAAATGCAAATTTCTCTCTCGTTTGAAATCCAATGATATTTACAGAATTTCAGTGATTTGATAAATCTAAACTTAGAAGAAACATTTTTCTTCTTCTTTTGGTCTTGTATGAAATAATTTTAGCATTGAAGTAGATGGAAATTATCAAGGTTTGTGGTGGACATGAATGTAGGCTTGATGCATCTCATTGTATATTTGGTGTGTTTATATACATGTATAACATATATACAAGTTTGTATACATGTATAAAGATTTGTGTAATTAGTTTCAGATTAGAAGTCCTTAACGATGACAATCTTGGCATCTTATTCTCTAAAGAATATATATGATCACGTAATGAACTGAACTGACAAGTTGACCGCATTGCAGTATTCGATACCAAATGATGATCCAATAGAATTTGTTCTTGGTGGACTAGGACCTTTTTATCATCCTTTTACCATATCATTTGAATTATATCAAAAGAAATTTTATTTGTGATGAATTCTTGTTGAATAATGAAATGTCAATTGAAAATGATACAACATAATATACTCAGAGTTTCTTTTATAATCACTCATGGACGCTA
This sequence comes from Solanum habrochaites, assembly GCA_027704765.1. NCBI lineage: Eukaryota > Viridiplantae > Streptophyta > Magnoliopsida > Solanales > Solanaceae > Solanum > Solanum habrochaites. The sequence goes on from JAKWJA010002494.1 coordinate 38,550,482, forward strand.
GTAGAGGGCAGAGAGTCGTGGGATGCCGTCCTCAATCAATATATACAACGAGTTTCTCACGATAGCGTCTCCAAAGTTGCCACTCTAACTTCCCCATAATATTTCCTCGCCTTAGTTTTATTCGAATCAACTTATGAGTAGAGACTCGGAATATGCGCTAGCCACCCTATTCGTGGCTTAATCATACATGCTTCGCACATTTTAGGGTCAAGCCAACGTACGCCATTGTTATATGTGGGCCAGAAAAAGACGCGCCCAACTCACAAGAACGTAAGGGCTACATGGTCTTGCCGGACCACTCCACTTTATTTAAAATTATATTATTTTTAGAATTATTAAATTAAATTATATTTTAAAATATTATCATAAATATCGACAAAATGATATTACATAAGTGCTTAATGTTACTACTTAATAGCCTCAACCTTATTAATCGTGTTGCGGCCAGGTCGGGCCCTAATTAGGTTTTTTATCCTCAAATTCTTACCATAAATAGGTTTTTTTTTGGAAAATGTTTTGAATTGCACTAATCCTTTTCTAGTAGGCAAAGGTTTTTAAGACTCGATAATATAGAAGGAATGTTCCTCTAACTTAATCAACATTCACAATGTAGTCTTAAGCGGATTTTGGATTAGAGTTTAGACGATTAGGAGCAGAATTGGAGGGTCACAATTTTGATACTGTTACCACCTGTGTGAACTCCCATGGCTTCTGAGTCGATTTGTTTTCAGTTGAACGGTATGTGGTCTCTCTGTATTTCGTACTGTTAATCATTTATGTGGCATGCCTCATTCCTTTGCTGAGTAGGTCGATTGACCGAACCACGGTAATTCTTGTGTCTTTTGAATATTCTCGATATGGTCTTCTTACTCCGTGGTCTTTTGAGGTTTGCTTTGCCTGCTTCCGCGTGGACACCTGCCTTATTTCTTGGGGTAGCATACAGGCCCAACGGTATAGCTCATATTGACGACTCTAACTGAGGCTTTAGATATACCTCTCAAATATAATGATTCCTCTGAAGTATTTATTGTAAATCCATATTATTGCGATGTTTACTCATTAGCGTCTTGACAAGGACAATGAAAGTAGTAACCTAATACTAAAGAATAAACAGGAATATATATATATAATATAAGCTAATAGGTAAAAAGTCTATTTCTAAAATAACGGCTTCCCCCCCCCCCAGTAAATAGTGATATAGACAATTATATTTTTATATGTAATCGAATAGTTAGCTTTACAAAATTTGCGTTTTTTAACTGATCAATAATATTCACAGTCTTAATCTTTTATTCTCTAAATCGTTTTTCTTAAAGTGTGGTTTGATCAACGACATGCCACCTAAAATAGCCGAAGCGCAACAAGTATTCACTACGTTTCTTTATACTTGGCCTGTGTATCAAAAATAGATATTTTAGATTACTATATAATTTTAAGCCCCAAATTTAGAGGAAAAAGGTTAAAAATGTCTCGACCACATGAAAATAGATCAAAAGTGTTCTTCCACCTATTAGATCAAAAATGCCTATTTTAAGACGTTAAAAATGCACTCTTAACAGATTTTAGGGGGAACCATGGGCATAATAAACTTTTAATTAAACACATAGCAGCAAAAGTATTGGTCCACATAAATTTTATATCCAACTCAAAAAATTTGATCGATGACTACGTTTGACTTCCATCTTCCTATTTCTTATTATTGAGGAACAAGTGCTCACTTCCACCAAAAACTTCATTGCATCCCAATGTAAGCCACGAGTAAATATCACTCTATTGCAAATGGTGAACAATCGCCGCCAGTGGAACCATCGAGCGATATTCGTGATCACGTCCGTACATCTGTCCTACGAAGCGTATAGTTTAACCTGATCAATAATAGTGGCTACCCAACAAAATTTATACGATCAAAGATTAATCCAAACCACAACAACCAATGTTCCTAATAGTATTTAGTCTTCTGACCACTCAAACAAAGCAATGTAATAGAAATCCCTGCAATAATTCATAAGGTAGATGTCTGCAAAACTAAAAACAAAAAATTAGTGCTACTCGGGTTATAGTATAGAAAAAGGGGGTGAGATTTAAGTTACCATTGAGTTGGTCGAACATTCCTTATGATGCGAAACCAATATCTGTCTAACGTACACGATGTTTAATTTAACCTTTTACTTATGTCATATTATAATTCTGCTTAAAGAGGGCCATTCTATACTTCTTTACCAAATCGACCTTAGGACATTTTTAGTATAGTAATAGAGTAGAAGGAGAGGGCCCGCATTATTAATCTATTTCGATACTGTGAGAGATATTATTGGAGAACCTTTTTTCAAGTTAAAATATTTTGCTGGGCCACCCCTACGTTGAGATATTAAATGACCAACAATAATGCGTGCAGCCATTAAGTATGCAAATTGAGTCAAAACATACGTCAACTCAGGAGATTAAAATTTTGCTTTGTTATTTTTTGTATGTTTTGCTAGGGAAAAATACACTTTCATGTCATAATTTATCTTAAAAATAGGGGAAAGTTGTCACCAAAGAAACGGAGAATAAAGTAATTATAAAAACTGGGTGCAATGTAGATTGCAATGAGCTCTATATTCCTATCATTCATCTAAAATAATTTATCGTGATTTCTAAAAGTAATTATTTTTAATTACTCTCTGTCCATTTTCACTAATCTCAAAAGTAATTACGTCGCCTCATTATCTTATTATCCGAGCTAGTTTAAAAAATAAGATTCTGGATAATAGATTATTTAGACATCCAACCCATATTTACCATATTAATTAACCAAGAGTATTTTTTTAGTGCATTTTTTAAAATATTAAATTTGTTATATTCAAAGGATGATGTAAAAAAATTAACATTCTTTTATTTACTCTCTGAAGTGCGTAGTACTAGAATGCAGATTCAGATAAGTCAAAATAGCCAGAGTGAACAAGTTATACATTTTTAGAAATTCAGAAATCAAGACATAAACAAGATGATTTGTTTCATTTTCATCCAGCTATTATATAAGCTAGGATTACACTTTTACAAAATAAAAATAAAAGGGATAATGCTACAAGTACTTCTCTCTAATCTATGCCCTCAAATATCATAGCACACATTTATACTAATCTAGCCGACGTTCTATATGACCTTCCTGCAACTTATTTATATATATAATTTTCTCCCTTTTCGGGCATTTGACATGGGCACTATCTTGGGAGTCGAAACGCTGTGGTTAGTGAGCTTTTTCAAGCAACTACTACACGTTGCGACGAAAGGGCGTCATGCGTAAAGAATAATTACTTGTATAAACAAGTTCAGGGGCATGCGGGGAATATGGAAACTCTATTAATATAAAAAGCTGATGTGTTTTTGAGAATTTCGCGCCTGCATAAGCTTGAGCGAATACTGAATGCCATTTACTTTTCCTTTATGCAAAACAAACAAACTATAGAATAATATCTAAAATAGAGGAATTATATTTAAGAACCATTAACAATGCCATAAAATAGTCAAAAGAGAATTTAATTAGTTTTTTATTAAAAAACACTTCAGTAAAGAAAAAGTAAAATAGATAAGAATGTAAAGATAGAAACCATAAATTCGCACTAGGCCTACTTTAGGTCTACCAAAGTGATTGACGCAAAAAGAATTAATATTTAGGGGCCATATTAATTTGCTGCTAGAGATATAATAATCGAAGTTTACAGCATCAAATACTAGGCTGACTTGAAACATAAAAATAAGTCCGAAAAGAGAACCCCCATCGTAGGAAGCCTCCATGTTAATAATCAAAATAATTAGTCAGTTGATATAATAAACTATCTATGTCATTGATAACTAAGTTTATATCGTTTAACAGGCTGATTAAACATAAATTAATATTTTCGTGAAATTTGCATTGCAGTTTATGTCAACCCCTCCTCTTTGCTCCCCATACTCTTAGATCTGTTTTTATTAGCTTAATTTTATTACAATGCTTAATCTTGGTACTCTTAAATTCTAATTCTCTTATAAAAGAGTGAAGAGAGGAGGGACGATTACGTTGGCAAAAATATAATTCGATGCTAAAAATGATGTAGAATGCAAAAATACTAAATAATTCTTAGAATAATAATATCTTTCTATATGCTGACGGAATAATGACATTAAGGGCAAAAATGTAATTTAATCTAACAAGAGAAATCCTACTCAAATATAAACAAGAAATTAAATGCGTTCTAGAAACATAGTTAGTTAGTGTTATTACCATTCAACTTATGTTATTATATATCTCAATATCCTTCTGCTTACTTTTTCTCTTGATGATTTGAATTATTGTGACATAGTCATTATGCTTATAGAGGAGAATTAAGCCTTATTTTATCAGTATTAAGAAGTCAATGCATAGAAATTAATTATTTCAATATTTATTTTCGACTCTAATAATATACTTGAAAATAAATTTGTGTGAATAATAATAATGAAATATATATTTAGTGAGTAAATTAAGAAAAAATGGTCCAAAAAAGGTAACTCATTCTACAAATATAAATGATATATGGATGATATGAGTTATGTATATTATATAAAATGATCGAGAATTAAACATGTAATTTCATTCGAGACAAAAAAGTATCAAGAATAAATAATCTTTTTTTCTTTTATAAAAAACTTTTAGTATTATACGTGATGAGCTGAAATGATGCTTCATAGAGTAAATAATATAACTTGTTATAAGACAAAACACCAAAAGTTACCGATTAGAAAATGCATAAAGGAAGACTTATAGTCATATTAAAGTAAATCGAATTAATGAATACCATTGCTTAAAGCTACTTAATATTTATATCAAATATAACTATTAGCGAGAAGAGTCCCTAAGAATATAAATTTCATATGATATTATAGCAAGATTTTGTAGTATTCAGATTATGTTATAATTTGTGAATTCTCTAAATATTGCTATATAAAAATTTAAACACATAAGTTATTCTTTGAATGAGTAAATAAGGCTTCATATAAATCTAAAAAGCGAGCGCGAGGTCATATATAGTAAAAATGAAATATATAAGTGATTATTATATAGAAATGCAAGCCCCTGTCATAATAATTATTATTTATAAAAGTATTTGGCCTCTTCCTTCTATTAATTTTAGATAGCATATATGGTGGTATTTACAAAAAGCATTCTGAACCTTCTTAAAATATAAAGTGATAATGAGTTTGAAACTTTCATTATACTCTTCGTTTTAATTTATAATGTATACATATTGAAAATTACATAATAGAACAAGCTATAAAATAAAGACATCTAACATTAAAGCAGTATTTCAGAAAAACATAGTTAAAAAAATATAATTGGAAATTTTGCCAATTCGGTTAGAACTCCCCTTACTTTTTATCTGAAACAAAAAAAGTTGCATGTAACTGTGCTTTAGGAATCACTGTAAAATGACCAATTAAAAAATATGTGGCAGCCAATTATCATCGAACAATTTCTCATTTACTTTCCTTTAAAATAACAATTAAAAATATGCTGCCCAGAATCATATAAGAAGATATCTATCTTACATTATTTAATAATACCCCTTCGTAATCACATAAATAAAAGCCCCAAAAGTAAAAAATAGAGAGGCCTAATCATATGATTAAATCGAAAATAACATAATGAAGGACATAAATTTAAAAATTTAAAAAGATGTCTTTTAAGAGTAAACACATAAAAGATATTATAGAGCCTGGTTTGCGCTCAGCTTAAAAGCTGTCGCAAACGTGACTAAAAGCATGCATATTAAATAGATCTTAGTTTAGCTCTGTATTTGGCACGTAATACTACAAAATAGCTATATCTTTAAGTCTAACAAAAATTATAATCTATAAAGCCCCTTACAAAGAGCGTTAAAGCGGGGTGCGAGATGTTTTATGGTTTTTACGCCCTTATAAGGCCTGTTCATAAGTAATACAGCATTTTTACTTTGCCCTTAATATTTTTATAGCAATCTACCAAATATTAAACATAACCCTAAAATCTCGCTGCTTCCCATGTGTTTCTTTTCTCTATGTTTGGCATAGACAACTATCCGCACTATATCCAAACAATATGAACTGGCTTATTTTAAAATAAGTTTTCAGGACACTATTCAAACAGTACTTTATTTTAAAGCTGCCTTATTATTAAGCCCATCCAAACTGGGCCCATTCAGTTTACTTTTTAAAATTTATTTGTGTCACATAAATTCGAAAAATAAAAACTTAACGATTTAGAGTATGCGCCCTAACACAAGCCACAAATATACTCAGATTATTCGGAATCTATGATAGGCCTAGAAATTTAAGTACGACATGATCATATCATGAATGCATGTTATCATCATGGCCTCTACATCACAATATCATTGCCCCATACATCATTCTCATATCAATAGTGCCTTTATGCTGTTTGTAGCTTCATTAGTTTAAGAATAATTATATGCGAATAGTAGACCATAGTTCGTTATAAGAGTATAAAAATCGAGCTTACACCGATTATAAAGTATGATATAGCTAGATTATATATCCATATATATCATCTCCAAGTGAAAATTTTTTTAACTCCGATGGAATTGACGTGTGCAGCCTAAAAGATAAATAACGTTATGACACGGTGCAATTGAATAATAACAATAATTAGAATCTCTCTTTGATATACCCCACCCTCACACCTCTTCACACCCCGACCCAGTCTGTCATTCTTTTTTTTCATTGTTCTTTTACTACAATTTTTTATTAGGTCTATTTAAATCGCCATAATTATTTTATGATTCGCCAAACAAGCTATTTCCTAGATTTCGTTATGACATAATTCGTATCTGAATCTCGAAAAATTGCCAATCTGTATGTGATTTACTATTGTCTTATTTTATATAAATTTTGTTAAGAGGGAAAGTTTGAATCTTTAGTATCATGTGTCGAATGTTGCCTGTAGATAACCAACGTTAATGGATTGGTGTGATGATGGCGCGGTGACAAAGGTGAATATCAAAATAGACGTAATTGTAAGTGGTGCCAAGAAGCAAGAAATCCGGATATTCACGAAAAATACGCTTGCATGGTAATATCTTAGTTGACTTGGATGGCAATGGGTGGGAAGTTAGTGCCATGAGACGGATATAATTAGAAAGAATTAAAATAATTAATTTGTGATTAATTAGGGTAAAATATAATTTATAAAAGAAAATTTAATTAATAAAGAAAACAAATAAAATAATAATAATTTATGACATGACGTTTACGTAACGCTTATGTGGTAGCGAGTGTATACACCACATAATGTGAGAGTAGTGCTACACGTCTCAGGGTGCTAATAAATTCACTTTTAAATAGTTAAGGAATATAATAAGTCACAATGATAGTTTAAGCATGTAAATGATTTATCGAAACAAGTTTAAGGGAAAATCTATTCCTTTTCCCAATAATTATTCTCATATTAATTCTCACTTCTCACTTTGTTTTATATTAGACCGAATGATCTGAAAGACCTTTATAGTCTCTGTTTGTAAGTTAGACCATTCTACTTATTAATTTATCAACTGAACTTCTAAATTTATAGAACGTAATATTTTAAACCTTTTTTCGTCTAATGAGTGTGTGAAGTAAAATTGCTTACACGTGAAATTTCATGTCATATTTAATGACATGTACGAAATTACATATTATATTTTTTAAAATAAAATTAATTAGGCCATTTTGTAATTTCTCGAAATTTTAGATAAGCAATTTTTTAAAATAAATAATAATTCATAATTAGCATGTTCTTCATATTTATTTCGAATCGAACACTAAATTCATGTCAAATCGATAAAAAAATTCCCTATTTGACTTGAAAATTCAAATACAAGTTTATCACCACAAATCAAACGCATCTCAGTCACAATTTTGAATCAATTTTACAAATTCACAAGACCCATTTATTATATTTTAAGCTTTTTCTTACTTATCAATGGAGTTTTAATTTTTCAATATCCATTATTATCCTTCGTGTTAGAGTGTTCGGTTGATTTATAGAGAAAAAAAAGTGTGACTGAGAAGAAATTGGATGAAGGAGAGAATGAAGCGGAGGAGAGTGGGTATAGTGGATGAAATTTATTTATTTTTTTAAAAAAGATTGATAAGAATTATTATTATTTAAATATTTTTAACGTAAAATAATTTATTTAATAGCTGTTAAACGCGTGCAGTTACTTAATTTTCGCCTCAGCATTATCAATGTCATATAAGTCCGGTCAATTATCAAAGAAGTTTAAAATATTGTGTTTTAATGAGTTTAGGAGTTAAGTTGATAAATTGATAAGTAGGATGGTTCAACTTACAAATGGAGTCAAGTACATGGATCCCCATATTATTCCGCCTTTTATATTAATTGTCAAATTTTTATATTCTTTTTTAAAAAAGATAAAGACTCAAATATATCATTAAATTTTGAAAAAACACTCATTTATGTCATTTGTTAAAAGTTTGGTTCTGCTATTGTTGTTAAAGAAAAGGCTTGTCATGAGGACATTTTTTAACTCCAATTTTACATCTCATACAACTTTTAACACTTTTCAACTAGAGTTATTTGGATCAAACGTATTCTTTTTGCTTCATTTTCCTTAAGAACACCATTAACACACAAAGAACATAACAATTTCCAAATTTCAAACTTCTTCAATTTTTGTAAAATCACCTCAAATTTCATGATAGCTTCTCTGAGCTAGATACAATATCTTTTAAACTCGAATTCGACCTAATTCTATAAGACCCACTTGGAATTTCTTAAAAGTTTCAAAATTTAAAATTTTTTAATGGTACAATTTTTTCACTACTTTGAATTATTGAAATTTTGAACATAGACTCGAAAAGCAGTACTCTGGAACATAGATTTAATATAGGAAAACAACTACAAAAATACGAATTAAAGCTAATTTTTGGACTGATTTTTATTTTAAAAAATATGGGTGAATATTTTAAATTCTATAAATAATTTTAAAATTTATTATTATTTTTTAAAAAAAAGTAATGATATAATTGAAGTTTGAGATGATTTCATGAAGAATAGAAGATGTTGAAAATTTAAGAATTGTTTATATTCTTCATGAGGAAGAAGAAGCAAAAATAATACATTTGATTGAAAACTCCAATTAAAAAGTGATAAAAGTTGTTTGGAGTATAAGAAATGGTGTTGCAAAACTGAAGTTTAAAAAAATTGCATGATGACCTTTTTAAAAACAGTAATAACACAGATGAATCAAATATTTATTTGATAATATAAATGAGCTTTTTTTAAAAGTTCAATGATGAAAGTATATCTTACTCTTTTTCTCATATATTACTTATTTTAGATATTTATCTTAATTTATTCATCAATTGACTAATTAAGATTTCTTGTTTATCTTTAAAATTAATTTATCATGAAAGCGTTGATAGTATGGATCACTAATTCACTAGGATCGATAAAAATCACAAAGTTATAAATTAAGATATCTTTATATTTCTTATAAAGTATGTAAATAAAAGAAAATTGACAAATAATATTGAAGGGAGGGATATTATTTTATTTGTATGTCTCTCCAAACAATTTATTTAAAATAAGACTAGGTTAATTTTATTCAAGAATAAAATAGAATAAAAAATAGTAAATTTTTATTTTATAAAAAAAATACGTAAATTAGAACAAATATATTAAGTAAATTTGACAATTTTAACAATATAGAACGTATGGATACTTCGTCCATCGCTTTCTCCTAGTGTATTCTAGAGACAGCTTTACTCTCCAAGGAAAAAGACTAATTTGCCACCCCACATTATTTATTGTTTCATGTAGTTTTTTTTTTCCTGATATATAATAATATATATTAGTAGTAGCTATCAAATGATTCAAATAAATCAATGAGATGTTAAACTTAATTATTTCAAATTAGAATACAACAAATCGTCAAATTTGCTGCAGGATATTTTGATTGCTAATTGTATCAAGATAAAGAAAACAAAGAGATATATGTTGACATATTAGCAGGGCTAAGTTATTGATCGTTAGTGTAAAGCCGAACATTCTTTATTTGAAAATTATATCATATATCAGTTAAATTTTATTTTATATTATGATATAAATGTTGATATGAGATGAACAGTTATTCAACGATGATCGTTTACAAAAGTATGCAGTACAAACACGATTAAATTTCTATAGAGTTCACTATTTAAAATTTGATCACCCTTTATGAAGGTTTTGCGTACGCCAGCACTAATTAGAGAATAAAAATTATAAAATTATATTAAAAAATCTTAAATACGTATCATATAATATGTATAAATCATGATTAATTTTGTACCAAAATAATTAAGAAGAGAGAGTTATGGCCTACGGTCAGGAAACTAATATCCATCTGTTTTGTTCTTCTCCAGGTTGGCTTGTTTCACATGCCACATTATTTTACAGCTATATATGGCAGCCTACTATATCCACACTTCAATTTTTATATACGTTTACACCACTAACCAGTTCACTACACTTGTAAATTAAATTATTACCAGAGAAAAAAATTGTATTTTGTTAAAATTATTAAATTTGATCAAATCAATAACTTGTAGTTATCGTTGTCATTGTCACAATTAGTAAATACTTCATTTATCTCTAATTATTTTTATTTTATTTTTTTTAATTATCCCTAATTACTTGTCAGCTTTGACGAATCAAGAAAGAACAATTTTTCTAATCTATTATATCTTCAATTAATTACTTTAAAACGTGTAAAACTTCTTCAAACTCTTTACTTTTTTTTATATATATATTTACTTCATAATTAATAAATATAGAATGGTAAATTCATTATATCAATCATTGTTTTCTTAATAGGTGTGCGACTGTCATTTAAAAAATAAACCACTAATTAAAATAGAGGGAGTAGCGTTAACACCCGAGTTATACTTATCCGTTTCAAGAGAAACTCTATTTCTTTTAGTATGTTTAAAAAAAAGGCACTCTATTCTTTTTTTGACACACTTTCCCTTATTTTTTACATGACCTGTTTACAGCCCCAAGATTCCAGGACATTTACATACAGTTGCCGCCCCCCTTTACTCGCCCTCAACTTACCAAACTCTTCTTTCTATTTTTACATCCCGTTTGTCCCGTCCAACCTACCTTCTTCTTTTTGAAATGAAGGCGTCCTCTTTCCATCCTGTGAGGGATATAGATAATCATCCACAGCAAATTAAATAAGTAAGAAAAAAACAATTGATATCTTCTCTGATCATAGAATCTTCAATCCATATCAGCTAAATTGTTAATTGTCAAATGGTATATATCAAAGTTAGATTAGATTAGAAGTAGAATATGTTTTTGTATATATAACGTTCGTCTCCTATTGATATGAATAAAGAAACAACATAATACTACAATATATGAATTAAAAATGGTATATGGTAAGTTAAATATTAACTTTTTAAAAGTATATTCTACATTGTTAAATTTTTAAAATTTAATTTTTATAGTATAATTTTAAATACGAAAACTATTTTTAAAAGCGCAAAGACCTTCTATCTATATACAATATACCCATCAAAATTTTGCATCTTCAACATCATTACGAAAAAAGTAAAATAGTACCAAAAACAAGAGAGAACATAAACAAAAAAATAAAAGTATTCTCGTTGTTTTTAGATTAATTAATACTTCTAATCAATTACAAAATAAAATAATTTTATATTTTATTTTCTAAATTATTATAATCTTTTATCCTTAGCTAAACAAGTTCTATCATAGAGCAAGAAAAATGTCACTAAACGATTCCGTACCCAAATATATTCCCTAACAAAAATAATTTCTTACTTAAAAAGCTCGAACTCAAAATCTCTTAATTCCATATTTTTTTATTTTTCATTCATTTCCTACATAATGTTTTATATCCATGTAGTGTGTGGTTATATTCAGAGGCAAAATCAAAATTTTATGCTTGTGAGTTTTAAATTTTAGTCTGATATAACAATTCTAAATTATATATATATATAGATATATTATAACACAACATATAATAATCATTGCAATTCCACTGACAAGTTGGTTATGTTTGAAAAACCTATTTGGATGCATTATTTGGTACATTTCCAAATATTTCATTTATTACTATGAAAATTTGATTTATTTATTTCAAAGTTCTAAAAAATTATTTGATCAAAAGGTAGATAAATGTTATAATTTAGTAAAAATTTTGAAACAATTTTGCTATAATCTCAATTATTATTTAGTTAAAAAATTAAAATTATAGATTCTCAATAATATTTTTGGACCTAAAGGGAAGTTTTACTTGCTTCACCAGTGGGCACTCTTGCTTAAAAGTTGGTTTGCGAGAAGCAAACAATAAACTAATTAATATAATAAAATATAATCATAGAATAACCCCAAAATTAAAGATTAAAAATTAGATCTTTGAATAGATTTTTATATAATGTAAAGATAAATAATTAAAAAAAGAGAACAAGGAGCGCTCAGAAGGAACAGAAAAGTAAATAGTACTTATCGGGGCAAAGTTCTGCACTTTGACAACAAGTTGTAGCAATGAAATCGACAGTGAAAAATAGAATCCTAACTTTAAAAAAAATTAAATTTTAGATTTTAACATTTTATTAAATATTTCAAAAGAAATCTACAATAAAATGATGTTTTAGAGTATAGCACTATATTTTGTTACTTATAATTATCTTGATATTAATAGTCAGATGTTGTTTTGAAATATGACACTATTAATTTTCTATTTTATAGTTTGAAAAAAAAAACACTAGAAAATCTATATAGAAAAAATTGAATTAAAGGAAGGTAAAAGGTAGGCACAAAGCACATTTTTTAATTGAAAATGAAAAAATCAAATTTTAATTGAAAATGAAAAAATCAAAAAAGTTCAATTAAAAAAATTAAATAGTTACACACACTGTGTACTTTTAGTATGTATAAAATCTACGTAAAAGTTAGTGAATTCGTCTGAACCCAGTGTAGCTCCACCCTAATTATATTGTGATTGTAGGTACTACTTTTCTGCTCTTGCCATTTCATATAACTTAGCTCCAATTTATAAAATAAATAAATTACTAGAAATATTACATGTGTCAAATTAATATACTTTCTCCATTTAAAAAAGAATTATTCTATTATTACTTTTTAGTTTGTTTAAAAAATAATAAACTTCTTTTTTTTTCACTATATTTTAACTTTAACTTTTCACGTGACATATTTAAACCAATAAGATTAAAGAACATTTTGGAGTATTTGACATAACTTTAATTTAGAACCACAATATTAAAAAATTGTTCTTTGTTTTATTAAATTTCGTTTTAACTCAAACAAAATCATTATTTTTTAAATGAAGAGACTAACATATATAATAAAATAAAAAGAAGAAGATAACATCATATTGACGTCACTACTCACATACCTAATTTAGTAAAAAAAGGCAAAATAGGTGCGCCATTGAAACAAAAGGGTAATAATGGAATTTCGAAAGCAGTTTCGAGATCCCTAGATGTAATGTGTGGGCATTATTCATCATTACAAATGATTTTCCCGAAGATGCTAACGCTACTAGTAGTAGCATGAAAATATATATGCTCCCCTCCTTAACATTTTGACACCTGTACATTTCACATTAATTTTCCATGAACTACGTGTGACGTTATCATTCCCCTTTCTTCAGCCGCTGTACTGAAGTTGTTAATTGCTTATCACACATTCGATGACACGTGTCGTCAAAATTGGCGCGCATGGTTTTTTCGCCTTTTGTTTTCATTTTATTGACCGAAATACCCTTTATATATCTTTTTAGCGCTGTATATGATGCTTCATTTGTATGGTTACAAATTACTCATTTTTAGCTTTCTCCGTTATTTTTCGTGTCATTTCTTTTTATAAATAATTCGTTTATAATATTTGTTATTTTATAATTTTTTTATGAGTTATTAGTGTTAAAAATATATATTTGATCAACTTAGAAAAGCTAAATAAATTATTCATATTTATTAATTAAATTAATTAATTAAAATAAATTAATTTATATTTATTAATTGAAAATTTAAATTCTAAAAAAATTAAATAAAAATAAAAGGAGAACTTTATTTCTTAATACAAGTGCAAAATAAAAAGATGACATGTAATATGATTTTTACGATATTATAAATTTATCATATAATAGTAAATATATTTATAATTAGATAACTTTTTTTTATATATGAGATACGTCCAAAAGAGTTTGAATTTAGTTGGACGTATTATATCGATTATAAACTGCCTATGATGCATATACACTATATCACCGTATTTTACATTTAAAATATTTTAATCACTATATATATATATATGTGTGTGTTTTATGTTAGTATGGAAGGAATTTAACATAAGAAAGATCATTTGTTTTGATATGTCATATTTTTTATAACAAACTTAATTGAGTGATTTTATAAAAAAAAATAAAGTTTTTTTAAGTTAAATAATTTTGATTTATATGAAATAAATGAAATGATTTTGCTATATAATTTTTCATATTAAATGATTCTTTAAGAATTGAGATATTTACTCTATAAATTTCTTACTAGTTTTAGTTATACGAGGTTTTTTTTAAAAAATATTTAAATTCTATTAGTTATTTTTATCATTTGATTAAATTAAGCATGAAAAGAAAAAAAAGTGATTAAAATAACATGTGATTTTTTAGAGTATTATGTGGATGAATATATATGACAAACTAATAATTTCTTTTATTAGTACCTATATTTTTTTCTATATTTCATATATCGAATTAATATTTTTTTTGATCATAACGATTGATAAGGCCTAATAAAATTTACTATCCATAGATAAAGAAAAACCGTTTCAATATCAAAAACAATAAAAACTAGAGTAAACATATAATAACGGATTTGAAATTGTAATCAAGCATCGCCCATTGATTCTATACCTGACTTATAAGTAGAAAGTTTCTCCGGCCCTTTACTAATCGGGCTAACACTACGGAAATGAAAAATGCCAAAATAGGAAAAAGGATGGATATTATTAGAAATGCTCAAAAAATATCATATTTGTAAAAGCAAAAACATAAACGCACTCCTATGAACGTGAAAAATATACCACACAAATTATTGCGCTGTAGATGATTTTGTAAAATTTCCTTCTCTATATATTATTATAGTTATTTTATTTTAATAATATCATATAAAGTTTGAAGTATTAGAAAAAGCAAAATATTGAAATATCAAAAATAAAAGAAATAAAGTAGAGCGAAATACTTTTATTTTATTATTATATATAATAAAATATAAATGGGATATATTTAGTGGCATCATTTTTAATTTCTTCATCCTTTTTTTTCCATAATATTTATCCCATTTCAAACAAGTGTTTTTTTTCCCCCTAGTAATAAACGATTCACCAAAAATTTATTGGCGTTTTAACAAATAAATATCTCGAGGGTACTCCGTAAATATTGTCAATAACAAGTGACAATTAGAAAAGGGATGTATAACATAAAATATCCATCACCATCCAATTCCACATACATGTGTAAATCAACCCCTCCCCCTATCCCTACGCAAAGCTAGAAAAAAAGAGAGAAGAGGATTTGACTTCGTTTTGATTTTGATTGAGAGAAAGAAAAGAAGGAATGAAGAAGAAAATTCAATCCAATTGAATACAACTTTGACGTCCGTAAACATACTTTCTCTCTCTTCAACTTTCTCTCTCTACCAAAAAAGAATTACTACTATACAGCTAAGAAGCTGAATCCCATCTACTGGATGGAAGAGCAGTGAAGTTCAAAAAAAGGTGAAGCTAATTTATTTTTTTTGTGTGTGCTTCTAGTTCCGTGTAAGGAATATACTCAATCTTCGGTGGGTCGGTGTTGAAATTGTCTTCTGGTAAGTCTTCTTTGCTTTCTGTTCTAAACCTGGATACAGGTTGTTCATTTTGAGCTTTGGATCCACTATTTAGGGTTTGATCAAGTGTTCATATGAGTTTTTTTTTTTTGCTTTTTGTTCAATTACTGCAGCTTCTTTTATTTTCTTTTTTTTTGGAGATTTTAATTTTCTGAGTTTGAAAATTTTGGTGTTTTTGGGTAATATTCTCTATCTGTTGCTTTTTTTGAATTTGTGTTTTTTAAGGGTGAAGTTTGACTTCTGTCTTTAAAACTGTTGAGATTTGGGGTTTTGTGTGCACAACATTCTGATTAGATGATTTGAAGTAAGGTTGGCTAGGGTTAAGCTATCTTTCTCGGAAAGGAATGAAAAATTGACACAAAATTGAACAACTCTTGCAGTGGATGATGCAGCAAAAGAAATTTACTTGAGCGGAAAGAAGTCTGAAATTGAATGACCACATTGGTTTTGCTTGGTTCTCTGCCTAGTGCTTTCTTCGGAGCAATTGAAGTTTCTTCAGCTTAGTGGGGGATTTGATGCCATTTTATGAGTTTTCTCTACTCACTTGAGGCTTTTATGCCATCTTTTAGGAAGTTTCTATATTTGATCAAGTGTTAGTAGATTGTGTACTTCTTGGGGAAAAATGGTTCCAACAGGACCTCCTAATCCAATTGGAGGTTCCCAGTCAGTACCGGCTTCATTATTGCGATCAAATTCTGGTGTAATGGGTGGTCAAGGGGGCTCCATGCCTTCACCTGGTGGTTTCCCGTCTATGGTTTCTCCTCGGACGATGTTTGGTAACATGCATATGCTAGGGAATGCTTCCAATGTTTCACATCAGTCCTTTGCAAATGGAGTTCCTAACGCTGGGCTGGCTGGACCAGGAAGTTCTCAGCGTGGTTCTGTTGATAATGGGGCTGAGAGTGACCCACTTTCTGGTGTAGGAAATGGGATGGGTTTTAGCGCTCCTTCAACGTCATTTATGTCATCAGCCATGGTGACAAATCCAGATAGCAGTCGAGTTCAAGGACAGCAGTTTCCTAACCCCGCTGGTAATCACATGTTGACTGACCAACAACGATCCCAACAGCTTGATTCCCAGAATTTTCAACATAATCAACAGTTGCAGCAGTTTCCTTCCCCTATCAATTCCCAAGCACAGCAACAGCAGCATCAATTTCAGTCCATGCGTGGCGGACTAGGAAGTTTGGCACCTGTCAAAATGGAGACACAGGTGACTAATGATCAAACACCGCAGCAGTTGCAAGCTCTGAGAAACTTGGCACCTGTAAAAATGGAACCACAACAGATTCAAAGTATGAGAGGTCTTGCACCTGTCAAAGTAGAACAGCAACAATCTGACCCATCTTTATTTTTACATCAGCAACAGCAGCAGCAATTCCTTCAGATGTCTAGGCAGTCCCCTCAAGCTGCTGCTGCAGCACAGCTTTTGCATCAGCAGAGGCTAATGCAGTTCCAGCATCATCATCAACTCTTGAAAACTGCTCCTCAACAACGAAACCCATTACAACAACAATTTCAACCACAGAATCTTGCTGTCAGACCTCCTGTAAAGCCAGTATATGAGCCCGGGATGTGTGCCCGTCGTCTGACTCATTATATGTATCAGCAGCAACATAGACCTGAAGTAAGAAGAATGGGTCAACTATATCATTGTGTGGCATCTATTCACTGCACCCTACCCCACAGCTTTCCCAGATAATGAGATAGGTAGTATGAAATCAATTTTTTCCCTAACAAATTGCTCTACCTTCTTTATAGGACAATAACATTGAGTTCTGGAGGAAATTTGTTGCTGAGTATTTCGCTCCCAATGCCAAGAAAAAATGGTGTGTATCTATGTATGGAAGTGGTCGGCAGACTACTGGAGTTTTTCCTCAGGTTCACTGCTTATGTGGAAGCTTTTTACATTTTTTGTTTTTGTAATGTTTTCTGTTCTCCCATCAGATTAAAATTGAGTTGTAATAACACTTTCACGGTACAAGTTTCGTATTCTATTACAGCATAGATATATTTTCATCACAGATGCTCCTTTTATAGCTCGTTCTATATATGCTGCTGATTAGCTGTAGAAAAACTGTTAGCAAATGCATTTAATATCTTTGATTAATACTGTGTAATTTGCAGGATGTGTGGCACTGCGAAATATGCAGCCGCAAGCCAGGCCGTGGGTTCGGTATGTTCTTTGCAGCATCAAGCTCTTGAATCATTTTTTGTTCCGAGAAGCACTTGACAAACTTTGTGACTTAACAAACCTTTTCTTAAGTTAATTCATCTTTATGAATTCGGTTTTCCTCTCAGCTGATAATTCTGTTTCAGCATCTGACAAGTCTCAATTCAATTTTTTCTCAGAAGCGACTGCCGAGGTTTTGCCCAGGCTTTTCAAGATAAAGTATGAAAGTGGAACTTTGGAAGAACTTCTCTATGTCGATATGCCCCGTGAATATCAGAATTCATCTGGGCAAATAGTCTTAGATTACGCAAAAGCAATTCAGGAGAGTGTCTTTGAGCAACTTCGTGTTGTCCGTGATGGTCAGCTTCGACTAGTGTTTTCACAACCTGATTTGAAGGTTAAATGAAAAGCTGATAGTTTTATATTCAGTGAAGTGCTTACTCATGGACAGTTGAGACCTAGCATGGTGCATATTAATTTTATAATTTGTTTGATCTGTACTTCTTTTATCTACTTGGCAGATAGTTTCTTGGGAATTTTGTGCACGACGTCATGAGGAGCTTATCCCTAGAAGATTGTTGATACCTCAGGTTAACAATTTTACCTTTCAACTGCCATTCCACCAATGCAACTGTGATTTGAATCATTCACTTGTATTCACTGATAGCAAACTTTTAGGTGGCGTAGGTTTAAATATAGGTAAAAAAAGTCTGTTGATCTTTTTCTTCAAAAAAATTTCAAGATGCTTTGAACTCTATATGAGAAGTAAAGAACTTCAATCTAATTTCTTGCCACATCTGCTATGTCAGAAGCCTTTTCATTTCATTGACCTAGAACTGTGTGCTAATTCAGTGCGATTGATCTTTATTATCGACATTATTTATGTAATTGGATGAGAGTGTGGTTGTATGAGTATGTTCCCTATTTCTTTAAGAATTTGTGGAATATGGATTTTATTATTTGTGTGGTCACTATTTCCTTTTTTTTTTGTCTGTTGGTATAAGCTCATTATACACGGCAGTACAAGATTCCAGTTGCATTTTTGTTCTTTTTTAATTAACCTGTTTCTTCTTCTTAGCAATATAGAACAGTTTAGAAGCTTCTTATACTCTATCCTCATCTCATGATATTGAAGCGGTAAGGCTGCTGGACAGACAGCTCTAAACTGCTTTTTAGATGAATCAAGCTCCAATTAGTTGTTTGTGGTTGCTATTTCTGTCAACTAATGGAAAGAATTGACTGTTCGTAATCGTATGGCATTTCTATTTGTTTTTTTCTTCAGTTTTGGGGCGAATCTGTCCCTGGAATATGTTTTTGAAAACTTTTGCATGGCTGGATTGTGTTTGGATTCAATATATTTTTTTGAAGTATTTGGTGGATTGTATTGCATTCTTGAAATTTGTTTTTGGTATCCGGAGTTCGAGCTGGTTTCACATTGGGTAGAAGTTCTAACCCTGGTTAAGGCCTATGGTTTTGGATATGTTATGGTCACAGGATAGTTAAGATGTGATGGAAAAATTCAGAACTGTTTTATTGGGTGATCTTGATGCTCTGTGGTCCATGGAACAGGTGTTTGATGCTATGAGTTGTGCTAGTGATAAGAAAATTTGTATTAGCACAGGATAACAAAGTATAATTTAAATAAGCTCCGACTTGAAAATGGAAATTGAGAAGTTGGAAAAAGGAGTCAAATTGTTGTGCTTTTAATATGATCACTTGCAGTTCTATCTATTCCTTGGTATATTTTTCAATCACAAGTGGCTTCGAATGCTAATATCAAGAAGACCTTTCCGCTGATAAAATTTAGAATCAAATATTCTCTCAGTAGGATTGTAAATAGAGTAGTGCCGGTTGATGGATCTTGGTGCGTCAAATTGGACACAACTCGATCAAAAAAATCAAAGCACAAATGAAAGCTAGATCTAAGCTAGTAAACCTCGAGTTCATTTCATAAAGTTCAGATTTTGTTATCTTTTTGTTTTTGCTTTTATGCCTGTATTATAGTGAACTACTACTATATGATAAAAGTGTGCTACAAAAAAGAATACAAATGTTAGAAATTTAACTTCAATTGACAATGTATAGAAACATGGACTGAAGTAAGCTTTAAATGTGTTCGCTGTATGAGGATTTACTTAATAATTCTATGTTTGCTGTCAGTGGAAAGAAATTCTATGTTTGCTATCTAATAATATTAACATCTGGATTTCCACAAGACATTTAATTAAATATGATGCTATAGTATTAAGTTCCTGTTCTTCGGTGTTAGATTCCTCGGTTTTTCAATGGGCAGTAAGTACGGGGTGAACTACTTTTGGTGCCAGATTTGCTACAACTTATATTTAAAAGGAGGAAAAGAAAAACAAAAGCTACATTGGGACCAGTAAACACAAAACTCATTAATTTTCACTTAGAGCTGCACTGTCTTCAGTTTTTTAATTTTTCTTTTTCCTGTTAAAGTGTGCGTATAGTGAACTAGGATCTGATAAATGCATATGATAAAAGCTCATTTTCGAGTAACCAAGTAAAGGATTCATGCTTTAAGTATCATCTTTGTATTATGAGTTACTTAAATGAAGTACCTGTTTGGGCCAGTTTCTTGGAGGCCAAAAGCGCACTTATTTCAAAATTTGAAGTGTTCGGCCAATAAGTAGGAACTGTTTTTGAGTAGCAGCAAAATCAGTTTTTTTGCTATTGAAAAGAAGTTAAAATTTCTGCTTCTTGAAAAAGGTGGAAGTAGAATTTTTTTTTTCCAAACAAAAAATTTCCCTACCATAAATACAGACTTATCATGCATAAACCCTTATCAAGTTATTACATTTTTATTATAGAACAACCATTTCCTTTTATTTTAAAAATAGAAGAAAATAATGACTAGCTTTAGAATTCTCTCATTTCCTTCGACTCTTAATATTAGTATCCATGCATTTAATGTAGGAGCTTTTTTCGTCTTTTATTTCGTTGTGGGAATGATTTTACTTATTTTTGTGGTAAATACTCCATATATGGTTATTTAATTTGAGGATTACTTTTTTAATATATATTGTTTAATGTTTCTTAGTATATCCAAATCATCATGTTAATATTATACTAGTATATTATATTTTCATTGATTTATTTATATGTACCATATATTGAAAATTTTAATATGTATTTTAATTTTAACTAAATAACAGTACAAACTTTGTCAAAGTCTACGGTTGTTGATTCATTTTAAAATAATATTTCTCTATAGAATAATCTTAATTGTAAACGTGCATTAATACCTGCCTTTTTCACAATTTGACATTCAAAATTTTTTTTGTTAGAAAGATTAGCCTAACACGATTTGCTTATCAAATATCAAAAGAACTTGCCAAACACATTACGTTTCTCCCGAAGTACTTTTTCGGGGAACTATTTTAGAGAAAATGCTTCTCAAAATAAACAATTTTCAGCAGCTTGGTCAAACGGTTTCACTATGTGGCCACTAAACAAGTTTAGCGTTTGATTAGGAAGTGACATCTAACTAAGTATGCTTTCTTAATAGATCAGTTGGAATTTGGTTCATAAGTTTAAGTTGCGCGGACTCTTCAATGTAGATGCCGCACTCGTGCCTGATCTCCAAAAATATGCTACTTTTGGAGAATCCGACACGCACCCATTGACATTTTTGAAGAGTCCGAGCAACATAATTGTAGGTTTGTCATGCTATTTTTCATGTTTTGCTACACGCATTAGGTCCATTGAAGAATTTGTATACAAGTGTGCGCATGTGTGTGTACACATAAATGAAATTGATACTTGTGTACATTGTGTATAAATCTCTCGTTTTAGGCCGTTAGTACAATATTTTTAAGAGATCTTGTGCAAAATGAGCAATGTTATCAAAGCATGCTTAATCCCCAAGCAAGACTCAAAACGTGTTGAACGCTTCACCCTGCTTAATGTGCCCTCAGTCTCGTCATCAAGGCTCTAAGACCCGCTTTTCCTTGTGAATGAGCATTTAATGAAGAGGCGACTCTAAACAATTGTTATTTTATTTTATACTAAAAGCAATAAATTTCCTTGTCTATATATATTTTTTTATTTTCATGTTAATAATTATTAGTCTTGCACTATATATATACATGTGTGTGTGTGTGTTCTCCATTTACGCTTTTCTCAATAAAGTCTACACTTTATTTGTGCTCAAAGCCTAGTGAATCTTGGAGCTTTTTTTGCGCTTTTGATGACACCTACGGTGAGTAGATCAGGTTTTCTACTCCAGGATGTCTCTTTGAAGCAGTTCTCAATTTTTATTGTATGTGATCATACTTTTGTGGTATCTGATTGTTTTAGCATATAATTTTTATGTTAGCTGGATGTCGTTTTAGCTTTGAGTGTTGATGTTGCATATGAGGTAGGGGCTATAGAATGATTTCTGATTTGCCTATTATTGTTTTGATATGCTGTACAGGTTAATCAACTTGGTGCTGCAGCTCAAAAGTACCAGGCCGCCACCCAAAATGCATCATCTAGTGCCTCTGTTTCTGAGTTGCAGAATAATTGCAATATGTAAGTCCAGATGCTTACGTTAAGGTGTTGATTCCAATTATTGGGTTGGGAATGTTCCATAACTTTGTTTGATTGTTTTGTTGCCTTATAATTTCTATTTCGCATATCTAACCCTCTGGCCTCTTCTCCAAGAGGTCTGCAATAGGCTAACTTTGTTTAATGGTAGTTGTTGCCTAGCAATTTCTATTTTGAATTTTGAATTTTGAATATCTAACTCTCTTTATTAAGAGGTAAGCCGCGGCCAAATATTAGATCGCTGTCATTAGTGGGCAGTGATGATGAGATAGGATTTATGTGTAATTCAGGAGCTGTGGGTCGTTATTTGAGGTTGTGGGGCGAGGGTATGCTAAGATATGCATGCCCTTTGAAAAAGTCAGAAGTGATCCATGTAAGCATTCAGTTGTGAAGTTATGTTTAGAGATTCCTTGATTCTCAAAATTTTATTAAGTTTGTGTATCTGCTATCATCATGTGTTCCTTTCTTTATCTTAGATGTATGGGTTATTTTGTAATTTTGACTTCTAATTGTGCTTCAGGTTTGTCGCTTCAGCTCGTCAGCTAGCAAAAGCTTTGGAAGTTCCGTTAGTAAATGATTTAGGATATACAAAGAGATATGTGAGATGCCTACAGGTATGTACCTTGTTTTGATATAGAGAGCTCCTTTCCCCCCCTTATCTGTCCATTATGTAGGTTAGTAGTGCAAATAGTCCTCGTGTATCTGTTAAGTCACTAAATATGATTGTTAGAATTTTAGCTACTGTAATAGTTGGTTATAAAGGGTCTCGGCTAGGTTATGCATCTCTCTTTTTATGTCTAATTCAAAAGTCAATCAGTTCTGTCGACCTGTCTTCAGTTCATTTCTTTCCATATGTCTTCCTGCTGTTTTCAGAGCAGATTTGAAAACAGATACAAATTCAATTCTTTTAACAGTCAGCAGGTTTGAGATGGTTGTTAATGTTGTGGATTTGAAAATTCCTTTTAATAATAATGTGTAATTAACTCATGTATAATGCTCCAGCTTTTCTCTTGCATACAAATATGTGGTATAATGTTTTCCTACTGTTGGTAATTCTTGTCTTTCCTTAAATTGACTTCATTTGAAAATGCTTGTTCTAGCAGGAACTCAGTGTTTTTTGGTTTTAGTTTCTGTAATTCAGTTTATTTATTTCTCAAATGTTTTATAATCATTAATTTTGAAACCAAATATAAAGTTGCTTTTGTGATAACATCTGGTCAAATGATGTTTTACTCGTGTGATTAACTGTGGATGTGTTGTGTTCTTGGTGGATTGCAGATATCGGAGGTGGTTAATAGCATGAAAGATTTGATTGACTATAGCAGGGAGACGGGGACCGGACCCATGGGTAAGTTCAACGCACTTAACCTTCCTATTAGTTCCTTACGTCATAGTTCAAATTTCCTGACCTTGTGACAAACCGATGACTCATTAAAATAGGAGGATAGATGGGTTGTTTTCATGTGAGTTAGTGTTGCATACAACGACACCAAAATGCCTAGTGTAATTTCACATGTGGGGTCTGGGTAGGATAGAGCTAACACAGATCTCAACCCCCTTACCTTGGATGTGGAGAGGCTGTTTCCGATATACCCTCGGCTCAAGGAAAAGGAAATAGCGGAACTAAAGAAGCCTATTAACATGGCATATTGCCAACTAATTGATATTTTCTCTGTAAGGTTTTCTTTCCTTCTGCCATGTCCTATTTTCGTCAAGTCTACATAGGTTCTAAGAATTGTATGTTTTTCTAGACTCTTATCGCGCTAGTGTTGTATAGATAAGAATATATGTCACAAAGAGGCATCAGATTGTTATTTAAAGGTGTCCCAGGAGTTTGGTTAAATGGGAAAGGTGGTAGATCACATGATGTGTGCTAGGCTGTTGTTGCTCCTAGTTTGGTTCTAGGTGAAGTGTAGAGAATTAGGCCCATTATCTTCTTGTGAGGAAGTATTGGAGAAGAGTATTATTGAAATTGTGTATCTACAGTATTATTGTTATTACATAGAAGACCCTATTTATACACACTACAATACCTTTACCAAGTAGGATACTATTTCTATTGCCATTCCTCTTCGTATTTTAATTAGGGTGTATAATTAGGTCCTATTCTTACATTTCTTTTAATAAGTAGGGAATGACACTTGTATAGAGAGCATTAGGATCATTATCCTGAGTTTCTAAGCTGAAACAATGGATTTCTTAGTCAACGAAAAAAAAAGAAGAGAGCAAATTGGGATTGTGGAGGGGGGAGGGGGGCAAAAGAAAGAAGATTGCCTTTTGAAGTAAATTTTGCTCATACGATGAAATTGCTTAGTGGACAGAAAATAGAAACCATCTTGTCTGTGTAGGGAATCCATGAGACAGCAGATTCCGCTGCATTGTTAGTCAACTTTGTTGGTAATATAACTGTCATGTAATAAGTAGAGCCACGCAATATGCATGAATATGGGGGACTAGAGAGTAGGACTCTCAACTCTTGCAAACTAAGGCTGACTTTCATGTTGAAGATAATGTATCGTTAACTCGCTGATGCTCATTGATCCAGTAGCATAGTTTCCCCCTGAATTTCTTATCAATTCCCTCTTTTGTCCCGAAATATTTCACTATTCCTAGTGGCGTTCTGGATTTGGTGTACGTCTTTTTCGATAATGAGGATTTTGTGTTTTATATCTTAGTGCTACCTCCTTGTGCTCTGGAGTTTGCTGTGGTATTTAAGCCCCAGGAGACTGGTCAAGTGGTCAAGTGTTTCCTTAAAATTAATGAAGTAAAAGTGGTAATCTACCAAAATTCAATTTGCGGGGTAAATGAGTGGGAGCTCAACTTAGCATTAGTCAATTTTTATGTCTGGCCCAGTGTTATCCTCTCTACCTGTGAAGCGTATGTGAGGTGGCCATTTTTTGTGTGCGCCAAATTGATAATTTGGAGTAGATATTCAACTAGAGTATGATGAACTTTTTTTTTTTTTTTTTGATTTTCATCTAGTATTCATTATCTGTTCTGGCTTTTACATATTACATATTTTCTTACTGTTCACATTGTGCCCAACTCTTAATTTTCCAGAGAGCTTGGCTAAGTTTCCTCGTAGGAATGGTTCTTCAGCTGGAGTACAAGGTCCAGTTCAATCAACTGAGGATCAGCAGCAGCAGCAACAGCAGCAGCAACAGCAGCAGCAGCAACAACAGCAGCAGCAGCAGCAACAACATACACATCAAACAGTCAATAGCTCGAACCATGAGACGACTTCACAGCCTGGTGTACCACCACTACCTTTGAGCAATGGTATGTCGAATGTAAACAACTCTGTGAACCAAGTACCTGCTACTTCGTCTAGTGGTACTGTTGTTGGATTACTGCACCAAAATTCAAACTCCCAGGCAAACCAAATCCTTGATGGTTGGAAGTAGTAACCTACTCAGGAAAATGCTGCCAAATGCCTTCCTTCCCCTAAATTCTTCAGTACAATGCCCTCAGTTCAACCCAACCTCTCAATTCCAATCTCCAACACCATCATCCTCCAACAAGCCACCACAGCTGTAACACAGTGGCTTATCATCATGCAGCATATGAACTCTGGCAAATTCCCAAAAATCGCAATGCCGCAACACCATTAAGTGACGTGGGATGCTAATGACTCTCATAGTTCTGTTACAAAAGACATCATACATGAACTGATGATGTCTCAACAGAATCCGGGGGCGGGGTGGCATGGTAGGTATGGTACTACATTGGGAATAATAATGAAAAATGGACTGGGATTGTGGCAACAAGTAATAAGTCCCTTCTCATGGGGAAGCAATTGCCTTGTTCGGACTGGGACATCCACAATGCTAACAATACGGGTATTGGTTTCTGGATTTGGGAGTATATACAATGGACGTGGGCCAGCTGCAATGGTTAATGAATGCGTGCTGCCTTGGGGGTAATACCCTTCAGCCATGAATGGGTTAGTGGGCATGACCATGGGATAGAACACATATGAGTCCAACAGCACAAGATCTGGGAACCAACTGCTAAGTGTTTAGAGCGTGTCAACGTGTGTTGTGTAACCACCTGCAGTTTGACTGGAAAACTTCTCCTTGAAAAGGTTCATGTTGGCAATTATTAGTTTATGTTTTGCCGCTTGTGTTGCAAAGATCATTTGATAAGTTTTCCTCTCATGATGAGAGTAGCTATGGTTGCTGAAGCAGAAGTGGCTTCAAAGCTCGCCCCTTCTGTACTGCTTTGAGTGGTAAGGACAACGTATAGAGTGGCATCTTAACAGTTGAAATGGTATCTCATTCGAGAGTGCAATTCTAACTTGGTTTTGGCTGGTTTGTCGTAGCTGCTCCTTTAATGGGACATTCAGGGAATGACTTGGCTAATGGACAGCTAATTCAATCTGTTTATACCATATGGAGGCATTTGTTAACTATGTATCGGCTGAGCTATTGCCCCCATCGTGCTGCATCTCCACCACCACTCAGAGCATGCGGTTGTATATAGTTGGGGTCCTGTCGTAGAGCTTCCAGTAGCTTCTAGAATTGGCATCGGTGCAATCATCATTTCCCCTCTCCTTCCTACTCGACTTTCTGTTAGGCTTATCTGGAGTGGCTCGACAGGAAAAGAGACTTGGGGTAATCAAAGTAATTTCGTTAGTATGAAGTTATATCTGGAGAAATTTGATTTAAGCACTGGAATTTTCGTAGGGGCTTAGTTTGAAGTATTTATATTAACCTGTTGATTAGGGATTGCTGGCTTGATTTTGACCCAGAGATGTTTTTTCTAAATGCTTTACTAAGTAGAAAGAGCCAGTTGCCCATGCTTTCTGCTGGAAAAAAAAATTAAAACCATTATGAGGCGGTCCGACTTTAATCTTGTTGCCATCATCTGTATCTTGTTATTCGCTCTCTGGAGTGCAGTGTTTTTGTTTTTTTTTTGTTAAACTGCGCGGGGAGAGACGCTAATGTAAGGATATACTAGTCATGAAGAGAAATGTCAATATATATACTTGTGAGCGATATATTCCAGTGTCTCTACTGCCGGCAACTCCAGAAAGAATATCAGGGAGAAACATTAAGTAGGATTCATTCTCATTGGCTTTAGAAATTCTTCATTGGACATTTATATAGTTTGAACGTCGAAAGTTAAAAATCTCAGGTCCGACTAAGTTAATGTAATGAAAAGAATGCATGTAATATAAAATAAAGAGTTCAGAGAAGTTGTTTTAAATGTTCATAAACAGGAGTAAAAATTACAATATTGAAGTAAATTTAGTGACAAATAAACGTCCATCCATTTATTATACTTTTGCTTTATGTGGCGATTTAAAGAAACAAGGGAAAAGACATGAATTGCTTCTAAATTTGTACCTAACGGTCATTTATACGCTTTAACTAATGGAACGACCTATTACACATTTTAAGTACATAAAAATATA
The DNA here is from genome assembly GCA_027704765.1 of Solanum habrochaites. Classification (NCBI taxonomy): domain Eukaryota; kingdom Viridiplantae; phylum Streptophyta; class Magnoliopsida; order Solanales; family Solanaceae; genus Solanum; species Solanum habrochaites. The sequence goes on from JAKWJA010002494.1 coordinate 38,578,531, forward strand.
TTTAATTACCCTTTCAGTCATCCATCCCAGGGCGCATTTCGCTCCACATAGTTGAGCACGTCAACACGCTAATAATCTTATTTTAATTATTTTTTAATTTAAAAAAAAACCAACCCACGGTATATTTCTCGTTCCTGATTTAGATTCACACCATCACCAACCCTAATGAAAAAGAACCCTAATTTTTTTACCAAAGATCTGATGCCCAAATTGAATTCAAACATAGCTCAAAATTCCTTCTTTTGAATCAAAAGGTAACTCTTTTTTTACTATTATTTACTCGTCTCTTTTTCGTTTTGAGTCATTTCTCTCTTTTTCATTTTGATTTGTTTCTATTTATTTTTTTATTTTTTTTGAATTTTTAGTTGTTTCATTCACTGTAATTTTTATTAAGGTGTCACAATGGCTCAAAAAAGTTTGACTAGGCTCTGTTTGCAGAGGACATCATGAATTGAAGGTGCGATGCAAAACCATGGATTTTGTTTTGCCTTTGCTAACCTCTTAGACCTAAAAATTTTTCCTTCTGAAAAGGTATGGGGTTGTCCTTACTATGGGGTAAGTTAAATCTTTTTAAGAGTACATGATTCATTTTGGTTGGGTTTCGATCAAGAGCCATAGACTATTCGTTTTCATTTTTTTAAGAATGCTAGGTCCATGTGATTTTTTGACTTTGGAAGGATGATTATGTTGATCCAAGATCCTAAATTTATTGATTTCCGAACTTAAAAGAATTGTTGGAGCTTGGAACAAATGTTGATCTTCTCAAAAAGTTGAAACTTTCTATTAAGGAAGCCAACAAGCCTACTAAGTCGATCAACCATTGAAAACAAATTAGATATACACAAGATATTTTGTCCATCAAATGAACAATTTCGATGATGATTTTGAAGAGATGAAATCTCGTTGTAAACAATGGAAAAACAAATGGGGCCAAGTCCAAGAAAAGGGAAGAAACAAACTTTGGATTTCTTTGTTTTTGTTTGGTATTTGAGGTGTCTTTCATATTTCAAAGATATTGTTTTTGGGAACGGAGAAGTATATTCAATGGATTTCCTATCTCTCTTCTTGTACAACATTTTGCAATATTGTGTTGAACTTGTAATGGCTTTTGTGTATAAAATGATGTTAGTGAATTTTGCTTGTTGTATGAAGTTGCATTTTATTGGCATTTGTGTAATGAAGAATTGGCAAGGCTTCCCTACTTAGTTTGGTTTTTGTATCTGGGATCCCCTATCATTCTATCGTTTAGTGCCTATAATAGGCACATATATCCTCAACTAAAAGAGAACCAATATTGCTAAATAAACAAACTCCATATCCATCATTATCAAAAATAATTGCCAAAGCAAGACAGACCACCAAACACCACAAAATAAAATACAAGCAGACAACTGCAAATCTAAAATATTTGTCTTAAATACAGGACTAAATAGGGATTAAAGTGATGGGATCCTTAACCCAGTGCATGTGCATTGTCTATCACCCAACAAACATAATTCATATTGCCATTACAATAAAATCTAACCAAAATAAGTTAGATGGCAATTTAGGCTCTCTGGCCACTTAGATCTAGTTTCCATTTATTTTATTTCCCATCATCTATTCAAGTTGACTTGCGTCATAGATAAGCTTGTTTTCCTCCCTTCCAGTTTCACACCACATGTTTGGTATATGCCCAAGATCTCCATCACAACTTCTGAACTTTCCATTTTCAAATCTTTCACTAGGCATCAGGCGTTCAAATGAATATAAATAATTCTTAATTTGTGATTAAATTAAAAAAAATAAAGGCAATGATATTTTAGTATCTAAATAGAAAAAACTTCTATTAATAATAGTAGCACCACCTTGTGTGTGTAGTACACCCATCCCAACCATTCTTCGTCTGCTAGTAAAACAATCCTAAAAATGCAACAAAATACTTAATAAAGTAACTTATTTAAAATATATAAATGAAGTAAATAAAGAAAACTATATCACCTTTTTTGTTGAACTTCTTGGTCTACCCCTTCATCTTCTAGTTGAAGCATTAGGTGTTGCTTTTGGTGCAACATCAGGTGTTGCTCTTGGGCCAGCAAAGCCAACAATATATGTTGATGTTGGTGCTGCAGGAGGGCCAGAAGAAGATCTTGAACTTGGTCCGGCAGCAGGGCTAGCAGGGTCAGAAAGAGGTCTTGAACTTGGTCTAGCAGCAGGTGCAACAGTTGGTCCAACAGCATGTCTTGAACTAGAAGCAGGTGCACTTGAACCAGAGGCAGGTGCTCCAAGAAGACACTTTTTTTTGTTGTGATCCTTGTTATGACAAGTGCTGCATGACATTTCAATTCTTCTTTTTGACAATTTTTTAGTTTTATTTGTTTTACCTTGCTCTTTCTTCCTTTTCTTGTCAGGCCTTCCTGGCATCTTTCTAACATAAGGTGATATCAATGAGATGTTTTGTGATTCTGACCACATTTTTAGATTCATAACTGGCTGAATGAAGTAAGTTGTATGTGTTCAGGTATTTTCTTCTTTCTCTCTGTTATACTAGTCAAGAAATATATTGAATCTGGTCATTTTGCTATGGTTAAGATGTAGTTGCATGAGGACATGGTATGCCTTTCACATCCAATGCCTCTGCATCTACATGTTTGGGTCCCTTTGAATGTCTAAACACATTTTTTATTGTCCATGAAGTTACCTCTATCCTACATCTGAATTTCGTTCAATGGCTGTCATTCATAGCTTACTGTGGGTTCTGTAGACATTTTATTGCCAGTGGGATAAATGGTGTTTTTTTTCACAGATCTAAGATTTGCGAAAACTTCTCTCATCTGCCCTATTCTTTTCATCATTTTTCACTCTAATTTCTTCAAGAAGGCAAGTAATATATTCTTAGCCTTGCTGCTAATATCCATGTAGTTGATATATTCAGCCATGTTATTGTCTAACAGCATCACACCTTTTAAGGTAAAAGTGAACGAAAGCTTTGCTCCAGTCTTTCGGGATTATAAATATCACATGATCATACTATGTTTTAGTAATCCACGTTTTCATATAGTTAATGTTATCTTTAATTCACAGGCCTCAAGTGACCTTGCACACTTTCGGTCACTTTCATAACATTCTTTCTCTAACATACCTCTGCTCTCTGGATCAATTAACAAGAATGTGTTTAGTCACACATTCTATGCTCATATTTGACAAATATCAATTATGACAATTCAAGAAACCTATATATAAATTCAGTTATGAAACTAAGAAACTAGAGAATTCATAATAATTCAAACATGAATAAATAAAAAATCATCAAGTCCTAGTATTTTTTTTATCCTATCTGACGTACTGAATGTGATGTCATTACATCATCCCACCTAAGATCTCCCTTTAGAGGTTTGACAACCACGCGCAAGTAAACTTTTGTTTTTCTGAAACTTCAATTAGTGCCCCAAACCATGACAACATGGTGTGATGTTGAAGTTTCCAACACTTTGACACAAAGCACTCGCCGGTCCTGGGTCAAGAATTAAACATCTATAATACGTCATTTTAGAAACAACCATCCAAACCATGTACTTCCTACAACAACAAGAAAACTTCTTCACTGGTGTTTATAAACGAGTTTGTGTAAGGTTAGCCTTTAGTTTTGCTTTTTGTCTATTACCTGGTGGGGTGGGGTCCATGATGTGCGGGTCTTGGGCCATTTTTTCCCTTACCTACACCAACTAGCACATTAGTAGTTTTCCGCTGAGTCTCCAAGTTAAAGTTCTTACTACGAAGTGGGTGGGTTCTGGTGTTCTGTAGTAGATCAGCTTTGTATTTACCTGAGAACTACACAAGTCATTCACACAACAAAAATAAGTCTAAATAATAAGTAAAAATCGTTTTGTTAAATTTGAACAGAGTGTTACCAAGAAAATGACAAAGAGTGTAAAGTAAGTCGGCGAGAAGAGTGCGATTAGAATGTGTGCGGGCACAGACACTCATATCTCATGGATGGGATACAAAGCAGTGTCCTGTAGTAGCGCTGTTGTGCTCAAATAGTACAAAATGGTAAGACTCATAATATTGTGGGATTAGAACAAAAAAGGGAGGGACGGGTAGTGAAAAGTAAATGCGTACTGACAAGAATTTAGGAGAAACAAATAGTTTTGGGGTACTGGAAAGATTTTCTCTTGTACATACATTGAAACATTACAAGGATATATATCGAGATTAGAATATGTCGTGCGTGTGTATGATTGCGCGGGTGGTGGCGCGAGCTGCGCGGCCGGTCGCGTGGCGTAGGCGATGCGGTGCGTGGGTGTGGGTTTGATGTTTAATAAATTTCTCTGTGGCGGGGTCCGCGAGGGCGTATTGACGGAACTGAGGGAAGACCGTGGCATTCATAATACAAAGCATTGAATGTTTCAAGGTCACAAATGTTTGAAGGTGGGTTGGGCAGAGTTTGCCACGAGTATCGTGGAGGGAGTTAATATTTTAAGAAATGTCGTAGGGTGCTAAGTACACACATAGATGTACCAAACAAGGCTAGAGAATGAATGACGCAATGAGATAGTGGATATGGTCCAGAACACATTGGCTACTACAAACGGCAGGTAAGAGTAGAGTGACCAGCACTAGGATAAAGCCATTGTGGTGGGCGTCTGATTACAAGGGATCATTCATTGTAGAAATATCAATGGACATGTGCATCACAGCTAGTTTTGCAAGGGCAGAGGGGCGAGGGAAAAGGTCAGCATGAGGGCGACACAAAGTGGGCTGAAAGGGGTGAATAATGGTGCGAGAGGCAGACTAGTTAATGAGTGTGAGCGACGATTGCCGCAGATAAGGTCTATCGGGATAGTGAGGTTGGGTTGGGGGTGGCGAAGGCCACGAACAAGTGCGGGAAAAAGGGTTGAAGTCCCGGGGCGAGGGTAAGGAGTGAGAGAAAGAGGGGGGGATGAGGAGCGCACCAAAAAAGGGCGAAGCACCGAGAACCCTGGAAAGGGACACAAAGTTCACTGGGCGGCGTGCCGGCAATAAGCCATGGGAAACACCTCAGACAGAATGGCCTTAGGCATTGGGACACGCCGCAGCCTGCGATGAGCCAAGGCACGTAGAGACACAAGCATGTCCACTTACTGGAATGACCAGGGAGACGGGGGGCCAACTCGAAAGGCCGTGACACATATAGCTGGTTCAATGGAAAAAGATAATTTACCGGTGAACTTGTAGGTGGGGGGGTGGCCGCCGCGTCGGAACTGGCACGCCGATCAAAACGCTAAGGGGTGCCTCGGTGGGCTCGACGGGGGACTGAACATGGAGGACAGTGGGGGGTGGCACGGGGCATGGGGGCAAGGTGAAGAGGGAAAAAGCAAGGAGAACAGGCAGGGCGCAGGGGGAAAGCAAGGAGGGACGGAGGTCGATTCATACAGCGCTATTGGGGTAGGGAAGGTGGCTGAGCCGAGTCAAGAAGAGTTAAATAAAAGCACAAATAAGGGTATGAGGAAGGGACACGGTACCAGGCGCGACAGGGATTTTTGGCGAAAAACATACATGCAAGCTAGACCCCAACGGACGACAGCGGAGGAGCAGTGTGACCAGAAAACACCTTTAAAAACTATACGCTCAAACGGAAACGACATCCGGAAAGTATCCGTTTATAGCTAGAAACAGGCGGTAAGTATGGGGGTAAGTGAACTAGTGCAAGCGTTGTTTGGGAGAGTGTCCAAAGACGAGGATCTGGCGAAAAAACAGGAACATGTAATGTACTTCAACCAAAGTTATATGCATAACTTTCTTCAGTGGCTACAAAAGTGCGGTGGGAAAAAAAATTAAAAAATAGTAGTACACTATTGATTATGAAACAAAAAATCTTGGGAAGGTGTGAGCGTACTATGATATTAAGTCTGGTGCGTACGGAGAGTTGGAGAAAATGAGTTTGATTGGGGCTTAAGCAATGAAATTAATAACGTTTGGTCCATTGAATATCAAAGCAAAATATGATTATAAGTCCAATATTTGAGTTTTATTGTAATTATTAGAAGGGGCAGTCTCCATAAATGGCGCTTCTAGCATATGTCAATTGTGGTAGAGAGCCAAACATACTCTACAACGCTAACTATTTTAAAATAGGAATTAAGATTAGAGAAAAGAATAGAAAACGGTCAATAGAGTTGGCAATAATTTTGCCTCAATTTCTGCCAGAGAAAGTATCCCTAATATTCTTGGAAAATATCTAGAGTAAGTGCAAGGGGAAAGAAAATTACGGCATCATAGAAGGAGGGGAAAGAAAATTAGAAGGGAAACGTATTTTTATGGGATACATGCAATTAGTTTTCTGATATTAAGTAGAAGGGTGAAAAATGTTTTATCTTTAACAATACTCCGAATGGTTTGATATAAGAATGATACTTTTAAGGATAAGTTTGAATTTGAGATATGTTTGAGAGGTGTGAGGGGGGGTCAAGAACTTAAAATAATTCAGAGTTTTTCAAAGCTTCTTTCCATTACGAAAAAGGATAATCATGTAGCTCACACTTCCAATAATTTTTAGGGGTGCAGATAAGGCCAGAGCGAGAGTGAGTATGTCTGAATTTTTATAGTTTTCACGAACTTTTGGGTAGAGATTAATGAAAATATATTATCATTAACTTTTTTGTTGTTTCGTAAGATTCCTTACTTTTTAAAATATCTACGGAAGGATAAAATTTGTCACTTACCAATACTTAAAAAGAATGTTTTTTTTCTGCTAAAAATGTTATACGTTAGAGATAAGTGTAAATTTTGGAATAATTGAAGGATGTTTTCTGCTAAGGAAGACAGGCGACCAGCAAGAGAGTGGGGGGAAAAAAGGGATAGGGGGCGGAGAAAGAAGAAAAGGGGGGGTAGGGGGGGAAAGATAGGGGGAGGTGGGAAGGGGCAGGGGGGAGAGGAGGGTGTCAGCGGAACGGTAAGACTCAGTGGGGACATCGGCGGGGAAACAAAGGAACATGGGGGAGAAGTAATGAGCGTAGAAGGGGGGGTGGGCGGGGGGGTGGGAGAAGAGCGGTGAGAGGGTAGGTAGAGGGGGGTGGGTGGGGATCGGGGGGTGAGAAGAAGGAGGCAATGTGGGGGTCGGGGGAAGATAGGGTTGGGAAAAAATATGCTACTTTAAAGAATGTAATTAAATTTCATGGACATAAGTACAAGGTGTTATTAGGCCAATAGCTCCATTTACATTATACTTTTTACTTAAATGTATAAACCTAGTTAAGGGTCTCGTGAAAATTTATACCAACTTTTAAAAGGTGCCATCGATTAATTGAAAGTCATAAAAACACAAGAAAGAAGAATATATTTCCTTGGTAAAATTATAATTGATGGAGAAAAAAGAATGGTATAGAGAACAGGAGGATGAAAAGAAAAATGCATCCCAATTGAATACACTTGTGACGTGTCGACTAACAATTTTTTCTCTCTCATCAACTGGTCTCTCTAGGTTCAACTGCTCTCCAGTGGAAAAAAGTGAAAAATACAGCTAAGAACTGAATCTATCTAGCTGGAGGCAAAGTGAAGTTCAAAAACGGGGTGAACCTAAATTGGTGTTTTTTTTTGGCTTTGGGAGGGTCCGGGGACAAGAATATACTCAATCTCCGGGGAGTCGGGTTCACCACAGGTTAATCTTGGTAATGGGGGGCTACCAAACAGCTGGCGAGCAGGTTATCGCGTTTGAGCTGCTATCTGAGCCACTCTGTGTTAGGCTTGATCCCATGTTCATATGGGATGATTGGTATAGTTTCGCTGTGCTTGGGGGGTTCTTGGCCTTTTTGGTATGAGTTTCATCAATATTGGCAGCTGCTTTATATGTGGGGGTGGTTGGGGAGTAGACGGGGTGTGTTGTTACCTGGAATTTGTTTGTTCTAAAAGTGGATGAAAGGAAGGTGGGAGATTTCTGGCTGTTAAAGCTGTGGGAGAAGATTTGGGTTTTATGGCACAACGTTCGGGTTGGAGGGTGTGTGTGGAGGTGAAAGCTCACAAGCATTCCGGATTAATGAGTTTAAGACTCACGGTTGGTAGGGGGGTGTTTAAAAAATCCTTTATCGTTAGTCGGAAGGGAGGGAAAAATGGACACGGAATGAATAAAATGCCACGTGGAGATGAGCAGCAAGCAAAATTTGGCTGGAAAACAGAATAAAATGTCTGGTTTAATTGTTTCCAAAGACGAGCTGACCAGCTTTGGATAAAATTGGAGACTCTGTCTACCTCGATGGGTCCGTGGCTAGTAAAGCACAATCTCTATTAGGGGGTGGCTTTCGTTGCTCTGCGAGCCTGCTTCAGCCGAGGGTCTTCAGCTAGTGGGAAATGCTATTGCTGCCAGATGATGAAGAGCTTACTCACGGTGAGGGCTTGGAAGGCCCATGGGTAGGAAGTTGCTAGATGGGCGCAAGTTTTTACAGATGGGGTAAACTTCGGGGAGAAAAAATGGGTGTCCACAAGGGCCTCCTAATTCACAATTGAGATAGTGCCCGGCCAGACCAAATGCGTCATTACTGCTGGAACGAAATGCCATGGGGAATGGTGAGGGGGCTAAGGGGGCAATGCACTAAATCAATAACACAAAGTAGTGTTGCCCTCGTAGGGTTGAAAACTCCGGTCAGGACTATGTGTGGGTACCCAACTGACACTAGCTAGTAAGAAGCGCCCAAGGTTGCACATCAGGCCTTTGCAAGGGAGTCCTAGCAGGGCTGGCTGACGAAATGCTCACGTGGGTACCTGTTGAAAGGGGCAACATAGACCACGTGTCTGGGTCAAAGGAAATGAAGAGATAGGGTTTTAGGCGCTGCAACTCATTTATTCTTCACCCTGGCGACAAATCCAAATAGCAGTCAGTTCAAAGGACAGCCAATATTCTTACCGCCCTCCGGTAACCACATGTTGTGACTACCAACTACGTATCACACAGGGAGCAAAAAAAATTGATTGGGCCCAGAATGTTTCGACTAAGCCGGCATTAAATTGCAAAGGCCGGTGGTCTCCCCTATCAGTCAAACACACAACAGCAGCATCAATTTCATCCATGAGTCGCTGTGGTGGCTTAGCACCTGTCAAAAGGGAGACAACAGGGGGACTAGGACAAACACCACGCAGTTGCAAAGCTCTGCGAAACTGGCAGACTGTAAAAAATGGAACCACAACAGTTCAGGAGGTATAGACGGGCTTTTGCGGCCTGTAAAAGTTGAACAACAATCAGACCCATCTTTATTTCTACATCAGCAACAGCAGCAGCAGTTCCTTCAGATGTCCAGGCAGTCCCCTCAAGCTGCTGCTGCTGCACAGCTTTTGCATCAGCAGAGGCTAATGCAGTTCCAGCATCATCATCAACTCTTGAAGACCGCCCCTCAACAACGAAACCCATTACAACAACAATTTCAACCACAGAACCTTGCTGTCAGACCTCCTGTAAAGGCAATATATGAGCCCGGGATGTGTGCCCGTCGGCTGACTCATTATATATATCAGCAACAACATAGACCCGAAGTAAGAAGAATGGGTCAATTATACCATTGTGTGTCATCTATGCACTACACCCTACCCCACAGCCTGCCCAGATAATGAAAAAGTAAGTTTTATATCAATTTTTTTCCCTAACAAATTGCTCTATCTTATTTATAGGACAATAACATTGAGTTCTGGCGGAAATTTGTTGCCGAGTATTTCGCTCCCAATGCCAAGAAAAAATGGTGTGTCTCTATGTATGGAAGTGGTCGGCAGACTACTGGAGTTTTTCCTCAGGTTCACTGCTTATGTGGAAGCTATTTACGTTTTTGTTTTTGTAATGTTTTTTTGCTCTCCCTTCAAATGAAAATGGAGTTGTAATAACTATTATGCTGCAAGTTTAGCATTATACTTAGCTCAGATATTCCTTTTAGAGGTCATTCTATAAATGCTGCTGATTAACTGTAGAACAACTGTCAACAAATTAGTTTTTATCTTTGATCAACATTGTGTAATTTGCAGGATGTGTGGCACTGCGAAATATGCAGCCGCAAGCCAGGTCGTGGGTTCGGTATGTTCCTTTCAGCATCAAGCTCTTGAATTATCTTTTGGTCCTAGAAGGACTTAACAAACTTTGTGGCTTTACAGAACTCTTTCTTTAATTAATTCATCTTTATTTATTTGGTTATCCTCTCAGCTGATTAATTCCTGTTTTCAACATTGATACATCTCACTCTTTTTCTGCATAAGCGACTGCCTGAGGTCTTGCCTAGGCTTTTAAGATAAGTTGAAAGGTTGGGCACTGTGGAGAACTTCTCTATGTCGATATGCCTCGTGAATATCAAAATTCATCTGGGCAAATAGTCCTAGATTACGCAAAAGCGATTCAGGAGAGCGTCTTTGAGCAACTTCGTGTTGTCCGTGATGGTCAGCTTCGCCTAGTGTTTTCGCAACCTGATTTGAAGGTTAATTGAAGAGCTGATAGTTTTATATTTATTGAAGTGCTTATTCATGGGCAGTTGAGACCTAACATGGTATTTAATGCTATCATTCGTTTGATCTGGATTCGTTTTGTATCTATTTTTGGCAGATGGTTTCTTGGGAATTTTGTGCACGACGTCATGAGGAGCTTATCCCTAGAAGATTGTTGATACCTCAGGTTTACAATTTTACCTTTCAATTGCCATTCCACAGATGTGTTATGTAATCATGCTTCAACTGTGATTTGAATCATACACTTTTTTCAATGATAGCAGACTTTAGGTTTTCTAGGTTTAAAATCGGTAAAAAAAAAGTTGGTTGATTTTTTCCTCAAAAAAATTTGAAGATGCTTTACAAACTCTACTTGAGAAGTAAAGGACTTCAAAGTAATTTCTTGCCACTCCTGCTATGGCAGAAGCCTTTTTGTTTCATTGACCTGGAACTATGTGCTAATTCAGTGTGATTGATCTTTATATCAACATTATTTAAGTAATTGGTGAGAGTATATGGTCGTGTTAGTATTTATACGGTCACTATTTCCTTTTCTTGTCTGTTGGTGCAAGCTCAATATAGATGGAAGTACAAGATTTCAGTTGCATATGTGTTCTTCTCTAATTTCAAAAGTTACCTGTTTCTTCTTCTTAGCAATATAGAACGGTTTAGAAGCATCTTATTCTCTATCCTCATCTCGGGATATTGAAACGGTAAGGGCTGCTGGACAGATTGATCTAAACTTTTATTTATGAGTTAAGCTCCAGTTTAGTAGATTGTGGTTGCAATTTATGTTCATTTATGGAAAGAATTGACTGTTCATATGGCATTTCCATTTGTTTTTCTCTTCAATTTTGGGGAAAATCTGTCTCTGGAAGATATTTTTGAAAACTATTGCATGGTTGGTTCTTTGAAGTATTTGGTGGATTTTATTGTGTTTTTGAAACCAAATAAATTCTTTTGATCACCTGTTCAAACTGGTTTTTGCTCAAGTCCAAACAAAGGTAGATTCTGCTTTGAACCTGTTATCGAGGAACAATTTGAAATGTGTTGGGTAGAAGTTTCTAACCCTGGCCAAGGCCTAATGGTTTGAATATGTTATGGTTACGGGTAGTTAAGATTTGATAGAGAAAAAGTCAGAACAGTTTTATTAGATGATGTTGATGCTATCTGAGGTCCATGGAACAGGACTTTTGATGCTCTAAGTTGTGCAAGAGAAATTCGTGTTACCACTGGGTACAAAGTATAATTTAAATTAGCTCCGGCTTCAAAATGGAAATTGAGGATTTGGAATAAGGAGTCAAATTGTTGTGCTTGTAATATGATCACTTGCGATTCTAACAATTCCTTGGTATATTATTCAATCATAACTGGCTTCAAATCCCTTATATCAACAAGTCCTTTTCTGATGAAATTTAGAATCAAATTCTCAGTAGGATTGTTAAAAGAGTAGTACCTGGTGATGGATTTTGGCGTACCAAATTGGACCAACTCAATTGGAAAAAACAAAACACCAATGAAAGATAGACTTAAGCTAGTAAACCCCGAATTCAATTCATGACCTTCAGATTGTTATCTTTCTGTTTTGGCTTTTATGCCTGTATTATAGTGAACTACTATATGATAGAAGTGTGCTACAAAAAAAAAAACAAATGTTAGAAATTTAATCAAGTGACAAAGTAAAGGAACGTGGACTGAAGTAAACTTTAAATTTGATTGTTGTATGCTGATGATTTACTTAAAAGATTCTTTGTTTGTTATCAGTGGAAAGAAATTCTATGTTAGCTATCTAATTATGTTAATGTCTGGATTTCCAAGAGACAATTAAATATGCTAAAATATTTAAGTTCCTGGTTTTCGGTGTTAGTTTCCAAGGTTTTGGCATGTGCAAGTAAGTACGGTGACAACTTTGTGGTGCCAATATTTGTGCTCATGACGTAATTAAAAGAAAATAAAAACAAAGCTAGATTTGAAGTGGTAAACCCAAAACTTATTAATTTTCCCCTAGAGCTGCACTATCTTCAGTTTTTTCATTTACTTTCTGCTTTTAAGTGTGATAGTGAACTAGGATCTGATAAATGCATATGATAAAAACTCATTTTCGAATAACCAAGTAAAGGATTCATGCTTTAACTATTATCTTTGTATCAGGAGTTGCTTAAATGAATTTGTGCCTGTTTGGGCAAGCTTCTTGGAGGCCGAAAACACTTGTCTTGAAATTTGAAGTGTTCGGCCAATAAGTAAAAGTGCTTTTAAGTAGCAGCAAAATCAGTTTTTCTGTTGTTGGGAACATGGTAAAATTTCTGCTTCTTGAAAAAGGTGGAAGTAGAAATCTTTTTAGTTTCAAAAAAAAAAAGAAAAAAAAAGGTTGAAGTAGAATTTTTTTTTTCAAACAAAAATATCTCCATAACTACATGCTTATCAAGCATATCCCCTCATTAAGTTATTACTATTTTATTATAGAACAACCATTTTCTTCTCTTTTAAAAATAGAAGAAAATAATGACTAGTTTTTGGATATACCATTTGCTTTTGACTCTTAATATAGTATCCCATGTAAGATTTTTTTTTGTCTTTTATCTATCTGTATTTTAAAAAAAAAGAGTAATATTATTAATTACTAATATGCTTCATATATTGTAGTGAATATTTGTTGTGTGAATGATTTTAGTTATTTTTGTGGTAAGTTCCCCATATATGGTGATTTAATTTGAGGAACGGTTATTTATTATATAGTTGTTTGATATTTCTTCGTATATTCAAATCATCGTGTTAATATTATACCTAATATTTAATATTTTCACAGATTATCTATTACTTTTTTTATTGAAAATTTTGATGTCTTCTTATTACTAAAATAACAGTGTCCGCTTTATTTAAGTCTTTCATTATAGATGCTTAAAATAATTTCTCTCTATAGAATAATCTTAATTATAAACATGCATTGGTCTTTGTCCCGTTTCGTAATTTGATAGTCAAAAGCATTTTCTTTTAGAAAGATTAACCTACCATAATTTGCTTATCAAATACTGAAAAAATACTTTAAAATGAACCAGTCAAACACATATTGCTTTTCTTGAAGTACTTTTTTGGGAAAGCTATTTTTTAGCAGCTTGGTCAAACGTCTCTGTGTGTGTGCCACCTAGCAATTTTAGCATTGATTTGTAGGTGACATCTAATTATGCATGTTGTCTTAATAGATCTATTGACTTTTGTTCCGCATGTCTAAGTTATGCGGACACTTCAATTTTGAGGTCACACTCGTGTCGGATCTCCAAAAACACACTACTTTTGGAGAATTCAACACGAACCCGTTGACATTTTTGAAGAGTCCGTGCAAAATCTATCATAGGTTTTTTCGTGCTATTTTTCATGTTTTGGTAACACATTAGGTCAATTAAAGAACTTATATGTAAGTGTGCGCATGCGTGTGTACCCATATGAACTTGATACTTGTATACATGTGTGTGTAAATCTTTCTTGTTTTAGGCAGTTAGTACAATATTTTTCAGAGATCTTGTGCATGGTGAGTAGTGTTATCAAAGCCACACTTAAGCGAAACAAGCCTTAAAACGCGTTGAGTGATTCACCTCGCTTAATGTGCACTTTAGTGTTGTCATAACGGCTCCAAGACACACTTTTCCTTGTGAAAGAAAATTTCTTGAAGGGGCGACGTTAAACCATTGATATTTTGCTTTATTGTAAAACAATCAATTTCTTTGGCCATATATTTTTTATTCATGCTTATAATTATTAGTCTTGATTTATATATATATATACACACATATGTATGTGTGTATATATATATATCTATATCTATCTATCTATCTCTCTCTCTCTCTATATATATATATATATATATATATATATGTACACACACACATATAGCACCCAAAGGGTGTGGTCTCTACTGGTCAATGAAGTGGTTGAGAATACTAAAGTCTTAAGTTCAAAACTTAGTGGAGATAAAAATATTAGGCAATTTTTCTTATCTGTCCTAGCCTTGGTGGACCTGTTGCTAGTTGGAGGTGGCAGGTATCCCGTGGGATTAGTCGAGGTGCGAGAAAGCTGGTCCGTACACCAGAGTCATTAAAAATAATTAAAAAAATAAATAATATTTCTATATATATGTTTTCTCCATTTGCGCTTTTTCTCAATAAAGCCCACACTTAATTTACTCTTTGTGCTTAAAGCACCAATGAACTTTAGAGATTTTTTGCACTTTTGATAACATTGACGGCGAGTGAATCAGGTTTTCTACTTTAAGATGTCTCGTTGAAGTAGTTCTCAATTTATTGCGTTTGATTGTACTTCTGTGGCATGTAGTTGTTTTAGAATATTTTTTTTATGTTAGCCGGATGTTGTTTTAGCTTTTGAGTGTTGATGTTGCATATAAGGTAAGAGATTGAATTAATTCTGATAATCTGATTTGCCTTCTATTGTTTTGATATGCTGTACAGGTTACTCAACTTGGTGCTGCAGCTCAAAAGTACCAGGCCGCCACCCAAAATGCCTCATCTAGTGCGTCTGTTTCTGAGTTGCAGAATAATTGCAATATGTAAGTCCAGATACTTACATTATGGCGTTTATTCTAAGTATTGGGTTGGCAATGTCTGGTTTTATTGCCTTACAATTTCTATTTAGCATATTTAACTCTCATTTTTAAGCGGTTAGCAGTAGACTAACTTTGTTTAATGCTCGTTGTTGCCTAGAAATTTCTATTTTAGATATCTAACCCTTTTTATTAAGAGGTTAGCTGTGCCCAATTATTAGATCGCCTTCATTAGTGGGCAGTGATGATGAGATAGGATTTATTTGTAATTCACATTTTATACAGCTCTGTTTTTGGTATTGAGCTTTTATGGTCTTTACTGGTGCTGTTGCCTTTCTCATCTTAGGTTAGCCTCTGGATGCTAAGGTAAGATGTTCTACCAATGAGTTGCCCTAGTAAGCTTTTGGCAATCCAATAATTTTCTTAAAGCTGAAACTTACTGTCATTTGATTCAGTGATTTACTGGGTACATGTTTTCTCGTCTACCGTTGTCGGGTGACGTAGCTTAGAATTTAGTGTAATGGAGTATGATTAATTTGTCATACTGTTGAACCTTAGAAGTTCAAGCTCTTGAAACATGATTAGGAATGTCTAGCTGATAAATATTTTACCACAATGGTGTGTCTTAGGTGCATGGCCTTCTTACCTTCTTTTGAGACTTTTCTTTTGCTTACGGAAAATTGAACTTTGGAGTGTCATTGTTTTGGGGTGTGGGTTGAGGATGTTGACTGTGACCCGTGGGTGTGTTGATGTAAATTCTAGTCCTCTCATGCTCAAACTTCTCCAATTAGTTTGCTTCAGTATGATGGTGACATATGGGAGGAGGGATAGGAGCTAGGAATGTCATCTGGTCTCTGAACCTACAAAAGGAAGAGGAATAAATCTTCTTCCCATGGAATAACATTAATCTCAGGAGCTGTGGGTAGTGGAACGAGGGATGTGAAGATGTGCATGCCCTTTGGAAAAGTCATAAGTGATCTATGTAAGCATTCAGTTGTGAACTTATGTTTAGAGATTTCTTGATTATTGAGATTTTATTAAGATTGTGTATCTGCTATCATCATGTATTCCTTTATTTGGCTTTCGATGTATGAGTTGTTTTGTAATTTTGACTTCTAAATGCGCCTCAGGTTTGTTGCTTCAGCTCGTCAGTTAGCGAAAGCTTTGGAAGTTCCGTTAGTAAATGATTTAGGATATACAAAGAGATATGTGAGATGCCTACAGGTATGTACCTTGTTCTGACATAGATCCCCCCTTCCCCCTTCCTTTTCTGTCCCTCATGCAGGTTTTCGTTTCAGCAGTGGAAATAGTCCTCGTGTATCTATTGAATCACTAGATGTGATTGTTAGAGTGTAAAATAGAGATTTGGGTTGGAGTTGATTGTCTGGAAAGATAGAGAACGCTAATATCGGGAGAGTAAAATTGAGAATATGATCGGAGATGCCCTTATGTTTGATTTAAAAGCCAATTAGTTCTATTGACCTGTCTTCAGTTCATTTCTTTCCATATGTTGTCCCGCTGTTTACACAGAAGACTTGAAAACGGAGACAAATTTAAATCTTTTAACAGCCAGCAGGTTAGAGATGGCTGTTAATGTTGTGATTTTGAGATTCCTTTTAATAACGCGTATAATTTACTCATGTATAATGCTTCAGCTTTTTTCTTGGGATACAAATATGTGGTGTAATGTTTTCCTACTGTTGACCCAGTCCACCGAGCCGTGCGAGCATCTTTTCTAACATCTAGCTAGGAGAATCCTTGCCACCCAATTTAAAACTACAATGCGGAAATTTGTAAAAACATAGGAAATCTCTTTAATACTTTGAGATCACCATAAAATATTGAATATAAAGAATCTCTCTTTACAAACAACCGAAAAATCCTCCCAACGAAGTAGTCTAAACATGTACAAGATTACTAAGAGAGTACAATCTATAAAAGAAAATGAGACACTGCTACCACCACAAGGAAGAGACATAACAGTTGTCGGAGATCATCATCGTTTTTAGCTAAGAAAACTTATTGAATGCTACAACCAAAGTACCAAACCGTGCTGAATGACATATCAAGAGTAGTATCGGTCAACCGGAATCAACCACATAATATAAATGCAAATAAATAAAGATTAGGAAATGAAACAACATGCTTTAGGACTCACACAAGTCACCTCAAGTCATCCAACCTCCTTTTGCTCCAACTTCAACCTCCTAACTCATTCCACCATCACATTCGATCATAACCTAACCCCTTTTATACATTAGTCATTAATTTTGTTACTCAATTTACTATTTCCCCTCAAGCTTTCATGCCAACTCCTTACCTTACATTACCCCAATTGTACGGAAACATGAACAAACAATCACCCTTATCGAAATAAAGGCATACAATTATACGCCCAATTGAAAAATAGCAGTTTCATCCATAATTTGTATTCTCTACCCATCACACCTCATTCATGACATCTTCCCAATACTCGAACCACTAGGATACTGGATACCCCAATTATCTTCTACCCAATTTTACTTGCTATCTCAACCTGCGCAAAGATCACCCCAACAATTCAATAACCCAACCTGACCACTCAAGGACGAATAAGTGATACCTAAAACACGATAATTTAACCTCGCCCTCTCACGGGACAACCCATAACCATCTCATCACAAAGAAGTAAATCTGGTTCTCTTCTTGAAATCCCCACACAAACTGTTAGTGTACTGATGTGGTACTCCTCCATCATTGTTATGTAAGAGGAAAAGAGCGAAAAACTTACTTTAGGTAAGTGGCCTAAGTTCTAAGAAGTGAACATCATGCTACTCAGACTATATGCTTAACATATGCACGTCGAATCGCATCCCGTCCATATTTAGGCTATGATACTATCAAGTCTTAAGACTGATGGTACATTCAACCAAGAATGTCCATTGCAGTATCTAAGACTTAAAAACCGAAGAGACGCGACTCAAATGCTTTTATGCTATAATAATATATGATATATGTATCAACGTGGTACCCAATCCAATATTAATGTATGTACCGCCGTGGTACCTGATCCAATAATAATATATGTATCGGCATAGTATTTTATTCAATAATATATGTTTAAGTATACATACTAGTGTTGTACCAACCCAACATCAACACACAATAGCTACCACACTTGTACATTCAAGCAACACATTTATTGCAAGCAATTGATAATTTCTTCCCGAACAGCTCTTGATCACAATTTCCCTAATTATATACATGCATGCATTACTAATAAAGTAGTTAACAAGCACATATAGCATAAACTGAATAAACAACCATTTCCTACGAGAGATGACTTCTTCCTAAATAGCTCTTGATCACAATGCGACCACCCACGGTTATCCCCCAAGATTAAGCCCAACAACCATCAATATGCCAACAATAACTAATCAAGTCCATCATCAGCCTAACCACAACTTATCATACTTCAACCACCTAGACTATGTGCCTGAAGGCCTATGCATGAAACTCCCGACAATCTACGAGATATTATCTTAGCGAAAATAGATCTAACTACTCAGTTAGGAAAACCAAGTCTACCTGGGCGTCAAACAACTGTGGGAGAACTTTGAATGCAAGCTTTCCGATCCTTGGGGCGAAAATCCTGATGAATGTGGACCGGAAATTCCTTGGGTTTTAACCTTCTTTGCACTGAAAATCCTCTCCTCTATTGTTCTCGGGCTTCGAGTGGCTTAGGGAGATTTTGGGAGTAATGCTCGTATGTTTTCTCCCTGGAAAGTGAGAGGTAAAATAAATGACGGCGCTTAATTAGGGGCTGATTCTGCCAGGGCGCTGACATAGCGGGAGGCTTCCTGCTATGACGAACCGGCCGATGTCATACCGGATCCGTTTCAAATTTAAATGATTTCGTCATGTGCCCCAAATTATAATTTGGCACCGTATTTCAGGACTTTCTGGGACTCCGCCCGAGATGCATTTTAGTAACGACGGATCGGGTCGTTCCACTTTCTTTTGGAAATTGACTTCATTTATGTTTGTTCTAGCAGGAAGTCAAGATTTTTTGGTTCTTCTAATTCAGTTTATTTATTCACAAATGTTTTAATTTTGAAACCAAATATAAAACTGTTACTGCTTTTGAGTGATAACATCTGGTCAAATGATATATCACTTGTTTTATAATATTTGTTCAATTAAAAGAGGCTTGTGATCCACTAAGGATGTGTTGTATTCTTCGTGGATTGCAGATATCGGAAGTGGTTAATAGCATGAAAGATTTGATCGACTATAGCAGGGAGACAGGGACCGGACCCATGGGTAAGTTCTATCTACTTAACCTTTCTATTAGTTCCTTGTATCACAGTTCAAATTTAATGACCTTGTGACAAACTAATGACTCATCAAATAGTCAGGATAAAGTGGGGGGGTGGAGGGGTGTCTGTGGGGGGGGGAGGGGGGGGGTTGTTTTCCTGAAAGTTAGTGTTTTATACAACATCAACAAAATACCTAGTATAATTTCACAAGTGGGATCTGGAGTTTTATACAACAACAAAATACCTAGTGATGTAGAGAGGCTGTTTCTGATATACCTTTAGCTCAAGGAAAAGGAAACAGCGGAACTAAAGAAGCCTACTAACGTGGCATATTGCCATCTAATTGATAGTCTCTATTAGAATTTTTCCTTCCATTATGTCCTATTTTCACAATCACAACGTGGCATCTGATTTTCATTTAAAGGTGTCCCAGGGATTTGGTTCAATGGGAAAGGTGGTACAACACGTGATGTGGTGTAGGCTGCTGTAGTTCCAAGTTTGGTTTTACTGTGAAATTGCTTCCGGGGATGGAAAATACAATCCATTGTATCTGACTAGGGAACCCATGGGCCAAAGCAAATTCTGTTGCATCTTTAGTCAAATTTGTTGGTAATATATCTGTGATGTAATAACTTGAGCCTCGCAATATGAATGAGTGTGGGGGACTAGAGAGTAGGACACTAAACTCTTGCAAACTAAGGCTCACTTTTATGTTGGACATAATGTTCAGGCTCACTTTTATGTTGGACATAATGTTCAATTAATTTTTTCTCTGGTGCTCATGATCCAGTAGCACATTTCCCCCCCTCCCTGAATTTCTTATCAATTCCCTCGTTCGTTCTGCAATATATCACTATTCCTAGTGGCAATTTGGATTCGGTCTTTAGTCTTTTTCGATAATGAGGATTTGGTGTTTCATATCTGAGTGCTAACTCTTTGTGCTTTGGAGTTTGCTGTGACATTTAAATCCCAGAAGACCGGATAAGTGGGGAAGTGTTTCCCCAACATTCAAGAGTCAAGCGGTAATCAAACAAAATTTAATTTGTGGGGGTAAAAGAGTGGGAGCTCAACTTATCATTAATCAATTTTTATGTCTGCCCAATTTTATCCCCTCAACCTGTGACCATTTTTGTGTGCGCTTAATTGATAAGTTGGAGTAGATATTCAACTTGTGCGCGATGAACCTTTTTTATTTTCATCTAGTGTTGATTATCTTTCCTGGCGTTTTATGTTTTTCATGTTATTCTTACAGTTGACATTGTGCCCATTTCTCTTAATTTTCCAGAGAGCTTGGCTAAGTTTCCTCGTAGGAACGGCACTTCAGCTGGAGTACAAGGTCCAGTTCAATCAATTGAGGATCAGACTCAGCAGCCACAGCAGCAGCAACATCAACGCAGGGCAAACACAGCAGGCAGGTCAACATACAATCAACTAGCAGTAGTGCCTCTAAACCATGAGACAGAACTCCCCAGCCTGGTGTATTCCGCGCAATACCTTGCGCAAGGTATGTCTAATGTACACAACTCTGTGAACCGAGTACCTGCTACTTCGTCTAGTGGTACTGTTGTCGGATTACTGCACCAAAATTCCATGAACTCCAGGCAACAAAATCCAATGAATGGTGGAAGTAGTACCTACTCAGGAAATGCTGTCCAAATGCCTTCACCCAATTCTTCAAGTACAATGCCTCAGTCTCAACCCAACTCTTCTCAATTCCAATCTCCAACACCATCGTCATCCAACAATACACCACAAGCTTCACACAGTGGCTTATCATCAGTGCAGCATATGAACTCTGCAAATTCCCCAAAAATCTCAATGCAGCAACCAGCCCATTCAAATGACGTGGATGCTAATGACTCTCAGAGTTCTGTACAAAAGATTATACATGAAATGATGATGTCTTCACAGCTCGGTGGGGGTGGCATGGTAGGTAATGGTATTATTGGGAATGATATGAAAAATGGACATGGGATGTTGGCAACAAGTAATAATTCTCTTCTCAATGGAAGCAATTGCCTTGTTAGGAATGGGACAGCCAATGCTAACAGTACAGGCATTGGTGCTGGATTCGGGAGTATGAACAACGGACTGGGCCAAGCTGCAATGGTTAATGGAATGCGAGCTGCATTGGGTAATAACCCTTCAGTCATGAATGGATTAGGGGGCATTACAATGGCGAGAGAACGCAACATGAGTCAACAGCAACAAGATCTGGGAAACCAACTGCTTAGTGGTCTAGAAGCAGTCAACGGTTTTAACAACCTTCAGTTTGACTGGAAAACATCTCCTTAAAAAGGTTGAGGTTAGCAATTATTAGTTTATGTTCTGCTGCTTGTGCTGCAAAGATAGTTTGATGAGTTGCGTTGCATGATCAGAGTAGCCATGGTTGCTGAAGCAGAAATGGCTTTAAAGCTTGCCCCTTCTGTACTGATTTGAGTGGGAAGGACAACATATAGCGTGGCATCTTAACAGCTGAAATGTTATCTCATCTGAGATGCACTCTCTTCTAACTTGATTTTTCCTGGTTTATCACAGCTGCTCCTTGAATGGGACCTTCAGGGAGTGGCTTGGCTAATGCACCGCTGCATTAAATCCATTTATACCATGTGGAGGCATTTGTTTATGTAGCGATTGAGCTATTGCCCCTATCGTGCTGCATCTCCACCACCACTCAAGAGCTTGCGGTTGTATATAGTTGGGATTCAGTTGTAGAAGTTCTTAGGAGCTGCTAGAATTGACACTGGTCTAGTCATCATTTCTTCTCTCCTTTCTACTTGTCTTTCTGTTAGGCTTATCTGGAGTGGGTTGACGGGGAAAAAATTAGGACGAGGCTTGGGAAAGAATTAAATTAAATCCATTAGTATGGAGTATATGTGAAGGAATTAATTTAGCACTGCAATTTTTAAGGGGGATAATTTGAAGTATTTCTATCAATATGTTGATTAGGAAATGCTAGTTTGTTTTTAACTCAAGACAGATTTGTTCTAATTGCTTGACAAAGTAGAAAGAGCCAGCCAGTTGCTCATGTTTTTGCTAGAAAAAGTGGAACTACATCTGTGAGTTGTTTCTGGCTTTCTTGAGTGGCCTTATTTTTCTTTTACTGAACTGCAAGGGGAGGTCGTGCTACTGTTAAGGATGCTTCAATGCTAGTCATGAAGAGAGTCTCAATATATGATTAGGGGAGAGTTCATTTGCATAGGGTGCTCTTGCAACACATTGCGGCGTGCTGAAAACCCTTTGCATACGGGTATTCACCTTTTAGTTCACAATTCTTTGATGAAAACTTTTCTACCACAGCATATTGCAAGTTTTCTTTCTTTATCATCACTTCAACTTCATCCTCCTCCCACATTATCATAGGTTCTCTGTGCAAATAGGTTAACTGTTTCACAGGGACTGAAGGTGTGTTGGTATTATAATATTCTTGATTTGTCCATTCAAGATACAACAGCAAAGCTGCCTATGTACCTTCTCTTTTCAGCAAAAAAAGAATCAAGTCCCTCGTAGTTCACAGTTAATCAGTTAATTAGATCGCGTTTAAAAATCAAGTAGACTGTTTAAGAGGTATGCGACTTGGACGATGAAAGAGGGCTAGAGCGTGGGTCAGGGTCAGATACGGAGGGGCAGAGAGAATGTTTCCCGATCACTCTCTCTATTGTACAAGGAAGCTACGTTGTTCTTGGTTCGAACTGTTAGTTGAATTGTTTCTTGATTTCATCCGTTTATTCATTCAATTCACAGTCACAAGGGGCCGGAAGGACTTCTAGTCTATTAGAACTCCTAGAAAAATAATCTGTAGTTCATTTCATATATAAACTAGCACTAGCAAAATATATAATATCAAATATACATGCTTTCTTCCATACCAAACCACGCAGTAATCTAGATTCAATCCTATTCGAGAATCAAGCGTCGAAACATCTAGAAGGGTTCGTCCAACAACATCCTACAACTCAAAACAACTCCAGATTTGGTTGAAGAGTCCAAAGCTTCATATAAATATTCACTTTTATCCGACATATAAATATTCACTTTTCTATAGTGATTATAGTTGAAGACTTGGAGTATTTTCTTTATCTAAATTTTCTCTTTCACTACACTTATTTCATTATACACTACAATATTATTTCTCACATCTCATCTTATTTTGATATCCCCTTCATAAAGGAAGAAATACCCCTGTTTATAAGCGAGAGATTCTTCATTGTATTAAATAAGAATAATGTGGATATATATATAATTTAGGTAAATGAATGGTCTAAATGTTACATTAGTTACAATGTATAATGAGGCAGAATAATGAGTGGAATTAATGGTGGGTCGTGTCAATAATGGTTATAAGAGTTGCACCAAATAATGACCACATTCTCGTCAACTCATATTACTAAACTTATGCAATTAATATTTTAATATTAAAATTCATATACATCGAACATATTGTTCATCTATTTTTTTCTGATAATATATACCACGACACAAAGAAATGAGTTCTTCAGAGTAAATTAAGACGTATGTTAATTTTTTTTGACACAAGTGGCGAAAATAAACAACTATGAGATACTCGATATATTAATAATCTCTCTAAAATAATGTAACACTCCAAAAATATCTTAGTTAATTAATAGTCGAATCATTCTTCATTTACTTGAAGGGTCATATCGGATGTTTCTTAAATTGCTTATATGTGTAAAGGTAAATTCTTAGTGTAGAATGATTTTGGATATTAATTAAGGTAACGAAAATCTCCTAACATAAAAGTTGAGTTGAAAGTTTCCTTACCGATTAAGTTTTGATGTAAGATTCTACTGACTTCACACGATCATATCTCTTAGAATATAAGATTTATGTGGCCTATAACCTATTAAATTAAAGGTATTTGAATCTACTTTTTGAGGTCACTAATTTTGCATCAATCCAGCTTCTGAGTGAAAATTTATGACCATTTTAGTAACTGATGCAGCGCAATAATGAATTAGAAAAATTTTGTCTTTTTACCTCTAAGATGTAACATCTCACAATTTCAAAATAGCTAAGAATAGGCCCACTATTTTTTCGAAAACAGATTAGGATGAATCAGCTTAGTTCATGATGAAAACATAACTGGTGGTGTAAAAATCAGAAACCCAGTAAATAGTATATTGAAGAGTTGCTCGTAACATAGAGATTTTAAGGGTATGATTCTAACTTGTTTTGGAAATAGAGCAAGAGCTGCCAACAATAACATAGATGTTGGCTCAACAAGATTCATAGAAGTTGCTCAAAACGAGGTGTGGTTATGTTTATCGCCTCATTTTCAGAGGTGCCTTAGCCCATAGAAAATTCAAAATACATTCTACTATTGTAAGGCTCTACGAAACTAAGGTTTTTTTTTTATATTATCTAACAAAGACATTAAAGTTGGTGGAATCTTTTTTACAGATTCATTCTGTTTCTCGTATATGAGAATGTCTTCTTTTCACATAATATTTTACCTGCATATCTAAATGCGACTTCTATAAGAAAAGCTGTGAATACGTGGAATTTAATGAAGATGGCAAAAGGCATCTGATTCATCGTGTCAAGGCATACACTCACTTAAATGTATATTGTAGAAACAACAAGGATCTAACTTTGCGACTATATTGGTGCATGTGGAGCAAGTATATATACATGTTGGTTATATTTTTCTAATAGAATAAGACAGACGAAGTAGAAGCAACCACTTGAAAATTTTTATTTGGTTTAATGTTTTGAGTTTTCAAATCCAGTTACGATCCAAGGCTTACATAAACATGGTGTGTGGAATGATGTTCTGTGAGGTCTACGTGTGCAGCTACAATCTCTTCAACCAACAAACATTAGTTATAATGCTAGCAACAATTCTAAAACTATAACTGGATTTGAAAACTCAAAACATTAAACCAAATAAAAATTTTCAAGTGGTTGCTTCTACTTCGTCTGTCTTATTCTATTAGAAAAATATAACCAACATGTATATATACTTGCTCCAAATGTATCACCTTTCATTAACATACAACTATTATGGAGTTTTACACTAATTATTCATCTGGATAGATAAATGTATCATTGATTTACCATAACTAAGACGAACGTAGAATATATGACAATTACGACTTTAACTAAACCCGTGACATGTTTTTTTTGTTTTTGTAAAATTCAACAAATAAAAATATAAGAACTATTAAAAGTTACATTAGTAAATGCAACACTGCCACATAAACAGAATATTAACTCTAAATTTGTCGGTCATTCACATTTATCTTGAAATCTATTCCTGTCAGCACCATCCTGTAAATTAGCACAAAACACCGATAACAATTTCGAAACTTATTTCTGCCAACACCATCCTTGAAATCTATTTTTGTCAGAACTCAGAAGGCTTTAAATAAATTACATCTCGTGCCTCGAGCCACCGGGCGACTAGACACGGAGGGGGAGGCAAACATGCCTTATCCCCCACTCGCAAAGCCGAGGTACTTGACCGACACATACCCCCCTCTCGGAGGCTCGAGGTGCTTGCCCCGAACACCTCCCCCCTCCTCTCGGAGTCCGAGGCGCTTACCCCGAACCCCCACTCCACCACCGGAGGCTCGAGGCGCTTGCCCCAAACTCCTCCACCCCCCCACACTCACAACTCGGGAAGGGCCCACGCCCACACCTGAGGCTCGAGGCGCTTGCCCCTAAACCCCCACCCCACCCCCACCCCGGAAGGCTCGAGGCGCTTCCACGAAACTTCCCCTCCCCTCAACCCCCGGAGACTCGAGGTGCATGCCTCGAACCCCCACCCCAGGAGGTTCGAGGCGCATGCCCCGAAACACCCCTTCCCCCCCACACCTACTCCCCCCTGAAGGCTCGAGATGGATTAACCGAAAACTCCTCCCACCCCCGGAGGAAGCTAGAGACGCCTGCCCCGAAAACCCCAACCCAACCAATGGAGGCTCGACGAGCTTTAAACTCCCCCCCCCCCACCTGCTGGAGGCTCGATGTTGCTTGCCTTGAACCCCACCTCCACTACCCCCGAGGCTTCGAAAGCTTGGCCCCTGATAACCCCCCCCTCACCCACCACCTCCAGAGGCTCGAGGCGCTGCCCCGAAAACTCCCCCCACCCAACCCCCCACCTCGGAGGCTCGAGACGCTTGCCCGAGAACCCCCCCACCCCAACATCCGGAATGCTCGAGACTCTTGCCCCTCCCCCTCCCCCCCCTTGCCCCACCCCGGGGGATAGAAGCGCTTGCCCAAACCACCCCCTTCACCCCACCCCACTCCAAAGGCTCGAGGGCGCTTGCCTCGAACCTCAATCACCCCACCAGACCCCCTAGCCCCGGAGGCATCAACCCCCCACTCCCCACCCCAAAGGCCATGAAGTGATTAAGGATAAACTTGATGACTTTTATTTAATGCTAATAAAAATAAGAACTCTAAATCGAATGACTGAAGGAAAAAAGAGAGATTTGATGGATTTAAGATACGAGGATGATTTTGCGCTTCCATCAGCTTTATTAGGGGGCACTTCCTTCAAAGACATCAGTTTTATTTTTTCCCTGCAGTAATGAAATTATAATTCACAAACCCAAGAATTTAAGCGTGTTGATTTTCCCTCGAAGATCAGCCACATCAATTATGCATCAAAAAGTAGATCTTCACATATAATACTGGAACTTCACCAAGAGATAAGTTTATTATACACTTATCATGCTAAGCACAAGAAATGATGATGAAATTCCACTAGCTAACAATAAAGTCAATCTTCACATAAGTGTATCAATTGCAATGCTCCATTTGTGACAAAAAAGTTCAAGAAAATGAACACCCACACTCTAGACAGAACATGTAGTTTCAGTGTCAAGTTGAAAGTATTCAAAAGATCAGCTAAAGGATGAACTTGAACCTAACTCCTCGTTTACTATATTTTACTAAAGCTTCAAAAAATAAAAAAACTAATCAGTGCTCCACATTACCTTACACCAAATATATTCAGTTTTTTCAGGATAAAGCAAATCATATCAATTTTGGTAAAATTATCATTTCGAGCCAAAGAACCACTAAACATTCAACATACTATGCCTAAGAACAACAAAAGGCATTTCATACCATAAGATTGTATTTTTCGGCATTATAACATTCAACATAGCAAAAAATTACCTTCTCCAACTCCATCGTTGGAGGTGCAGGTTACTGATAAAAGCTTGGCATAGGTGTTGCTTTAAATTTTAAGCTCTTCCTTAACATTTTGATCTCAGCTTCCTGAGTTTCCTGTTAGAGAAATGAAAGAAAATAAAATGGGAATGCTACAAGATAACCTACAACAAGAAATTTTCTATCACTTATTCATTGTCATATCAATAATATCACACCAATAGGAAAACAAATTTCAATAGTAATCTCAACTTATTAAATTCCAGAATCATCTATGAGTATTTTTAAGAAACTTGTTTTCAATAAAATATTTTTTCTCCCTCCGATATTATGACTGTTCTTATAGACTAAAATATTTCCAGCAAAAAGCAATTTGCTATTAACTACTCAATTTGGTCCAACCATTTTTAATCTCTCAATCAGTCCTATTTGGAAAACCTACCAATTCTCTAGGAGGAAAAAGCCATAATTGTGGTTCCTACTGAAAGGACTATTTTGATCGAAATTGTTATTATGATACTAAACTTTATGAAGGATCTTTTATCCTGGTATACTATTTAATAATGTATTTTAAAAGTATATATGTATTCACATGGACATTATAAATATTACATAACTATAAATAGTAAAGTGTACACGTGAACATATATATACCTTTAAAATACACTATTACATAGTGCAGGGAATACAAAGTCCTCCAAAAAATTTAATATCTTAATTGCAATTTCGACCAAAGTTAGAGTATTTTTCAGATTCCTTTCCCAAAGTAATATATAACAAACACGTGGCTAATATCTTGTTAACTTGAATCAATACTTACACATATAAGTATTAGTATTATTATGTGTGGTTAAATATTTTATGTCTTATAAGAATTATTTTATGAAGTTAAATATTGAGAATATTGTCAAAAACACATCTAAATTTTTTTTTTTTTATTATCTTTATACCTAAACTATTGAAAGTGTGAATTTCATAACTAAACTATCATTTTTAGTTTGAGAAACATACCCAGTGGGGTGTGTAATGCACTCTATCTTTTGTTTGAAAAAATCTTGACACGTAACAGTCCACATGGATAAAATATACCCATTGACAAAAATTAAATAATAAACTATTAATGGAAAAAAATCAAAAAAATGGTTGTTAAGTTCATCCCCGTTTGAATTTATTTTTATCTTATGGGAAAATGAACAAGTATCCCATCAACCTATGTCCGAAATTTCAGAGACACACTTATACTACACTAAGGTCCTATTAACCCCCTAACTTATTCTATAAGTAATTCAACCCATTTTCGGCCTACGTGACACTAGCTTGAAAGAAAAGTCAACCAGCGTTGCGCCCACAAGATAGTGCCACGTAGGTCGAAAAGGGGTAGACAATTATTAATAAAATAAGCTCAGGGAGTAATAAAACCTTAGTATAGTACTATTATGTCTCTGAGATTTCGGACATAGGTTGAGGGGTACTTGTGCATTATCTCCAATAAATAAGAATTAACTTATCAATTAGATACATGAACAAACACAACTCATTAAAGACATTTAATTATGAATAACACCAAAAAAAGAAAAAAAAATATTATACGGTATATTTTGATGAAACTTAAACGAATATTGTTATGAGACAATGAGAAGATTAAATAATAATACAAGAATCCTAATCCATTTTAATGAATGATTAGTTGTTTGAGTCTATAACCAATTCAAATTATGAACAAAATTACAAATATTATATTAATTATTATCAAATAATAACTACTAGTCTACTACAATTACTTATTTTTTTTTAAAATACGTTTTAGTGTAGAAAATTTAGAGTTCACTTATTCTATTTTATTATAAATTTTGGAGTATTTTTAAAAATAATTAAAAGACTCATACATATTCTTTTTAATTTTTTTTGTCTGAAAATATCCTTAACCTACATAATATTTTTTTTTATCGAATGTCCCTGAAGGAACAAAAGTTCCTTAATTACAAAAATAAGTACCAAGATTTTTGTGACTAAAAATAAAGAGAGATTTGTGAAGTAAAATAAGAAAGGAATAAATATTGATTTTGGGAGTTAGAATTTATGTATCCAGTGTTTGGGGGTTTGGTAGTAAAATAAGAAATTTTGAAAATTTTTAGAATTAATAGGGTATAGTGAAAATTATGGGGAAAAATGTGTATGTAGGTAATTTATCCTTGTATAAATAGTACAAATGGAGTAATTACTATAAAAAATTCATCCTATGGTTCAAATTGATACTCTTCGAACTCTCGATTTTATTTCTCTTAAAATAGTTTCTAAAATAAAATTTTATGTTTCTTCATCCTTTATATTTTTATTTTTGGAGTTGATTTCCGTCAATTTCATACTAAATTACTTGTGTGTCATAAATGCCAACTAAGAGAAAAGAAGGTCTTTGAAGTTTTCAGTATTTTTTTGAAAAAATAGAAATACATGCAATTGTTGAATGATATTCACAAATAATTTTTATAGACGATTCTCAAAATAATAGTGACCATTCATGCAAATAACTCACTGAAATGCAAAACTTATTTTCTGAAAGAGAATTAATTCTCCCTTAGTCTTCACACATATGATATACTTCAATGTCATATTTATATTGATTAAAAATAATTGGGAAAATATACAAGTATCCCCTTAATCTATACCCAAAATTCCAGAGACACACTTATACTATACTAAGGTCCTATTATCCCTCTGAACTTATTTTATAACTAATTTTCTACCCCACTAGTTTGAAAGAAAAAGTCAACCAGTGTTTGGGCCACAAAATAGTGCCACGTAAGTCTAAAAGGGGTAGAAATTTATTAATAAAATAAGTTCAGAGGGGTAATAGGACCTTAATATAGTATAAGTGTGTCTTTGAGATTTTAGACATAGGTTGAGAAGGTACTTGTGCATTATCCCAAAATAATTTAACTTCTATATTAATATAATGAAAATCTGTAGATTCTCTCTACTTTTAATAAAGTAATAATTCAGACAATGTTAATTCAATAGATTGCTAGTAGTCTTTTGTTAAGTAGTAGACATATGTTCCAAACTTATTTGTCTTATTTTTTTTAGTTTATTTGAAGATATATTTTTATAATTCTTTAATTCTATTTTTGCATGTAACATATTTTAAAAATATAAAATTAAAGGATACTTTGATATATTTTACATATTTTTAATTTAAGTTCGTAAGATTATTAAAAAATTTCTTAAACTTTGTGTCGAGTTAAAATCAATAACATTAAAACTTTGAAAGTAATGTATATGCGAAATTAGGGGTATTTGCTGCATAGACGAAAAAATAACAAAGATAATCTTTTATATTTGAGATTAGTTTAAGATAGACCTTTAAATTAGGAGTTGATATAGTATAGACAAAATCAAAATACTAATTTTTTGAATATTTGATTTGCATTTCAAAATCACCTATTTTAAAATTTTATCCAAAATTTTAATGTTTTATATGTTATCTTAATACTAATTGCAATACTAATTAATCAATGTACTCACTAGGCTAGATGATATATGCTAAAAAATCAAAACCTTTTTTTTTATTTAAAATTTTATCTCAGCTTAATTAGATAACTTCTTGAGCAATTTTATATGACAACAAAAATAACCAAAAATATTATAATATACGTCCTAGTCTAAAAAGCTAAACAGACTTCACAATAGGTTACATAATTCCAAGCCAATCAAATCAAGAACCTACAAACAATTTGGTTATATATTATTACGATTCATATATCTAGGAGAGATAGAAAAAATAGATTAGAGAGATAGAGCTGATAGTATATCTGAGATATTATATGATATATAGATATATATATCTATATATAGATATATATATATATATTATATCTAGATATATATATATATTATTATATTAATATATATATAGAAATAGAAAAGGTTATTTCAACATGTGTGGGTTTCTTGGATCACTCAGATCCTTCTCTAGTTGTTTCACAACTAGGTACTATTATTATATCTAATTTTTTCAATACAATTTCTGATTGTTTAATTTTGTCTTTAATTCTTGTTTGACACAATAATTGTCAATTTGCAATTGAGATTGAAGTTTACGTATTAAATTTAGTGAACTATTATGTGTAGATCAATGTTTTAGAATTTGACATAATGGAGATGATGAGAAAAAACGAGGTGGATTACTATATTTGTGAGGATATATAAGTTTCGCTATAAGCATAACCGCAAGGACGAATACGGTTATAGCAGTGAGAGAGAGAGAGAAAAGAATAGCTTATTGTTTTAGTAGAATAAAATTGGAGGGGGTGATGACAGATATGGTTATTGAACGTAGTCAGTGACGGAAGGCTAAGATCTTAAATAGGAACAAGCTAGAAAAATATTTACCACAGAAGGGGTGTAGACAAGTAAAATATGCTCGTTCTAAAAAAAGTTAGGGGAACTAGTTTTTTCACAGAACTAGGTGAGGATTTGACAAATCAAAACACTGTAGGTAAAGTTCGTATCTTTCAGGGCGCGCGTAAGAATAAACTAAGAGCTAGCAATGTCATTACTAGGTAATGGGTCGAAGGGAGACACAGTGTCCAAAATCTGTTATTTAGTCACTGCCTGAGAGTTACCTACGAATTATTGATGAAAAAAATCGTTTCAAAGTTTGGTTTATGTGTGTCTTTTTTTTTTTTATAATACAAAATTGAAAGGGGAAGGAAGAGTTGTTGTTTGCCATTATGCTGATGAGCAAAAGGAAGACAAAAAAAAGCATTTGCAGATTGACCAACCGTACACGGCAGAGTGAATAATCTTTGATAGAGTGTGATGTAGGCTGATTTTGACATTAAGAACTATTGAACAACATCTAAGTAACTATGGTAGTGGTGAAGGGGTAGGCAGATTGTCAAAGAGCCAAGTTCCAGCATTTGCCTTTTAAGGAAAAGAAAGAGAGAAAGAAAGAAGGATGTGACAAGATTGTGAACGCTCCCATACGTTGTTGACCAGATGCAGATGATGAAAGCTGGGCAGTAGAGTTGATGAGGGTAAGCAAAAATTGTGGAACAAAGGAGTGGTTGCATACATTTGATGAACACTAAAGAAAGGACTTAGCCAATAGACCTTATTAATGAGAATAAATGGAAGACCTTACAGTAAATCGCTTTTAATAAAATGTCAATGAGATGAGTGTTTTAAAATAGGCAGGACTTTGAGGACTGGAAAAAAACTGAAACTGATAGGAGCACCAAGGATGGAAAGAATAAAAATCTGGAGTTGTATTTGTAGCGGGCAAGGGCAAAGCTCTTATTTTCATATTATATATGGTTTAAAATGTGTTCTTATTTAGCTTGGAACTAGATGAAAGAACACTTTAATACTTTGGATACATATTTGACTTGTTTTTTTCTTTACTTACGACTGCTTTAACTTGTAGGGTAGTGACCGGAGAAATTCTTTAGTAATTTTATATTTTTCGAATCTAAAATTCTACCCTTAGTTCACTGACTGATCAACAGTGCACAAGAGATCGGGAGATGCACAACCAAAAAAACTATGAATCTGGGCTTGAGCAGCTTCGCCAATTGAGGAGTAAGAATAAGCATCAAAGGTAAAAGAGGTTAGAACCGGTTCAGATACAAAAAAATGACAGAAGATGGAGAGATATAAAAATTTATGGAATGGGTAAAAATAGTAAATTATAATTGTTATCAAGTTTTGAAATTAGTATTTAGTTTTTTTGTGTTGTAAGCAAAAAGAGGAAAACAGAACAAATAGTTGTATAAGAGTCCGTTTGTTGATGAGC
Organism: Solanum habrochaites; assembly: GCA_027704765.1. Taxonomy (NCBI): domain Eukaryota; kingdom Viridiplantae; phylum Streptophyta; class Magnoliopsida; order Solanales; family Solanaceae; genus Solanum; species Solanum habrochaites. The sequence goes on from JAKWJA010002494.1 coordinate 38,611,724, forward strand.
GGTGTAACTACAAGAATAATAACAAATGCTCAAAAAGGACATTATTAAAAGAATTTTACTTTGTCCGTAGTTAGTTGGGAAGGAAATCATGTGAGTACTGTCGTTATTTATTCATAGTAATTGTCCATAGTTAATGAAAAAAGTAGTTATAATAAACTTTATAGGTATTGTAAGTTAATATATTTTTGAGAGTTTAAAAATTTAAAAATAACTGCGTTGGGATAAATATACAAATGAAGTTCTAGTCACTGTAAAGATACCCCAACTGTACAGTGTGTGGGAGCTTATAGAGTTGGTGGGACCGTGACGCTTACCAGAGTGACACTAACTTATTGTTCGGGCGTGGAGCCATAGTTGAGAACCCGTGCTTAAGCCGCGGGGGAATCAGTGTTTAGTGCGACACTAAGATTATAAGGAAAAGGAAAAGTAAGATATAAAATACTATATATATAGCTTAGATTATAACAAAAATGTAAAAAACTTTGTTGTCATTGGAAAAACTATGTTGAGATCAGTGATACATGAAAATTAAAAATAAAAAGGAGCGTGATGCGCCTGGTGATTCAAGCGATGTTTAATTTTTTGTAATTTCGACGCTGAACTTAACTTGAGCACCTATCACTAAAATTTAAGAATAAAATGTTGAGAATCAGAACACAAGCAAAAACGAGGGAGAAATTAAAGAAAAAGAAATGTTTCTTGTTTTCGAAGCAGGCATTCTGACATATGACGAAGCGATTTTAAAAATGTTGCCTTTTGAACACAGAGGGAGGCTCCTGACATAAGAATAAGATAAATAGGTTTGTATATTCTCCTATAAACAAATTAATTCAGTAAATTTAAAAATTTTAATCTTGATTTTTAATTAATACCCTTATGAATTAGAGAGTCTATTCACGACGCGACAAAAAAGCTGACAACACATATAAAGATGGGTTTTATATTCGATTAATAAATAGATATGTACAAAAAATATTGTCTTTATTTTCGGTAATGCCATTAATGATGTGTTTTGCTTTTATTTACTGTGTGCATATTAATAATTTGATTTTATTTAAAATTTAAAATTTTGTAGCATTGCAATTTACGTGAGAATAAATATATTATCCTATTATTGTTAATCTTTGAATTTGTTTTTCCTAAAGTAAATTAGGATTTTAAATTTTGCTTCTTATAAAAAGAAAAAAATTAAAGATTTTGGTGAATGATCATTTGTTTTACAAGCCTAATTGAGGTATTTTGGTATTTGTGAAACACGTATGAAAGACAAGATACTGAATTTCATTCAAAATAATTTCCTTATTATATATTGGCTTTCAGTTAAATTATTTTCCAATGTAAGATTAAGATTTTTGAAGCCGTACTATAAAGGATATGGCTATGAGTTATGTTATGAAGTATGAAATGACTATTTTGGTTTTACTTAAAAAATTTAAATTTATTGGTTGCGAGCTACTGCAATTTCAGTAAGAAACATGATAAATAATTGATTCCGATGTGCTTTAGTGGACTTATTTTCAAATAAATTAGGATTCACGCTTTTACTTTTTAAATCAGAAAAATTAAAATAAAAGAATGGGTATGTAATTTATTTTACAGGACGTACTTGCTATTAATATTTGTTAAACTTCAGGCGAGTTAGTGATTTTATATATAAATAAGTCTTCACTTGTATGTATTGATTTTACTTAAAAACAATTACATTTAGTACCACATAAGGTTAGCATGCAATTATGTAAACAATTCATATATTTTCCTATGATGGGATAAGCTTTAGGATTTGTTTTTGGCCAAAGATTAAATGTGAGGATTTTAGTTTGCCTTCTTATAAAGAAAAAAAAGAACTTTAAAATTTAAGTGATGTGATTTATTTTAAAGCCTAATATGTACTCCATATTTGAGAACTCACCATGAAAAAGTAACAGAAAACAATATTTCATTATATGAATTTCCTGTTAATATCATGTGCCATCATTTCGTTTAATCTCATGCAAAGTGTATAAATCCTAGAGTTGGAATCTTATTCAGCAGGTGCATGCTCTATAATGTTAATGCATATAAAAATTTGTCGCAAGATTTAACTTCAAGGATTTGAAGAGATTACTGTAGAATTATGTATTAGTAAGCGTTATGGTCCTTTATCTGTAGGTCATAAAAAGTTAATTATTTTTATTGTCGTATTTGATGAGTTTAAGTTAGTGACACAAAAAATATTAAAAGATTTTCCTATTAGAGATAAACTTTACTGATTTATTTTTTGTAATATTTGTTTGTTTATTGATACCGAAAAAAGTTTTTTTTGATAAAAAAAACAAAAATGGAAGTGCATTGAATTGTCTTTTAAAACTCAAATTAGAATTTTCATATATTTCTAACTTTAAACTTAAATAAACTTAAATGATGTGATTAAGAATATTTGGCTTAAAAAATATGATATTTTGAGCGGGTGACGTAAAAGAAATTAATGTGGTGAATATACAAAATGTATTTACAGAATTTCCTTATTTTCTTTATGATGAAAATATTATTTTATTTATGTTATTTGACTAAAAAATTGATTAATATATTATTCAATAAAAAAATTGTGTATATAAGTAAGTGCAATGTCATCATTTTATAAGTATCATTTGTTGAAAAACGTTTTATTTAGGCATGGAGAGAAAAAATGAAAACGGAACATAAGGCGTCAAATAAGGATACCAATGAAAAAAAAAATATGAAAAGACTAAATGAGATCCTTCATGTTTGGCTGCATTATACAAAGCGTTGGGTTCCGTGAGGGGTTGTACCAAAAGAAAAGTCTTAGGGACACTCGCTACAGAATGCAATGGTGACTTGAGAATAATAGAGATGATTTCCGGCCTAGGGTAAAGAGCCATATGCGCATTGCTTTTTCACCACCTAAACAATTTGGATGCCAAGTTATTTCTCGTGTTGTTCAAGCCAGTCAAATATGAGTTGACAGATGAACAGCAAGTACAAATCTAAAGGCGCAATGCTGCTTAGAACTGAGAAGTGCTATCGACTACCATAAAATAGGCATTGAAGAAACTTGATTCGTCAGAGAGGAGCCAAGTGCGGATGCTAAGAAAGAAGTACGTTATGAACAAAATGGGAAGACAAACAAGACAAAAATAGGTCTGTGGAGTCGAGCCTTCTGAGCAACTCAATGCGAATGAAGTGTTCCCGTATTTGAAACTTGGTTGTGATGGAATAGTTTATCTTACATTTCATGTTTAAATCAATGTAGGAAATTGAAAGCTTCATCCTCAATGGAGACATGAATCTTTGGAGTGTGAAATTTGGAAGAAGTTCAAAATTGGCAAAGATTTACCACCCTAAAATTATACTTATGGATATAATTAGTGGAAGGACCTGGCTGAGTAATCTAAATCTAATTTAAAGAATGTTGTCTAAAGTGTTTTAAAAAAGTTATTTCAGTATAATGGCTCACAAACATTGTAGGATGATATGTTTTTTTCATTATTAATAGAAATGGATTATGGTTAGTCTGGATAGTTGTTTATTGAGAACCAAAAAATTTCTGGTTGTTAAGAAACTAATTATATATATTGACCGGAATCTAGCAATGACCTGCATTTTAAAAATCATGCCAGTAAAATTTCAATTAAACATCTCAACTAAAAAATTTATTATTTTTAAAGAGCACATCAAATAGACGTTGACTGATGGTCATTTCAACATGTTAATTACGAAGTAAGGAACATTTCTACATGTTTTCACTAAAGGCGGGCAACATTTCAAACACCGTTTTACTAGAAATGACAACTGGAGGCGACGACGAAATCGGTCCGGGCCTAGGTGAGTGGGATGCGGATGCAAAATGATGTGGGTATTTAATAAACTATTGCGGAATGGGGAAGGATTGTGGATACATATGATTTTATGATGTTTCAAACTTAACCCCCTTAACTTTTTACTATTTATATAAAGAAGTGATAGAGCATTATTCTTAAGATAATTGTTATAAAAGCTACTGTAAAAATATTTCCAAGATAGAGTAAATCAAACATGGTATCCCGTAAAGGAATAAGAACAGACAGATTTCTTACTATTTTCTAATGACCGTGCATAAACATAGGAATTTATTTTCAGGAAAATTATTATATTAGAATTCAACTTATCCAGAAAAAGCTTTGAAATATTTACAAAAAATGATGCCAGTCGGTTACGCGGTGGGGGGGGGGGGGGGGAGGGCACAGGCATTATTTCATATGGCACCAAATTGAGAGGTGGGACATGGCACGTGTTGACCCCACCCCCAAATTTTGACCCTCCCTGATTATAATCCCATTTCGATTTCTTAATCCTTGGTACGATGGTGCAGATTCTAAGTATGCACAGACATGTATACTGTATAGGCTTTTTAAATGATTTTCACAAGCAAGTGCAATGTGTTTTAAAGACCCTCACCATCAGTCCAACTTATAACGGTTTGAGGGCAAACACGCAGTAGCACTTTGACACATAGAGAAACGTTTTGTGTAAATTGGGTAGTATTTATGGTCATATTCAAAAATTGCTCCATAAAGAGATTGATTTAGTTTGACTGGGAGCAATCCAAACTAGTTTTAGTGGATTGTATTTTGAAATACTATGGGGAGAGGTAGTAAAAACAATTATTAGCAGTATATTCGACTTACAGGTGTTAGAAATAGTATCTGTTGTTAGATTGTAATGTACATTTCGAAAGACGACAAATAGACGAGGAGAAGACTAAACGGCGCTACGAATTGGCGCACAGCGACCAAGTTAAAGAAACATCGGCAGACGCAAAAAAATCCGAAGCACGCTTTTAGTTTTTGAGAAATGCGTTACTTCTAGCAATTGATTTCGACTAAGTTAATGTTTATTGTTTTGAGTCTTAATTTATATTTAAGTGAATTCTTTTATCTTGTTAAAATTAAAGAAACTCGTAACGTAAATTAAGTAGTACATTATATCTACGTGATACAACCAAATTCAATATTCGACAAAAATGGCCAAATGGTGACAGTTATTTGGTTACAATAAAAATCAATTTGGGTCATTTCACATAATCCCAGGCCGAGCATTTGTGCTCACGAACGCACGGCACCATTACTCTTCCTTTGAGACACAACTGTATTCGAATACGATGAAGAAACCAACCCCCAATTCCCCCCCAGTCACCCACAGGCCACTCCATATCTCTAAAGACGCGCGACCCTACTCCATAAACCCACAAGACACAAATGTAGTCACATTATTAAAAGGATAATTTGAGCTAAATAGTCAAAAAAAATAACTTATGTAGTGATAAGTATTCATGACTTAATTACCTTAATTAGTAAAAACATGTCAAAAGTGGTCAATTATATTTTAAAAATAAATAAGTTAGTCTGATATATTAATATTCTTCTCATTACTTAACACCTTTTCTCTCTCTCATAGATTACACATTTTCCCATATAAGTAGTATAAGCATGAATTGGAATGTACGAATAGTGTATTCGGAGTGCATCGCATTATTTATAGAGAGAGAGTTAGTGTTCTGCGACTACACTTTACGGGTGAGCAGCGTTAATACAATTTCTCTCTTAAACTTTCTCCTAATCAAAATTCTCCAGATTTCTTCTTTCTCTTTTATACTCTTAGCTTTCAATGTCGCTCTGCTACTAACAAGTTCTTTGCAATCAATTCCACAGATTTTCCCCGATTCAAATATGAAATGTATTTTTATTCTTCTCACATTTTATTCTTGTTGCAAGATTTTATTTGACAGATTAAACATTGCTTTGGGTATTAGTTTTTCATATTCCTTATTTATTGACTATACTGATTTTCAGGTTTTTTTTTTAAAATTTTTTTTTGTTTTGTGTTGTTCTTTAAAACATTTGTTTAGAGTTTAGAGAATAACATAGTTCTCTCTCAATGAACTTTCAAGAGAGTTACTGAGCGTTTCAAGAGAATTAACTAGAGGGTATTTGGACAAAATAATCAAAGTGTTCTTGATTTCCCTATGACTTTTAAAATCGGATGTCGAGCTTGTTCCAGTGCAAGCATAGCCTAAAGATCTTTCATTTATTTTGATGTGTTTTCTTCTTTTAATGTTTCAGTTGTTTAACGACCTAACTAGAGGGTGACCTCGGTGTGATTTGTTTGATAGATAGTAGTTTAGATATGAAACTCAAACAAAGGGTATAGTGTAGGTGTATTTTTGAAACTTATCTCTTAATTAAATGACAAAGCTTCTCCGGATTTCTGACCTACTTGCGTTCAAGACCAACCTTTTCTTTCCATTAAGTATTATCTTTACAATAACAATCATAGGTGTATCATGCGGGCTGATCAATCTAATACCCTTCGTTAAAATTTTTTTATATGAATTATATAAAAAAATAGGATTATACCAAAGTAATATTGGTCAAAAAATACTTCAGACATCATTTTGCATAGTTACAAGTACACGGACCTACTTTAGTTATATTTATGCGGCTCAGCTCACTAGTTTTGTATAATTCACACGTTTGTATAATTTAATTTGTATATATTTGTATATTACATTTATATAACTGCTTACACTTATGATATTTGTAATTGTATAAATTTATTATTTCAAGTTTATACTAAAATAGTTGAATTATACAAATATACCCGGGAATCATACAAACCTGCGAATTATACAGATCCACGAATAATACAAACCAGACAGCTTAAACTGTAACTACAACCTTTAAATACGTAAACTATAGTTATGAAGCATAATTAAATTTATTATAATGACTATTTGTGAAAGTTTCTCTAATAATAAATCTTGAACACCCTTAATGAAATTTCTACTCATACTTCTCTCTCAAAATCAATATACTATATATATATATTCACAAACTTCGTATAGAGAAAATCGTTTTCATGGAAAACCCTTTTCGGTCCGCATTTAAATATAAATGTGTGAATTGACTTTCGAAATATTGTATAATATGATGATGAGTGGGTGCAACTCTCTAAATGAGATTTAAAATTTAAATCTAATATCCATATTCTTTTTAAAAATATAAAATAAAATTGGATAACACCTCTCTAAATGGTTATTAGTAACATTTTTACATTTTATTTTACTTATTTAGTTTAATCTTTCAAATTTTTGAAGTCTTATCACATAGAAAATTTCTATTTTTTAGGGCTGCAACTCTTTTTATGTAATTAAATCGAATGTATATCTTAGAACTAGTAGTACCGGATGATATATATCATACTATCGATGGATTTAATTGATCGCAATACCTTCAACATGAAATATAGCTACATATATATAAAATTTACTATTTGAATTGATAAGAATTAAATTTCAACTTATAATTTCAAAAGTTTAACATACCTTGTCAACATTTCATAATAGAGCTTCACAAACCACGAATTTCTTTATGCTCGGAGAGGACACTTGTAAATCTGAGACCTTTTGTAATTAGAGTATTACTACAATATTATTGTTAACCTCTCATTATTTGGGATGATTGACTTGAACTGATTTCTTTGAAGAGAATATATATGCATGATACTATGAAAAGTAACCAAATATGTATTCCAAAATAATAAAAAATATTTATCATAAAGTATTGTGGTGGGAGAGTTGATTGTCTAAATGATCACATAATTTTTAACTATTATCCATCAAACTTATCTATTTTTATTGTCTTCCAAAGAAATATGAGCACTTGTTTTTTTTCTTTAGGAATTAAAAAAGAAAAGGATGAATTGGGTCAAGGAATGGGTTTTTACATGTGTATTGAGTTTAAGTTCGATCCACGTTCTAAATTAGTGTTTGAACGGTTATAAAAAAAAAAATTGCATGTCATTTCTCTCCTAAAAATATAAAATCTAGATAAGATTATCATTGAAGAAAACATAGAAAATAGATAACTTCGATAGCTAAATAAATTAGAGTGACTCCATTTTAAATAGAGAAATACATAAAATTTCTCTTAAATTTGTTCGCAAAACTCACTTTAGCAGTATAACTTTATGAATGTTTAAATACCCCCTTAAAAAACTTTCAAGTGGATTAAATATCACCTTTTATATATGTTATCCGTTTCACATTGGAAAAGTAAGAATATATTGCATCACATTAGTGTGCCACCTCAAGTGAAACGATTGAGCAACACCGTCAATATGGTGAAAATATTTAGTTTTCATTTCTTTTTTTCCATGTCATTTTTTATATTTAATTTTCATTTCTTCTATATTACTTTTTGCTTTTGATTTTCCTTGTTAAATCATCTTCTTTGTTGTTCAATCTTCTCCATTGTAATACCAAAATTAAAGCTCCATACGGTAGAAAACTAAAACACAATATAGTTTCTAATAATTTGACAAATATTATGTAAAACAGAGAAAAAGAACTATAGATATTATATTATTGAACAAGAGTTGCTAGGGCTTCAATGACAACTATGGCGACTGCTTCAACAACAATTATAGGAGCCGTTGTTGTTCTATTAGACTCAAAATTAATAGATTTGAAGTTATTCAAACATTTTACCATGGTTGCGGAAAAAACGAAAACAAACAAAAAAGAAAATAGAAAGAATGAAAGAAATCCAAGAAAAAAGGTTTGTCCAATTCACCAATGTGGTGAAATTTTGTGACAAAATCTGATCGTCATACAACATTCTAGTTTTTTCAATTTTATTTGTTATGTTAGCCATAAAAATTGTATTTAATTCATTCAAAAGTTTTTTAAGAGAAAATTTAAATATTCGTAAAATTATAATATAAAGTGAATTTTGCGAACAACTTTGAAGGAGATTTTATGTATTTTTTCTTTTAAATATTCTCTATTATCGAATGAGCATAATCTCTTCATTCTTAATTTGATAAGTCAAGTTTAAGCCTTAACAATAAATTATCTGAATTTATTAATGGATCCCAAATGGGGTATTGAATATCAAAAAGAAAAACAAAAGTAATAAATCAAAAGTCATTAAATCTCAATTATTTTAAATTTCTTACTAAAAAAGGAAAAATCATTTCATGAGGAAAATGATTTAAAAAAAGGCAGGCTTAAATATGCCATTAAATTTTTAAAAAAGTCTTATTTATGAATTTTGAAAAAACACTCATCTATGTCATTAGTTTAAACTTTGATTCATCTACACCAATTTCAGTTAACAAATAATAACATGAACGAACTTTTTTCCTAACGAAAATATAGATGAGCTAAACTTTCAACAGCTGACATAAATGAGTCTTTTCACAAAAGTGTGATGACCATGTGGTTGAGTCGTTGTCCTAAAAAAACAACTATCCTTAGAGTTCGTATATACCAAAAGCGGAAAATGGACCAAAATTGACCATCCGTGTTAAATACACTATTAAATTAACATCCAATTCTTACTTAATAACACTTTGACAACTTATGACCATAAATTTCTACTAATTCACAAAAAAGAAATAAAACTCTTTATATTATAAAAAAACATGTCAAGAGACATAATTCCCATTTACTCTTTACTATCACTCTTTTTGATGTGTCTTTGTTTGGTTTTAGCAAATGCAGACGTTGAATGCTCAGATATGATGAAAAATTTGATGCCATGTCAAGGGTTCTTAATGAGTGGAGATGATTCTCCTAGTGTTGATTGTTGTAGTCAAGCACAAGCTCTTGACAAACAATTCGCAGCGTCTGACAAGCCGGACCGTGAAGGTATCTGCTCATGCCTCAAGGCTGCTACACAAATGCCTATAAATCTTGAGAAAGCAGCAATGCTCCCTTCCTTATGCAACCTTGATACAAAAATACCTATCGACCCTAATGTTGATTGCACCACGTAATTTCTTCTTCTATTTATATATTTAATACCGTTATGTTTTGTTTTATGTGACACATTTTTCATTGAAATTTATATGTGGTAACATGTTTTTATATATTTCCTTGTAGGGTTTGAAGGACAAGCTAGTATTGGAATCGATCCTCATTAAAAGAAGTGACATACAAGTTTCAATTTTATGATGATGTAATGTTTTTTTAATAAAAGGACTCTATCCCAATTATATTATGTTCTATTTAAAATTATGTAACATCTATATATTTTGTGTTAGTGGGGGAAAAGCCCTGCTTTATACGCATATTAATAAGAAAATATTGTTGTTGAAGCTTAGTGTATAGTCATTCTTTTTGACGCATTAACTATTTTTCTTCACTTCCCTTGTAAAGCACTGTGGGACAAAATTGAAAAATTGATTAAAATGGTTTATGATTATGAAAAATAGAAAGTTCATACCTTTGAAGTCAAAAGACAAAATCAAAATCCAAAATTAATCATCATATCTGGAAATCGGACAAAAAGTTCTTTTATTCCCATGAAAGTGGCTACATTTCAATAAACTTTTAAGGTATAAATTGTAAACGTGACTTTTAACTTGACCTCAATTGATATATATATCCTTTAACTTTGGATGTGCATATAAAATTGAATAAATACACGCAATCGTCATACGTGACATCTTACAATATAGATACATTACATTATATAGATACAATTATACACTATTTACACAATATAGATACATAACATATTTTTAGTATAACAATCTATAAATGTGTATAACAATGTGCATGGATTACTCTATGTACATCTTTTTACATTAAATTATACAGATATATTTATTATAACACCATTTTTTACAAATATATTACATGACGTTAATTAAGTGATTGTACTGGATGTTTTATGCCATTTTTATGTAATAAAAAAGTAAATTACATTAGCTGTAAACTATTTGCCTCAACGGACATATACGTAAGAATCACATTAATAGGATATAATTGATCATCAAATGTATGTCAAAGTTACTTAAGTAATTGAAATTTCCTAAAAATGATGTAAACTGAATTTGTTAGATGATTTTGATTGTTATCAACTTAATGGCAAAGCTTCTCCGGATTTCTATCATACTTGCGTTCAACATCAACCTTTTCTTTTCATCATTTTTTTTCCTAGAGCTGTTTAATTACGATAATAGTAATCGGGATTGTATATATTTATTTATTTGAATCGATATTTTTTTTTGAATTTATACATTTAAAAAATTGACTAGTTCGTAATAATATACCATCCTCTCAAAATCTTGAATACACATCTACATACCAGCAGAGGTATCAAACCAAAATTTATTACTTAGTAGACGATTTCCTATTTTTAAGGTGTTGCTTACATTCTCCATAAAGTTCTATCAGAAACTTGCTAGCCTTGCTAATCCAATTGTTTTAAAATCCACCCCCACCCCACCCCACACTATGAAAGATCATATTTCTCTACTCTTTTCCTCTTTCCTTTTGATGATAAGCAAAAAAAAATTAAAATGGAAGGATATTGGGTCTGGTTAAAAGAAGGAAATGATTTATTTAGGAGAAATAAGATAATTTTATTTGATTTGAGATTTCCTTCAAATTAAGGGCATATTTGAATATTTGCATAAAGGTAAATTAGTATATTTAGCCCAATATATAATGCTGAACAAATTTTTGTAACTAATAAACGAAAGTAGAAATTGGAGGAATCAATATTCTGACCCTTACCCCCAAAAAGTAGATATCCCAAAAGTCATTACTCCTTAAAAAAAGAATCATTTTTTTTAACATTTTAATTTTAACTTTTCAATTTAAGGTCATTAGATTAAAGGATAATTTTGTACATTTAATTTAACTTTAATTTAAGACCACAAAATTTTTTAAATCCGTGCTAAGTCAAGTCAGATCATTCTTTATAAAACGGAGGGAGTATTATTTATCAATAATTTCAAAAGACATACTAAAAAAGGAAGAATTATTTCATGAGGAAAAATAAAATAAAATAAAAGAGGCTAGAGTTGGTTATATAGAGAAGTAAAATGACAAATTGATGATCAATGCACTACAAAATAAACATCCAATTAATGTTTCACTTAATTCATATACCTTTCTTCTATTCCGTTTTGTCTAGTTCACTTTATGTCTCGATAATGCTGAAAAAAACTTGCATATAGATCCTATGAAAGCCTATTTTATGCAAACTTACTATGGATCCTAATGTTGATTGCCCCAAGTAAACTCTTCGCTTGTGCTACCTATATGCTAGCTCTGTTTTGTTTTATGCGACTCATTTCCATCTCCTTTTACGTTTAGTGACATGCATGCATGCTCCATATCTAATTTTATATATATATACATATTCGAAATATTATATAATGTGATGATCATTGGATTTCCCTGTTTAAGTAAGATTGAAAATTTAAATATTATATTCATCTTTTAAAAATAGAGCAACCCCTTTCTAACTGATTAGAGCTCTTTGGAGTTTAACTAATATATTTTTTGCATTAATATTTCAAAATATTCAAGTATGTCACATTGAAAATTCATAAATTTTTAGCACTATTAATTTTTATATAAATAAGCCAAAGTGTAAATTAAAACCAACAAACTGGATGATATATACCAGACATTCAAGGAAAAATTGCCTGCACAACTATTTTATCATATTTTCTATAACTCCCTATCATTCAAAAAAATTACAAAAATTTATACTCTCTCCTGTTTTTAGATTTATTAGTTTATGCGATAGATCGATCGGATATCACTTTACGCGATAGATCGGTCAGGTACATCACTTTACCTGATCGATATATCGGTTAGATACATCAATTTATGCGATGTATCAGAAAAGTTGAGTGTAATCGAAACTGAGATGCGACATATCGCGACATTAAGGGATGTATTCGAAAATCGAATGCGATATATTAGAACGTTTTAAGATGTTTCCGAATTATACCAAATTTAATGAATTTTTGTAATTTAAAAAAGTGTAAGAATATATGAGATTTCTGTAAAATATTCTCCATTCAATGGGTTCAATCCATATCGACACATTTGACACATCTAACTATAATTATAACTAATATATAAATTGAGAGGTTCAGTATTAAGAACTTAAAAGGTTAAATCAATCAATCATAAATTTATTTTTTCATAATAATATCTTTGAGATACCAAATGGGCGAGTCGAGTTAAAAATGGATATATTAAAATGAGTTGAAAAATTGGGTTTGATCTTGACATGTTCAAGTTTACTTTGGGGCTCAAATAGGTTGTAAGACGGGTTGGATCTTGACCCATCCAATTTGATCCGCTTTATCTCAATAATATTAATATATTGTTACCTAAGTTTTATAACCACAATTTGAATTTCCGCTCAAGAAATTTGAAAAAAGAAAAAGTTACAAATAGATAGATAAATAATACTAAAAGATACAAAATAGATAGTAATGCATACCTTCAACATAGGAATATACATTACATTAATGCAAATAAAGAGTCTTAAAACGGATTGAAAATAAAGATTAAATTGAGCTCAATCGAGGAGTAACTTAAAATGGGTTAATGCTTAAATGAGTTGGGATTGAACCCAATTTAAATTTATTTGAGTCCAGCCTTAAAATTCTGATCAAATTGGTCGAGTTATCTATAGTTGCGCTCATTTTTAACAACCTTATATATACTCATCCTTTTAAAATCTTGAATACTCATCTAATACTAATTATCAACAGATTGTTTACCCTAGTAAACTATTTCCTATTTTAAGGTGTTGCTTAATTACCTCCTTCTCCATAAAGTTCTATAAGAAACATGCTAGCATAGCTAATCCAATTATTTTAAAACTCCCCCCACCCCACCCCACTATGAAAGATGAACAATTTTGCGTATAATTTATTTTCTATACTCTTTTCTTTTCTCTTTTGATGATAAGTTAAAAATAGAAGGCAGGGAATGAATTATTTAGATTTTATTCAAATTAGGGGCATATTTAAATTTTTTCATAGACTGATATATCTAACCCAATAATATAAAAAACATATTTAACTAATAAATTAAACGAAAGTAAAGGAGTATTCTAATCCTTAACCCCCCCAATAAGTAGATATTACAAAAGTCATTATTTATCAATAATTTTCAAAGTCATACTAAAAATAGGAAGTATCATTTCACGAGGAAAATGATAAAAAAAAATTTAATAATCATAAAGTTGGTTATATAGATGAGTAAAATGACAAATTGACCATGCCTTAAAGCACTATAAATTAACATCCATTTTTCCCCTTAATTCATATACCTTTCTCCTTTACATATTATTTCGTTCACTTATTTAGCTCTTTCAAAATTCAAAAGAAAGATGTCAAGTACTATCACAATCCCTACTTACTCTTTACTCGTACTTATTTTGATATCCATTTATTTTTGCTTTAGCAAATGCAGACGCTCTATGCGATGATGTGAATTCAAATTTATTGATACCATGCCAAGGGTTCTTAATGAGTGGAAACGATTCCCCTAATACTGCATGTTACCGTGGAGCACAAATCATTGACAAGCAATTTCATGAGTCTGGTTGCTCTGATCGCGAAGCCATCTGCTTATGTCTCAAGAATGCTGCACAAACTTTACCTATAGATCCTCAGAAAGCAGCAAAACTCCCTGCATTATGCAACCTTGACTACATATCTATCGACCCTAACGTTGATTGCTCCAAGTAACGTCTTCTTGTGCTATATACACATATCGTTAATATTGTTCAATATGACACATTTTTCATTTTTACATTCAGTGATATGCTCGATCTGGTAGCAATATGTCATAACATGTTTAAGACAGTAAGTTGTCAATGTGAATTTTTTTATACATGTATTGTGTAGATGCTGATTACCATTTCTGTTTCTGTTTTTATATTTTTACTTGTGGGGTTTGAAGGACAAGTATTGGAATATAATCCCATTAGAAGAAGTGATATGTATACAAGTTTCCGTTATATGATGGTTTTAATAAAAAGGACTTTATAGCTACACTATCCCAATTATATTCAAGTTTTATTTAAAATTAGATTATGTAACATCTATTTTGTGTTAATGGAAAAAAGTCTTTATATGCACATTAATAAAAAAATATATCTTCCGACCCATATCTACTCTTTAATGTTTATCTACTATGTTTAGACGGCTTTTATTTATACAGATAAGATATATGAATAATCAATTTAATTATTTTCTCCAATTACTCTTTTCCTTTTTTTTTTCTTATGAATTATGATAGGATAATAATTTAATGAAAGTTCCAATATATTAAGTGATTTTGACTTCTTTTGAAATTGATGTATTTTGATGCTTTCTTCCCTGAAGAGAATAGATATGATATATATATAAGCAAATATTCCTAAAGAAATAAATGATTAAGTGTTAATGCGAGAGATTTAAAAAATAAATTAAAATTTTTAAAAGTAATTATACATAGACGGATTTTGTAAAAACATGGTCAATTTGAAATGAGCAAGAGCTCTGTATTTATAGGAAAATCTACTCCTAATGATGTCACCAGTGACATCACAAAAAACACAAGGTTTCAACCTTTTCACCTATGCAGATTTGTTGGTAAGATTTTAGTTGAAAAAAGAAATGGTGAGCTTTGATTTGTTGCAACATTTGTTGACTTTAATAATAAGCAACAAACAAAATTCATCTGTTCCTGCATTTTCAACTTTTCTTATGTTTATCTACAATGGGTATGGATCCCACAAATTTATCTCGTTGAAGATACCACATGATCAACACAAAAATGTACAAAGACACATCGTAATTTGAATTTGGATGCCATATGAATAAATTGCGAAACTCTCGAAATCCGAATTAACTTTGATGTTCAATAATTGGTTCTCTTCTATCTGCACAAGGCTTATAAATAATCTCATAATTTGGTAAATTAGAGGAAAAACAAGTGCATACATATATTTCATATAAATCATGAACATAATTTAATAAACTTTTGTGCCATACGTTCACTGACTAACAATGTGACTGCTTCATCTAAAAGCTAAGTTTGAATAATTTTGTGAACGACTACAGAACGAAACCAAATCTAGGCGATCGAACAAGAAGAATGTTTAAAACGTTATCAAGAAGTATTCAACAGTATCCTCCTCAGTTGAATTTTCTCTGTTTATTGGTACTAAACTCTCTTTATAACTAATAGCATAAACACTACCAGAGCATACTTCAGTCATATGTAAACCAAAATTTGTAGTTTGTTTAGCTGTGGAGTCATAATACGCCAAATTGTAAGCTCGATTCAATTCAAACATGTACTTCTCATAGCCCCACATGCCAAGAGGCGAATGACATCTCATAGGAAGAATTACTGTATTGATTTTGATCCAGTTATTCTCTCCGATCCTAGCCCATACATCGTAACAAGACGTTTCAGATTCTGACAGTTGGACACTAGACATTGCAGCAAGAGATCCAACGCGCATCATTAGAGTCCCCCAATGATTTCTTGGAATTGGTGGTCCTTCCATTTGCCCAAACGTTTCCGTTGTGAAATCAAATGTTGATAAAACATAGCCAACGTCTCTGATAAGGCATAACCAGTAATAGACCCCGTCTATATGAGTGCAATCCTGGGACTCATACAAGGCATCGTTGTAATGGAAATTAGGCTCAATGTGCTTCCAGGAGTCGTTGTTCATCGAATAAACAGCACCAAATGTCCTTGGATGAATCTCTCTTTTATGTTCATTCGTGTACACTCGAAGACTTAGGACTTTGTAGTCTTTGCTCACAGCATCATACCCTACCGCAGTTACAGTATCATGCTCATCGAAGAATCGTTCAAGCTCAAATTCAACTATAGGAATAATCCTACATTCTTTATTAGCAGGGTTCCACCAAGCAAAACGAACATTACATAGATAATGTCCTTTCATTAACAGGATCAATCCATTAACTGGACCATAAAGTCCTCTGAAATCATCAACATCTTCGCAACGGTACACCCTCTGACTGGTAGGGACAATGCCGTTAATTAATTTATCAGGCAACAAGAAGCACGTAAGAGCTCTTAAAGGGGGCGATAGCGTATAGTTAACACCGAATTTACAAATCCAGAGACGAGGACGATTACTCTCACAATCATAGTGCTTCTTGACAAAACTTTCGCTTTTAATAAGATCACGCCAACTTGCACATACACATTTGAATCGCAACAATGATTTCGCAGGTAACCTGATTAATAAAATATCAGTTACAGCTTCTTCTCGTGAATAGTTTTCGATACTAGTTGTCATTCTGCTCCCTGTATAAATTCCTACCAAATATTCAAATATCTCGGTTATAGAAAGATGGTACAAAGAGTCAGATTTCTCAGATGATCACTTAACTAATAGACGTTATCTCAAAATGTCACTACTTTTTTTCTTGATTCCAATTTTCTTCAACAAAATAAGTGACTTTCTGAGATGATAACTATTAGCTGGCTGGATCATCTGAGAAATCAACTTGAAGTAAAGGCCTAAAATTAACAAATGTGTCGACTGTTGGTAAACTAACCTTATTACATGTAGATGATAAAGAAAGATCAGCGCTTGTTCGTATGACTGAAAAACTATACAAAGACAAAAGAGAATGCAGTTGTGAATGTTAGTTATAAAAAAACAGAATCAAGCAGAGTAAAAAAAGTATGTAGATCACAAAAGGCACAAAAAAAAGTGAATTTCTGATGAAATTAGTCTTTATGTAGGCTGAACGTACAATAAGGAAACAAGAGAATGCGCGTAAAATTAGCAAATAACCAATGAATTTGTTCCTATAACAATATGATGATAAAAATAATATCCATTAAATTGCTAAAAGACTGGGTAAAAGGACTAAATAACGTAAGGGACATATAATTTTATAGTATGATTTTAACTGTTTCTTCTTCAAACATTTTGTTATATCTCATTATCGATCCGTCCTTCACTAGTATTTCAGAAAATATTTGAATAACTATTTGAATCTCTTGCCCTCTAATTAACTATTTGAATAAAAGAAAATAACTAGTTCAGATCTGTTACGTATAAAACTGAAGATTACGGATAGAAAGGACATAAAATTAAAAAAATAAGTTTGTATAAGTCTAGAACGCCATTTCTCCCTATAATTGGAACCCTACAAATTACTACTACTACTTTGTACAGTATTTCCATTAGCTTTAAAATACCCGGAGATAACCTATAATTAAATTTAAAAAAATTGAAGTGAAATTGTCAAAAAGGAAAATTAAATGTAATGTAAATTTTGTAATGTTCACACAAATTCAAAATTTGGTAGCCAAAAAGAATATGAAGGTACATCTAAGACGTAAGGATACTCCTAATGGCGTGAGATATTTTGAGGAAAACCTTGTGGACTTCGTCTAAAAACAGATAATGTTACACCATGTTAAAGGGAAACTACACAAATGGTTGTTTTTCGGACCCCTATTCAAAGAATAGCTGAAGTTTTGAAGTTTAGCTCTGTAGGAATCAACTTTAGACCATTGGTTCTGAAGTTGAAGTCACGAGTCTGAAGTTTGAAACTTTAAATGCAGTTCTCATCCGTTTACTTATTTTTAAATGTGCATGTTATATGCAAGGTTAATGTTATCCTTCCGATAGTGGAGTTTTTTATCTTCAGAATAACGACCTGAAATTGGACTTTCAGTTGTATTTTTTAGTTTGGGATGTCAATAGTAGTATAGTTGCTTAGAGCGAGAGGTCTATTACAATATTACAATACATGTGTGAATGGTCTCTTTGTTATCTCTGTAGCATGTTTGAGCTAGAACAAGAGGGCTTTTCGTTACATTTTCAATATTTGGAGCAATCAATTACTGTTATCTTTTTTTTAAAAAAAACGAAGAAGATAGTGATTACATGGTGAAAACAGGAATTTCTTTCTATTATTCCAGGACGAACAAGTGCTGTGATTAGAATTATTCTTTTCTTGCATTTAAATTTCTGCAATTACTGCAAAAAGAATCGGTTTCTTTTGTAAGTTATTGGGTTCTAAATTAATAAAGCGTGAATTTCTCAAGACAAATATAGGATTTTTGGACCAATCCAACCCATTATAAGCTATAGTACTCTAGCTCCGCCCCTGCCTGCATGGTAACTCCATTTATACTGATGAAGAATGTAACAAATGATGATGTATTATGCTTCTAGCATCGTATGTGACTTGAAAACTATTAAGCAGCTCAAGTGCAAATTCAGATATAATATCTCAGATTGTCATTCAAACTTTTTTTCTTTTGATTTTTTTATATGTTTGTTTTTAATTAGTAACAGCAAGATCAACTCCTACGCTTCTATTCATGCATTTTAAATGTAAAGACTCGCAGTTGACGTACATTGATCGTAAGAGAATTCAATTCATATCAACCAAGATTTAACACATAACAAGGAGTGGAATATAACATAATTAACCAAGAACATCTTTTTATCCGAAGTGTTATACAATCCAGCAACAAATATATTTACAATACGTATGTTCTCATAAAATCTCCTTCCACCTTGTTAATTAGGCTTATCATGATTTCACATTCATAAGATTTTTAATTTATCCTCTTACACCCACATCTCGTGGCTGTTTATCGATACTTTGCTAAAAAGTAATCAGTATTATCGAATGGAGACGGTTCTTTTCTCTTTACTGGGACTATACTCTCCTTATAATACAGAAACCAACAGAAGCTAGAGCCTAGAAGCCGAAAATGATTAAATCCAAGATTTGTAACTTGTTTAGTACTATGGTCATAGAAAGCCAAGTTACTAGTTTCTGTTAGTTCAAAAATAAACTTATCGTAATCCCAAACGCCTTGAGGCCAATGGCTTGGTACCTGAGGATTTATAGTAAATACTTTGATCCATTTATCCTCTCCGACCATTACCCATATATCATAAAATGATGTATAAGCCCGCGCAGTGTCTTCAGAAGATATAGCTGCAATAGAATCACAACGTAACATCAAAGTCCCCCAATGATCCGATGGAATAGGTGGTGCTTCCCTCTGCCCAAACAATTCCGTTGCAAAATCAAATGTTCGAATACCATACGTTAGGTTACTATCACTGGCCCGGGTAACAGTCATCCAATAATGTAGTCCGTCTAAATACGTGCAAGTAAGTGACGCACATAAGTTGCAGTCGTAAGGTAAATCAGGCTCGTCTAACAACTTCCACGAGTCATCGTTCAATGAATAAATAGCAGCGTATGCCTGAGGATAGACCTCATATTTATCATTATCGTAAAATACTCGTATCCATATGAACTTATAGTCATTGTTAACGAGGTCTAATCCTATCCCAGCTGACCGTGTGTGATCGTCAAAAAAATCAAGAAGCTCAAAATTCCATTTAGGAATAAGCCTACACTCTCTGGTAGCAGGATTCCACCAACAAAAGCGAACATTTTCTAAGTAATGTCCTTTCTCTAATATGAATAGGCCGTTAACCGGACCATAAATACATCTGAAATCTGTAACTCCTTCGCCACGATAAAGCCTCTGATGAGCAGGGACAATCCCGGTGAATATTTTCTCCGGGAGTACATAGAAATTAAAACTTCTTAAAGGCTCAGGTTCATTGTTGTAGTTAACACCGAACTTGCAAACCGCTGGATGGGTACGATTACCCGGGCTATCACAGTGCTTTTTGATAAAACTCAAGCTATTGAAGAGATCACACCAATTTTTGCACACACATTTGAATCGCAACAGTGATTTCACAGCTAACCTCGATAAAATATGATCAATTAAAATTTCTTCTCTCGAACAACTCTCTGTACTACTCGTCATTCTGCTTCTATATCTCCTGCAAAATATGTTGGTTAAACAATATGTCGATATGGGATTTATACTTCCTCCATCCCATTTTATGGGGGAAAAGGATTTATAATTTTAATTTGTGATTTCAATATAAGTAAATACTCTGTTTTGAACAAAAAAATAGTTGAGACAGAGTAACGCAAATGGAAACAGAGTTTCCTTTAGAAAAGAAACGAGGAATTCTGAATCTTCTATTTTGAAGAACGTGTCAAAATGTTCTCTAATTTTGTGGTTTTAAAAGAATTGTAATTAAAAAAAAAAAAAACTTTTTCAGAAAGGTAAGACAGACAAAATGAAATAGATGGAGAAATATAGAACAATTGTAACAAAATTAAAAACTTAAAATCAACTTACCTAACCTTGTATACAGATAATAAGAATTGGTGGCTGCTTAAATCAAGAAGTTTTATATTTGATCACAAAAAAGACTTGAACCTGAATTATTTTTAAACATATCTTCTCCTTATATATACATAAAAAGAAAAAAAATTAACCTTTATATAGGAGATTGGACATGTAACAAGAAAATGACATAATATGCGTAAAATTAGCCAACAAAACCAGTGACTTCTTCATGTAACATAGACAAAAATAATTTCCACTCATTTCCTAAAAGAATGGGTGAAATTAAGTATTGGCTAACAGAACATCTGTACAGGTAGAAAAAGGCGAAGGTCAAGCTATAGGCACGAAAAAAAATTAGTTATAGTTACTCATTGACTTGTGGAGTTTGTTGTCAAACATTATAGGAAAACAACAGCTAAGTGGAAGCCCGATACTCGGTTTATGTCTGGTGGGGTGGCTTGAGTAACGTTATTATAGGGTTAAGTGAGTGAATGCATATATATTGTTAGGATTTAAACATACACACACCGCGACTACATGTAACAAAGTTAATGTAACATGTAACTTGCTTTATTTTCCTAATGTAACAGAGTATTGTGTTTTTCCCTCGTAGTTAAAAATCATGACAGATAGAATTAGTAATTTTTCCCTCATAGTTAAAAATCATGACAGATAGAATTAGTAGTTTACTAGTACATAAGTCATTCTGTTTCCCCTAATAAGAAAAATTTGTTTGATTCTCGAAATCCAAAATGAGTTGATCAAGCTGAGGATGAACGTAATCGAATAAAAGAAGGTAATGGGTCATCCCAGTTTGTTTATGAACCAGTTCATTATCTGTAACATATGTTCAATCACATAATGTTTTCGAGATATTTGGTATTTTGTAGCCTTTTACATATTTGTATTTAGTTTTATATTTTACACATAAGAGATTTGAAAAGATTATTTTCTTCTATTCAATTTGTAAGTGGTCATAAAAGATCATTTCCTCTTAAATTTCTTTACTTTTTCGTTCAACACTTCACAGTCGATGAGTAATATATTTCTTTGTCTATTTCGAATAATGGTAAAACTCATGGAGGTAGAAATGTTTTTCACGGATCGACTCTCTATTTATTGCAAGGACTACGTTGCAGTTGCTAAGGAGGTATTAAAATTCAACATCCCCCCCCCCAAATTGGACTGTTTTTCAGACACCGGTAATTAAGATTTCAAAGTAGCTAAAAAAATTTCAGTGTTTTCTGATGCTAAGCACACTCAGTTACTTGGATTAGAAAAATAAAACTAACCGCTACAATTACAATGTCAATCTAATAAGTTGTTCTTTCAATTTATATATGTCACCATTCAGATTTCGAGTGTCAATTGACTGTGAATTTGGACATGGAATCTTTTAAGTATTTTTATGCACGTTTAATACTTTCTGAAGAAATATTCAGCAGTATCCTTCTCAGTAGGATTTTCTGTCCTTACTGGAATTGGAAATAAACTCTCCTTGTAATCTAATGGCCAAGCAAAACCAGATAGTAGACGTATAAAAAAATCAAATCCAAGGCTCGTAGCTTGTTTAGCGTTCTGATCATACCACATCAACCTGTAATTTTGTGTTAGTTCGTAAACATACTTATCATACTCCCACATCCCATTAGGCATATGATAGGGTATAGGAGGATTCACGGTGTATACTTTGATCCAATTATTCTCTCCAATCCTTTGCCATATATCATATTCTGCTGTCATAGCTATCGACACGTCTTTACTAGCCATAGCTGCAATTGATCTACCGCGTAACACTAATGTAGCCCAGTATTCACCTGGAATAGGTGGCCCTGGCATTATCTCGAAAAGTTCAGTTTCAAAATCAAATGACAAAACACTGTACACATTTTCTTTGTCACAACTCCAATTACTGCTCGCCAGCCAATAATAAACTCCATTCTGGTAAGTGAAATTTTGCGAAAAAGATATTTGAGATTCATGAGAGAAATTCGGTTCCAAGAACTTCCACGAGTCATTTTTAGTCGAGTACAGAGCAGTAAATATCTTAGGATAAACAACTGATGTAAATTTAATGTTAAATGTTCGAAAATAGATAATCTTGTAGTCCTGATTCGCTTTGTCAAAACCTATTCCAAGTGATCTGCTACAGTCCTCAAAATTTTCTTCTACATCAAATTCAATATTCGGAACAACCCTACACTGTTTAATCGCAGGATTCCACCAGGCAAATCGAACTTTCAGAAAATGTCCATTCTCTAGTAAGAATATTCCATTGATCGGACCAACCATGTGTCTGAAATCATTAACACCGTCACAGTAATAAATCCGTTGATGTGTAGGTACACATCCTGGAATTAAATTATCAGGGAGCAAATACAAATGAACTTGCCTTGTAGGCAAAGGGCTTGTCTCATAGTCAACACCAAACTTAACTACCATTTTACGAGTACCACTACTCTCATTATCAAAGTGCTTTCTGATAAAACTAGAGCTTTTGATGAGATCGCACCAACTTTTACACACACGTTTATATCTCAGCAGTGATTTAACAGATAATCGCGTTAAAATATGATCAGCAATAATATCTTCTCGCGAGTAACTCTCCGTATTACTTGTCATCCTGCTCAAATTATTTCTGCTAAATCTTATAAAACATCTGATTGTTCTGAAACAATAATCTCTTTCTTCTCTATAAGAAAAGAAAAAATAGATAATAGATTGGACATGTAACAAGGAAACAACGAAATGAGCATAAAATTAGCTAACAAGCTGTAACTTGTTCCTACAACAAGGATTAAGAAATAATGTCCGTTCAACTCCTAAAAGACTGGGTAAAAGGATTGAGTAATTGCAATTTTCATCAATACTTACAATGTATTCCATTCTTTGGAAATATAACAAGATAGCTTCTTAAATTTGGCACGAGTTATAAGTTTGTGCCACTTAAATTTAACTAGTGACCATACAAAACACTGTTGGGAAAATGCGGATTGATACAAAAATATGTACAGTGGTCAAAATAATGAAAATAAAATAACGATACCAAGAATTTTATATGGAAATCATTCTAAATATGCGTAACATTACGGGTCAAGGATATCACTATAGCAAGGAATTTTTTACACTTTGTACTTATGAATATATATAACATTCAAAGTGACTGCAACCCCACTCAAAAAAGAAATAATAGTCTTATTGGTTTATCGAGAAAGATTATAATGTGAACACTTGAAGTTTGGTTTGAATTTTTTAAAAGGACACTTTAACGAAGCAAAATGTCCTATTACCCCACAAAACTTTTTACAACTTGATAAATAGACCATTTTGATCTTGTTCTTCTCATCAATCCCAGAGTTGAGTATTTGCGTTTGCAGGCAGGACTCTCTTTAATTAAATATTTTAGTTTAAATAAGTAATAAGATGATGATTTAACCCAACCCGAAACATTGAGTTTTCAACTTCAATAATATGAACTTAATTTAAACTTCCATCGGTCACAATCATAAACCTGATGGCTTTGAAATTATCTAAATTGCATTTGAATTTCTTCTTCTTTTGGGCTGATTTGTTCAAGAGAGATGAAGATTTTTTTAAAGAGTTTGGGAAAGATGATGTATTTTAAAAAGAAATAGAGAAAGAATTGACATGTGGCATTTTTTAATTCGTTTTGGAAAGTAAACCAATAGTCTATCATCAGGTGTTTGTTTTCTACTTGAAATATTATCAATTATTCAATTGCTAAGAGGTTTGATTAAAAATTCTCAAGTTCTAAATATTTCAATACTTCCTTATAAACAACAAGAAGAAGAAACGTACGCACGTGTTCAATTCAACTATTCTACATTTACAATGTCATCCTCACATTTCTCCTGAAAAAACATGTCTGCTATGATTCTTTAAGCGTATGTAACATATTTTGAGAATTTCCTAATAGTTCCACTGCAACTAGAAAGAGGTTCTTTAATAAAAAAGAATATAGGACTCAATCATATAAATGACAAAATTATAGAAAAAAAATACTTCTTTCAAACTTCTAACTCGTTTCTCATGCTTGTTTAGTAATCTACCATAAAGTACTCAATATTATCCTTCTCGCTCGGTTTTTCTTTCCTTATCGGAAATAAGCTCTCCTTGTAACTCAAAGCCCAACATGAGCCAAAGCCTAAATGAACAAAATCAAATCCAAGACTTGTAACTTGTTTAGATGTTTGATCATAAAACAACACTTTACAACTCTGTGTTAGTTCATAAATAAACTTATCATACTCCCAAATTCCAATACACGTATGATCTGCTATTGGTGGATTCACTGTATAAACTTTAATCCAATTATTTCCTTGAATATTTACCCAAATATCATAAAAAGCTGCCATTGCTTGTGTAACATCTTTACTAGACATTGTTGCAATTGAACCACCTCGTAAAAATAAAGTTACCCAATGTTCACCTGGAATTGGTGGTCCTTCAAATCTCCCAAACAATTCAGTTGAAAAATCAAATGTACGTATGAAATACACGTTTATCCCTTCCGCGATATACTTCTTGCTAGTACTAATCCAATAGTACATACCATTCTTGTAGGTGCAATTATGGGAGCTGCATATTTGACATTCGTGTGAGAAATTAGGGTCCAAGTGCTTCCATGAGTTGTTTTTCGTCGAATAGACAGCTGCATAAACCTTAGGGAAAATGTCACTCTCATAGTCATTCCAATAGGTTCTTACCCAAATGATTTTGTAGTCGAGAGTAGCTAAGTCTATTCCTATTCCTATTCTACGATCATTGTCTTCCAAACCTTCTTCTACCTCGAAAAAAACACGAGGTATAAGCCTACACTCTTTCGTTGCAGGGTTCCACCAGCCAAATCGTCCATCGTCTATGTAATTCCCTTTCTCTATTAACAACAATCCATCAATTGGACCATAAATACACCTGATATCACCAACGTCTTCGCCATGATAAATCAGCTTATGAGTAGGGACACATCCGCTGAATATTTTATCAGGGAGCAAGTACGTATCGAACGGTCTTACACACGGGACTTTTTGGTAGTTAAGACCAAACTTGATAATCAATAGACGAAGACGATTACTCTCACTGTTCAAGTGTTTTTCCATGAAACTCGAGGTATTGATGAGATCGTTCCACATTTTGCATACACATTTGAATCGCAACAGTGATTGCACAGGCAACCTTGATAAAATATGATCAGTAACAATTTCATGTCGCGAATAGATCTCGATCTCGGTGTTGGTTGTCATTCTGCTCAATTAAATCCAGAACACTGCCAAAGAAGTAAAAACTAATTTAGTGATTATATGTTTTATATGAACGAGTGTAGCACAGAAAAATTAAACAGAAAACAGATCGAGGCCAGTAATGAAAAGAACAAACAAACTCAGCGTAAAATTAGTTAACCACCTGTAGTGTCCTCCTATAACTAAGATAAAAACAAATTCCCTAAAAGAATGGGTAAAAGAACACACTATACTTTTCCTTGAGAGAAAAATGGAGTTAAACGTTACTTAAATTCTCATCCTTACATGCAAATCAATGATATTACATAGTACAAGCTATTCCCAAATGAGGAAAAACTCAACCAGCTAGTATTAAACTGAAGTACCTATTAATCAAAACAATGCTAGCAGCTCGATCATTGTCGAACCAAACTAGCTGATACACAACATATAACACTATAACGTATTGGTGTTCAATCTTCAATACCTGCATTTCTTGACGAAAGCTCCAATACAAAGTCATAGTGTCATCAGCAATATATAGATCTTCATCTTTTATTGTGCAAGAACAACACACAGTCATCGCGTAATCTTCCAAACTTCAGCATAGAATAAGACTGAAAGGGACTACTTCTTTTTCCCCTTGTTTATCCTGACAAGGATAATTGTCCAATGTATCTACAGGTTTTTACAGGGAATCCTTGCCACATTTATATATAAGTGCTTTATTCTGCTATACAAGTAGTTGTAGATGAAGTTTCAGGTTCGGAACTTTTCCAGTAAGCCTCCGAAGAAAAAGCTTGTCTTAGCCAGACCACCAGTTTCAGGTGCCTTTGCAGATGTTGGGACTTTCTTCACGTTAAGCATCATGGTCTGTCCAATTTCTTCACGCAGTCTTTCCAACGTTCTTAAATCTATACAGGGTTTTTCCAGACGCCATCTCTTACGTAGCAAGAAAGTCTTTGCTTGATCCCCAATAGTTGTCACACACAGCTTCTAGTCACTGATAGGCCCCATTTTCTCAGAAACTCTCGTTAACTTCAGAAAGTAAGACAATCGGTCTTGGCACCAACAAAATCAAAGCGAAGCCATGCATATAAAAGGAATAAATTTTACATTCACCGGTGGCATTAGGAAT
Organism: Solanum habrochaites; assembly: GCA_027704765.1. Classification (NCBI taxonomy): domain Eukaryota; kingdom Viridiplantae; phylum Streptophyta; class Magnoliopsida; order Solanales; family Solanaceae; genus Solanum; species Solanum habrochaites. The sequence goes on from JAKWJA010002494.1 coordinate 38,639,139, forward strand.
TCTGAGGGTTTTGGGAAGGTTTCATGGATCCCAGTAAATTTATAGATGAAGTAAACATTAGGAATGCGCCCTTGGGGCAATCATAACAATTAACAGTTCAAGTCACAAATAGATATAGTAGCAAGGTAATGTGGTCCACAAGTATAATATTAGATGACCAATCCTCCTATCAAACTTACACATCATCCCAATTAGAAAACAAAAATATTGCACTGTTCATTGGAACTTAAAACAAAATTAGCGCTTACGTTAACTTTTGGATCATTCATACCAGTCATAACAAGAAATACAGAATGAAAGTTATATAGGCAATTTTCTTGCATTCTCACTTAGCTATGAAATTATTTGATAATAGACTTTTGTCTGTTTGACAAAGTAGTTCAAAATGGGGGCGAGCAAGAGCCTGTTTGGATCTAAAAAAAATGGTGATTCCCAAATAATTCCAACAACAAAAAGTGACCATGAAATAATGTTAGGAGCATTGGTTCCATAAATTCTATTTGTTTGTCTAAAGGATGAGAAACTGGCAATGTCATAAAGAGACAAGAAATATCAATCATTGGATTTTCTTATGCCTCAACTAAATGAAATGATGGGAAGAGATGTAACATTAGAGCTGGCAGATCGCAATCTTCAGAAACATTCAAGACAAGTTAAGAGGAGTAGATAATCTCCCTTACCTCACTTATCCTTCGCCGAATAGCAGCTTCAATACACTTCACAACCTTTTCCTTCTCCGCATCAGATTCCAGAGTGCAACCATCCATGTGGCGAATAAAATATTCCTATAAAAAGAGTTGTCTATATTACATATTGGAATCAAAGCCTGATGAAAATCTATCAGTGATTCCAACATAGAGCCACTTTGGAAGTGAACGGATTCTTAGGTACTAGAGCATAAGCTAAACTAGACTTCTTCTTCTTTTTGGGAAGGGGGATTAATGCCTTTATTTCTTTCATCTCCTATGGGAATACGATTAGGAATTACACTAATCAGTAACCAAAATTTCAAAGGTGATGGACGAATATACTACTAAGGAAGAAATGGGGAATGAGGATTTTAGTGGGGTAGTTTCAGAAACTCAAACAAGGTAACCAAATCATTGATCTATCAGCTCTGATCTTTCTGCTCTAGCTGAAAGATTTGAAATTAAGTTTAGCTCCCTCTATATTAAATAAATTTATTTAATGAGATGACGACGGTACTAAATACCATACAGATCACGTCCCTTTTCAAAGTGTAGAGGCTGGAGCAATGTTGACATTGTTAAGCAGAAATGAAAGATAAATGATCTATCCTCTGTGTGTAAGGTTATCTTAGCAATCATCAAAATTACATAATCAGATTACCTGTGATGCAGAGGGACCATCTGATGAGATAGTGGCATGGAAAACAGCATACTGCATGTCTGTGAGGGTGCATACAATGTCAAACATAAGCTTTGCTCTATCCTTGCAACTTACACTGACCACTGAGTACCCTTTCTCGACACAGCTTTCAATTCTGACGTCTGGTTTGGAGTTAGGAGGGTATTCTATCTCCATTTCGAGACAACCACCTTCGTAGTCCCTATCAGCAAAAAACATCTGATGAAGCCTCCGATCAACATGAGTACTACCAACTGAGAAAGTAGCATGAGCCCCACTCTCATCATCCTCACGCCCACGAAGAATGTTATTGAGTTGCTCTTCCATGACACACAATCTGGATTCTTCATCCTCATCAAGGGATGAACAATTATCATTGATATAAAGGACACATGCTATGCGCCCATTATGAGTCCAAACCTCGGCAGCAGCGACATTAAAATGAAGATTGGCTAGAACAGCAGAAATTTCTGATAGAAGACCTGGACGATCCCTGCCTATTAGCTCAATGGTGGTATAATCACCCATAGAGTTCTCTCCTACCTTTCTACCTGGACATGTCTTCAATATGCCTGATGTGTAACCTTCAGGTCCTAGAGCCTAATGTAAGAAATTCAATGAAATAATTAATAAGTTGGATAGAAGTTATGTCTTTTTCTCAGGGCGCTATTTTACAGTTTCAGTCACCTAGATGACACAGCTACATTTTCTCCGCATGAATATGATCTTACTGGGTAGTCACGTGGTAAAATATGATCCTGATGACAAATTTCAGGAAAGCCTAACTATAACTCATGTGAAAAGAAAAAGAAAAAAACTACAGTAAAGGTGAGGATTACAATAGCAATGATCTCATGATGTAACACACAAGTAAAATAGGCAAATCCAAACACATTATCAGGAACTATTCAGTTTGTGGAACTGGGTACTCTTATCTAACAAATGAGCAGCTATTTTATAACTACTTTTAGTCACCGAGGATATCTGAATGATTGCTTGACTTTTGCTGTGTTCTGAATAGTCAGTCTCAAAAATAAAACTCTTATAATGCTAGGTACAATAAAATGCTTAAGTAGAAATGTCATTAGCAATGCCTGCATATAAATCCAAAGTTATATAAGATCAACTGCAATGGATAGCTAGCTTGGAGTTGCATGATTTTACAGCAAAATCTGAAGATGCTATGTATACGTTTATCCCTCTTTCCTTTCTTTTGTATACTATCATACTGCCACAGTAATTGTTGTCTTTCCTCGCATTAATTTTGTATAGACCATAAAAATATGAAATTAAAGGTGAGAAAATAGGGATACTTTACCTTTTCTATATGACCAATAGTATTGTTGTCTGTAACCTTGTTGCCATGTTGATCAGTAACATGAAATACTGTTAAAGTTCAAAAGAAATGAAATTAGAAAAAGTTTTCCCAGCTGAGTTCCCCAAGTCTTTAGAATATGCAGATAGGACAGAACTAGAAAAGAGTGTTAACGGAGGAACAGCGCAGAAGGTTGATACTTATTCAAATGGCCCAAAAGCTGGCAAGGTGAAAAAGGTATACATGGCAGCCAATTAAAACCCACTATTTTTTTTCATTTGAGGAACTGAAACATACTAGTAAATCTATAACCACCACTGTCAAAGAAACATGAATTTCGGTATTTGTTTGGATAGCAGTCTGAATTTGTAATGAAATAGTGTAGAACATGATCCATATCCAGCAGCAGCAAAAGATGAAGTTTATACAAGGGAATCAAAAAGATACTAGATGTCATACTTGAGACTTGAACCTATGACATAAAACCAGGGGTGGAACTATTTGTCAGAAATGCACAGAATATGTACAAACAATAAACTAAAGAAACCAGAAACTCCAAATTTAGAACTATGAACTTCAAATTTTGGATCTGCCTTTGCTCAAACCAACTTGTGCATTCCCTTCACTACACTGGAATCTTCCATTATGTCAAGGGAATTTCACTAGTTTATACAGCCAAAAGCATTTGTTTTAGCCCTATTTGCATTGTATCATATTTTGAGGAAGGGAATTCAATTGACCTCACTTAGTTATACCTATTTCCGCCCCTAATATACAATCCCCTAGAGTAGCTGTGAGAATTGCAACTAAAAGAGGTTATAAATGAACTCAAATAAGACCAGACAACCTCAAGAAAAAATATTTGGACATGCCTTGTTTACCTGAAAATACTAACAAGAAATAATATACTTACCATCCATGAACCACCCACCATCAGAGGATATGTAGGCTTTGGTAATTACAAGATCGAGGTCTGATAGGATTTGCACCACTTCCAGCAGTATTCCAGGTTTGTTGATACTGTCAACCTGAGGAAAAACATGAAAATCTCAGTGGGTACTTTTATAACCATTCAGCTTAGTAGAAACTATTAAAAATTATTCAAGAAAAGTTACGATCAGCCAATGTTCAAATACTACTGCACCATAAGCTTGAAAAGTCATATAAGCTTAGCTATTTATCACATTCAAGACCAAAATATAGACTTTTTAGTGAAATTGAGTAAGTCAAATTATGGCACGCTTTGAAGACAACTAGATGCAGCAATGAGATCACATTGGAACACGAGCATCAAAGTATTGAAGCTTATACTAAATGTTGATTGGGAAGGTTTTATCACAGACAAAAGGTCTACCTCTAGATATTGTACCAATGTATGGGATGATCAAGTAACCTGGAGGAGCCAAAAACAGAATATGGACCGCCCAGCAGAAACAGAATTTCGTGCCATGGCCAATGTAGTATGTGAAATAATTTGGCTCATGAGAATTTTGAAGGAGTTGAGAAGACCTGTAACAATGCCTATGAGACTATATGGACACAACAAAGCAACGATCAACGTTGCTAACAGCCTATTTCGACATGATAGAACAAAAAAGGTTGGAGGTAAACAGACATTTTATTGAAGAAATGGAAATTTACATGCCTTCTGTTCCAACTTCTCAACAAAGGGCCGACATTTCATTAGGAGATATTGAAGCCCCAGTTTGAATCTTAAGCAAGTTAGGAATGATTGATATCTATGCACCAACTTGAGGGGAGTGTTGAGATCAAAGAAAAAGATTATGATCTCATATATAGGAGATATGGGTGGATATTTTAGGAATATAGTTAAAACAGAAAATTCATCCAAATAAGGGATCTTCTCGAGTCAAGACATTGTTACCCTTTTTCGTGTGACACATTTTGTATAAATTTGTGACACTTTGGAACAAGTTTATTCAATTAATAGAAAAATATTTTCTTCTTAAGCCTACAGAAGTACAAGTATTTACATGATTTAATATAGCCTTCTAGTGATGTAAGGAGGATAGCTTGATAGATTCTATGAACTCTCTTACAGGCATAGCCTACTTGTACATTCTTTGAACACGTTCATCAATAAATTACTTTATTTTACCTATCAAAATGATGTATCAACTACATTGACAAAGCAACTGAATGACATAAGAGATAATGTAGGATCCCTTATCTGACTCAGATTAGTGACTTCAAATCATGCCTCTCAGATCAACAGAACTGTAGCTTACTAGTAATTCTGGTTTTGACAGCAGATAAGAAACTTGACAAATTGAATTAGTGAAATATGCCCCAATGTTTTGAAAAAAACTTCAATCTACTACTTTCTTTCAGAAAAACTATCGACTGTGTACAATAGCAAGCTGAGATGACCAGACTCACTAATCTGTCAAGAGTTATCATTGTAATCTAAAGAGCTTATGGAACTGTGGCAAGAGAGGTTCATCTCATAAAAAAATTCTTCCGCATCTTGAAATAAAAACTAGGAAAAGCTATATCACTCAATATTCTTAAGGTTGAAAATATTACCTTCACTAGAGTACAATCCTTGCAAGTCGCATTGTCCACAGATACCCTAATAGCATCATATAATCATTAGTAAAACCACATGAAAAAAGATGAGGTGTTAAATATAAAGCAATTCAATTGACATCCATAATATTTTTCCATTGGTTCAAAGAAGACTGACAGGTTACCATATCTTGGTTGAAGTGACATTTTAAATGGGAATCAGAACTGTGATGCTGCCACAGTTAATAAATATCTAGGCAGGCCAATGAAAATAAATAAAAACATAATGAAGGGAAGAAGTGGATATGGCAAAAGCTATAAGTAGAAAAGGTCCACCTTGGAGGATTTATTCTGATACTTAAGGTCTCGTATTCAGGATCAAAGTAAGGCCCATAACTCCTTGCCATATGAACAACACTCCTGTAGTCAACAAAGATATTTCCCGTTTTTCCTTTACATCGAAAGTAGCCAATTTTTCTCTATAGCAGCTGACTGGCCTGGTTATCCATCATGACAATGATAGCAAATCAAACCAGCATTTTACCTGCCAAGATGAAAGAATAAATGCGTGAGCAAATGTATGTGGCTGTAAGTAGCAGGGCCTTGAAAATGAAACGCAATAAACCGAAGTACTTTTCTAGCTAGATTTCCGGTAAGCATTAAGGTTCGGTTTATCAAACGTATTCATAAGAGGGACTGAAAAAAAAAAATGGTTTGTACTACTCCACCTCCAGACCTGATGAGAGAACCGATCCCATTCACAATTTTCTTGGTAAGCTTCACATACAACAACAACAACTACATACACACTGAACTACCACTAAGTGGCATCTGGAGAGGGTAGATTGTACGCAGACCTTACCACTACCTCGTGGAGGTAGGGAGGTTGTTTCCAAAAGACACTCGGCTCAAGTGCATCAAACCTTCACATGATGATAGAATATAGTCAATCTAGATTCTACGAATGTAAAGTCAAAATGAAGCCTAAGATTAAGGAGAAAGCAACACAAATTCATAATCTAAAGCCATTCTTCGATATCTTTTACCTTACAAGATTAATACAGTTGAAAGTTTTTAGTTCTATGATTTCTCTGATTACCAACTTGTTGAGGACAATATACCAAATTCAAAGCAGAGTTGCAAGAATAATGATGAAACAACATAAGCTTCTGGGCTTAAACCTCCAGGTCCTCATAAAGTGCTCAACTGCTCATAGGCCATAGTAGACTGCAGAGTACAATATTTTTAAGCTCAAACGTGATCTCTTATTGATAGGTCATCAATTGCTTAAGATCTAAAGAAACTTGTCTGTTTGAATTTTTGCATAAATTGCTTTAGAAATAGTATAGAAATAAAATTAAAAAGGTTAAACATTTTAAAAATAGATTTTAAACTTCTGAAAAACAGATTTTGCTACTACTACTCAAAAAAACATAATAATATTTCTCTAAAAGCTTGGTCAAGCAACCCAATTTCCTAAAAAAAAAACCTTTTTGGCTTCCTAGAAACTTGGTATATAAGTAAAAGGAATTGAGGAATAGTTTACTCAAGAATGACAACTTCTTTTCCTTGAATTACTCTACAAAAAACAAAAATATACTCTTCATTTCATTATATACAAAGATAGATATTTCACTTTAGAAAAGCAAGCAAGTTGATTAACTTATGCACGTTTCGATCAAAATAAAAGGACATAAATATCGTTACAAGTCAAGTTGAAAGGATATTTATTTATTAGAGCGTATGTTGACAATTAGAAACTGAAGGATTTGAGTGAGATAATTCTTGTTTTTAGAGTAATTTGAGGTAAACAGAATCTGCGGGGAGGGGGGTAAAAAAGGAATTTGAAAACTAAAAAGAAGAAAGAAAAAAAAACAGAATCTGGTGGGGGGGGGGGGGGGAAGGGGTAAAAACGGAATTTGTGAGAGTAGCAAACTTGGCAGCATCGGTCTCAATCACGTCTTCGAACCACAGAATTTAACGGTCCTGATTTAACAACAAAATACACCACCAATTTGACCATCAAATCAAATCCATATTGGAAAAGCGTATCCGCCGAGAAAATAAAACTTTCTCGGGAAAACCGGCAACGAGCGGCAATGAAGTCGCTGTAACTTTCGTTTTCTAAATCAAACAGTTAATGTGGATATGAAGATAAGCAAAATCATAAATTGAAATGAGAAAACTCACCAATACTGAGAAGAAATTAGCGTAAACAGAGAGAAAATTAAGTATGAATCCAGTTGTTCATACATTCAGTAAGGAGAAGAGAGAATGTTTTGGATTAAATAGGGAAAAGTGTAAAAACTTTCGACGTAGGAGTAGCACTTGTTCTCCGCCTCCTCCTCAGCTACCACTCTCTCTCTCTCTCTCTCTTACAAGTGCAGTGCTTAGTGCCTATTAGTAGCAGTCTATAGCTAAAGTGGCACAAAGTGTGTAAATAATGTATTTCCCTGCTCGCTTTTTTGACATTACTATTATTTTCCTCATTTTTTTAGTTGAAATTTTAAGAAAAGAAATAATTAATATATACTGAAAAAGTTTAAATTTATCAAAAAGAAATAAAAGACATTTTAAAATGAATTAAGGAAATAAATTAAAATGAAGCAGTCATTCACGTTTACTTTTTAAGGTGATGGTGAATATAAAATGTTAAATAATGGTGATGGTCGATAATGCCGGCTCTTGCCTATAAAATTTAAGGTTAATGCCTTAGGCACTCAATTTTTGGGTCTCTTAAATTTCAAAAACAAAAAAAGTTATGCGTTAATTTTTTCACTAGGAAAATTAATTATTTCTAATTAAAAAATTACATTTTAATATATATATAAGTTTAATACTTACCCTATTAAAATAGAAGAAATCAAGAAAATATTGGTTTTCATGCTTACTTTTTCTTCGGTAATCCTCACATTATTTTTAATCCCGTTTAACTCCTTTTGTACTCTCTTTCTTCAAATCTTTTGGTGGTAAAGAGCAATCTTTGTAAAAAAAAAAAAACATGAATTGATAGTCGAAAAATATTGAACAAAATAATTTATAATGTTTTTTATTTTTTATAATTTGTTGTATTAAAGTAGGATATACCAAGTTATTAATTTTTTAAATTAAATTTTATGATTCTAACTCTTATCTTTATTTTATATTTGGGAAGAATGTTTGAAATATATCCGAACTTTGACATACGATACTAAAACTTTGGAAAGAACCTTTTAACTCCATGTACTATTTAATAGTGTATTTTAAAGGTATATATATGTTTATGTGGACATAAAAAATATTATATAATTATAAATAGTAATGTGTTCATGTGGACAAATATATACCTTGAAAATGCGCTATTAATTAAAGGAAAAAGGGTCTGATATACCCCTCAACTTGTCATTTTGAGCTTGATATACTCCTCGTTCTTAAAAATGGCTCATAGAGGCCCTTACTCGTTATAACAAAACCGTCTCACATATACCCCTGCCGTTTACACAATGGCTACATATACCTTCATTTAAAAACGAAAATGTAAAAATTAGTTTTAAATTTATATTTAACTATACTTCTAATTTTTTTAAAAAATTATTTAGTTTGGTATATATGATTCTCTATCTATGCTTCTATCAAAGTTTAAAGGTATATTTTAATTAATTTTTTTTTAATACATAATTATTTTTCTTCGACTTCTTTTGATTATATTATTTAGTTTCTTATTCTTATTTTATTTTCTTTCTTTCATTCCTTAATTTAAAGAAAAAAAATTAAACTATTTTTTTGTGTGTATGTAATTTAATTTCGTATTGAAGAAAAACAAATTTGGTCCCTCGCCATTAAGTTTTTACAAGAATATTATGAAACTAAATAAATTTGATTATCAAATAATAATTATAAAGTAGTCATTTAGCAAAAAAAGTCAAACAAATTGTTTGGGACGAGGATTAAATTTCCTCATATGGATTATATTTTTTAGAAAAAAAATAAATACAATTTAGATAAAATTACTATTTTTTCATTTCCTTAGAGGAAAAGGGTATCTGTGGAGCCAATTTGTTACAAGTAGGGGTATATATGAGCCACTTTCATAACAAGAGGTATATCATCTCAAACGATAAAGTTCGGGTATATCAGACTCCTTTTCCCTTAATTAAATAGCTCATTGGGGTAAAAGGTCATCCATAAAGTTTGGTATCGCAACAATAATTTTGGCCAAAGTTAAAGTATTTTTCAAACTCTTTTTTCTTTAAATTTTATCAACTTATTACTTATAAAATTATGTTAACAATTCATATAATAATTCTATATAAGTTGTTTTCCAATGTTGAATTGATGAAACCTTATCTAAAAATAATAATTAAAAAATTACTTTGAAAACAAATATTAATAAAAAAGATACATTTACATCGAAGACAATATTCAAACAAATACAGATAACGTTTATTCGATTTAGGCCTCTAAATCCATTGTACTTTAGGCCTTACCTTATGTTTAGTCCACCCTTCTTACTATAGTATTGATAAGGATAATTGTGAGCGATGGTGATACCTCTCCACGGTCCTTTCTGGTGGTACTTTTGAATTCTCTTATCCCGTCAACTCCAATTTTCGTTGGAGGAGAGTGGGTGTGCCATTATGACAGCTTTCCACTATCTCACAGGTTTTGTTTTTTTTTGGATCTTCTGTCTCCAATGAATAAGAGGAATTCCTCACAGTAATAACGGGGGTTTTAAACACGGGGGGAGGGGGCAGGCAATAATTGCACCTCTAGATCAGTTAACTAAGTGGGATTTACATAAAAGCAGGTGAAGAGACACGTTAATGGTATTAAAATATGGTTATCTTATTAGTTGAATCCTTTGGTACACATCAGTGGTTTTAAAAAAAAACATTTATAATTAAGATATAAATAATTATAATTAAAGTTTATATTATAATGATTTAATTAGATCATTTAAGATTGTGAATATATGTTTGTTTTTTTTCTTATCTGGAAACATATTATCTTATGTAGGATATTAGACATATAATTTCGTACACACATATGTTAGATATTTAATTCAATCAAATGAACATATTGCATCAAAATGTTAATAAAATGGGTCAAATTAAGATAAATTAAACAATATTCTACTTTAATATACTTTTAGCTAGGTATACTCATCACTTTTGAGTGGACTTAAATCCTTAGGTTATGAATTAATAGTTAATATTTCTACTTTTAAGTACGAATTAGGAATCTAATCATAGGCTAATGATAACCATTTTTTATTACGATAACACTATTTGTTTACCTCTACTTTATGGTTCTCCATCGTGTTCCACACATTAATTAGTCCAAAGTAAGAATCAATTACGCCTTGATAAGAAAAAAAAATTATTTTTTTAAACTTAGTTGAAAAGGGAAAATTAGCCAATCAACTCAAAGTTTCAAAACTTTGCATATATACTTGAACCAAGAGAAGTGGAATCACATTCTTAAATATCTGCAAAGATTACTTCCTTCGTCTCATATTAGTTATTATATTTCAAAGAAAATTTCATATTTAGATGGATCCTCTCTTCGTGGAGAAGAATAATGATTCAACATCATATATATTTGATTCTCTATTTCATTTTTGATTTTTACTTTTTTCAAGTATCTTTTATTTTTGTAACTATATACCTCATGAAAATCTTTAACTCTTGATTCTTATGTTTGCCTACCCCTTTTAAAGGAATTATGAATATGATTATCATACTTCTCAAATATAGCATGGAATGAAATTACATCACTAGATATATAAGATATATAGTACTTTTTTGAATGAACCTCTATCATCCAAATATTTGTACATATCTAGGCAAACACTATTTTTGGGGATGGGGTGGGGTTATAAGGGTAGTGTGGTGGGGATGGGATTATGTAGGTGTGGTTAAGAAGAAGTGATAGTCTGGATATACAATCAATATAAAATGTTATTTGTAGAATTTATTTTTTCTGCTTTCACGAAAATTTATTTTTTTTATTTTAAAGAAACATATTTTTTTAAAAAAATTGGTTTTTTAAAATTTTTACAAATATTTAAAATGCATATGTAATTAACAATACACTCATATCATCCATTTTAGTTTCTAAGATAAGGTGATCAAAGTGGTCCAATTTTACTCCCATATACCTTTTAGTTGGACTTGTGTTTACACCAAACAAATGAACGTAAGTTTGTCCCTTTTATATTTTAGTAACTAAGTGAAATATATTTTATTTAAACCAACGTAGGTTAAATAATTACTTGTTTCGAACTTGAGAGTAAATATATGTTTGGTACGAGTACGTATGTACCTGACCCCACCCCCCCCACCCCCCCCCCCCCCCCCCCCCCCCCCCCCCTTAGCCTGCCCCCCCCCCCTCTTTAAGACTTCAAAAATTGGTAGCTTGTCCATTTTATTTGACATGCATATTAAAAAAATTGACATAACAAATTTATCATTTTATTCATATTAATTGATAGAATTACAAAATAAATTTACTCATTAAAAAGATTTTACTTTTTTTCAAAAATATTAACTCCCTAAATAATTAAGGATATAATAAATTTAAAATACTTTTTTCTTGATTTTTACAAATAAAAAAAGGGACTAATTAAAATTGAGCAGAGTAAAAAAGAACCTAGGTCTTCTACAAAAATGGAATAGGAAAGAGAAGGGGCCGGGCAGCTAGGAGGCTAGCTAGGGTGTTAAAGATTAATAGAATAGCTTTCTACTTTATGCTTTAAAAAAATTTACACTTTTGTACCTTGTTAAGTTATACTATAACCTTAATTTGTAATTGTATGTAGCATTAGCATTTAATAATCTCAAGTTTTGACATTTCATATAAGTCATAATGTATAAATTATTGTGTAATAATCACTTGCACACACACACCCTCCCATATTTTGTCTTCGATCGTTTTAAATTTTTGTCTCTCAATATAAATAATTTTTTGCAGGACAGATACTTATATTTTTTATATATACTATTTCATAAATTATGTCTTACGCTTATAAATTTATCGCTATACAAATTAAAGTCCAAAAGTTAGTGATAAAGTTTGATAGCACAAATAAGAAATAAAATTAGAAATTTCACCTAATATAGACATATTATTGAGATCATTAATATTATGTTACTCTTAGGCATGATTACATTTTGCCTAGAGAGTAGAGAGTTCCTTTACCAAAAGTTGGTCACTCTTTAAATTGAAAAGTGGCAACCACAACACCATAAACTTTATTTCAACTTTGTGATACTATTTGTTACATCATGTTTTCATGTGGAAGATTCAAAGAGGACATGTTGGTTGAATCTAATATATATATATATATATATGTTGGATCATTATTATTTGGCTCTCCATTAATCCACTGTGCTCCTTTGACATTCTCAAGGGGTGGATAGTTAGCAACAAAATGGGCTGACTCTACTTGCACTATCTCATGTTTTGTCTCTTTCACTTCTCCAAAATATAAGGAAACTTCCAAAATATTCATATCAAATTGGAAATATACTCCAATTAAAATATAATGCTTTGTTGTAAAAAAAAAAACTCCAATTACAATAAGGAAGATTGATGTTACAAAAAGCTGAAGTGACATCATTTTCACAGCGGGCTGGTGAGGACAGATCAAGCAGAATTTGTGTATGTTTAGATTGACAAGCTTCTAAAGATCTTGAATAAGTATAAATGACAATTTAGACAAATCTCATATTGAAAATAAAAAGAAAGTGACGAGCTTTATAAATTTATTTGGACTTAAACCTAACGTAAACAATATGTGTCATAAACTTGGATTGCAATAGTCAAAATCTTAAGGCAAAGAAATGTCCTTAGCTAAAATTATTTTTCTATTTTTTTGAAAGTTAAGTTATTCTTTAAGCATACAATTGTTGTATCAAGTTGGACATTATTTAAGCACCGAGAACCTAATAGGCTTTGTTCCTTTTTTTTCTCTCTTTAGTAGGTAGGGCATCATATGTAACTTGTACATGATTATATATAGTTGATGCATGAAATGACAATTTAGTTGAAAAATATCAAGTCTGACTTTGCAAGACATATTAAATGCATTTTGTGAATAAAATATAATATTTTTGTTGTGATTTGTGAATATACACTTCATAAATCGCAAATCAGATAACTTTGGGAATTTTCGTGACTTTTAAAGAATAGATTAGATTACAGATCAAGGCTACTATATATTATAACAAGATTGAAGAACATACAAAATGGCTAAACAGTTTTGTCATATATTATATGAGTCCAATTATATTACTCCAAACAAATCTGTCATATTTTAGGTGTTTTGATAATTCTCATAAATATAAGAATATGGTTCCTGGCAGAGTGCTCTCGTCCAGATACAAATGAGTACAACTGTAAAGCTTCATCTCAGGTGGTAGGTGAAATTTGCAGTGCCCTGCACCAATAGGAAGAGTTCTCTCCATCAGATGCATAATGGGTGTTGAAGAAGTAGGAAGTTGACGATTGGAACATGTCGAAGTCAGCTGCGTTGGACCTGTTCCTTCGACATGTTCCAATAATCACCTTCCTACTTCTTCAACAATGGGGTACAACTGTAAAACTGTCATGTCAGAGGTTGGTGATACGTCAGCGTACTACACCAATCAGAAAGGAGGATGGTGTTTCTCTAACGGATAATAACTCTTTATGGTTGATAATTTCTACATGACAAACACCATATTAGATTCATTCATCCAATGAAAGAAGTTAACCAGCAAGCCTTTTCAAGAACTCACAAAGAAGTTTGCAAGGGACCTAGTCCTTGCCAAACTGCGATATGAAAAAGGTGACAAGACATTAGTTGTCAGCAAAGTTGTCGCTTCTGATGTGGTAGGTGCACAACTTTTCTAAACAGCAGGCTCTCAACCAATGAGCAGTCCCAACGAGTTTGTGTTTATTTTGTGTAGTCTCTTCTTCAAAACACAAATTCAAGATTTGGCAAACAAAAATTCTTAAGCTTACAAAGAGAAAGCTATCTTCAAGGAAGAACATTGCTCAACTCAACAAAGGAACTTGATAGAGTGAAGAAAATCTTGTTGTATTTTGAGCTTTATGTCTTATGTGCATACACTGTAAATCTATTCATATGTTATAAAGGAAATAAATTTTTTGTTTGGTTCATCTAAAAGTCTATGTCAGTTAAGAGTAACTGATTTAGTGAGCAGTGTTATATCTGCTTAGTCAAATTTTAAATCATCTAAAGTTATGTGGTTTAGTGGGCGGTGTGATATCCACACGCTTAGCAAAGTCTAAGTTATCTAGGGGTGATAGCTTAGTGGACAGTGTTGTATCTGTTTAGGCTCGATTAAGTAATCATTGTATTACTTAGTGTGAGATTAGGAGGTTAATCTCATTTTGTGGTGTAAACTGTGTTTTATTTTTGCTTGAGAAGATTAGTAAAAATAATTTAAAAAATTCTGTGAGATAAATCGTGATTTTACTATGTTGAGTAAGGAGGTTTTCACATAAAAATCTTGTGCTTTTAATATTTACTTTCTACACTATTATTCTGTTCTAAAAGTTAATCCCCATATCAACCGTTTGGAACGTGCAACATTCTAGCAAAATCTTTTAATGATACATGAAATATCTCTGGTACAAGATTTTAATCGGTTTGCTACATGTAAAAAACATAGACCATCTAACTAAAAATTCGGCATGAATTTTATGAAGTTTACTAGGGGTATTTTTGTAAAGTTTGATAACAGCAGGAGTACATATATTTCTAGGGGGTATATTTGGTACTTTCCACTTATAAAAAATACGCATTTAATTCATTAGTTTAATTTATTTTTTTATTTTTTTCAAAACATAATTAAACAAATATTTTTTATTTTTAAAAAAATAAAAATCAAATCTGTTATAATACATTGAATTAAGTGGATAATCATAAGGTTGGTAGGGCATGAACCACCATTCATATTCACTTCAAGGTTACATGAAGCTTTTTTGGATAAGAATGTTCTATTTATTATGATACTTAATATGGTTGACCTTGAGTGATTTCTTCACTCTATAAAAGGTTGTTCCATATCCTATTGTAATATACTTAAAACTTACTATACTTGAATAGAAGAAAATCTCCGTCTTCTATCCTACTTCTCTTGTCTTTCTTGCTTTATTATTATATTCTTATGAGCTTGATTTTAATCACACGTTATCAGCACGAGTCTCTAGCCATTGAGATTGAGTTTTAGTTTTTCTTTAACTCATGTTTGGTTTGATCTCGGTATGAGGAATCAAGATATTATATGCATAAAATCAGGTATGTATTTTCTAAAATATTTTTGATTTAGAATTAATAGTATTCCAATCACTAACAATTATCAGGACACGCAAAGGCATATAGCAATTATGGTTGATATGACATGCTATACAAAATTCTTAAATAGTAAGAAGGTATACAAATTTAATAGCCTGAGTTTGAATAGTATTTTGATTGTTTTGAAAGACTCAAATAAGAAATCATGTTGTAGCGTCGATTTATATACGGTCGTTGGTTAGTTAAGGGTAAGTACGATGGATTCAAGTTTCATCCTCGCACTCAAGGGTAAGACATCAGGTTAAAGTCCGGATGGCCATAATGAAAAAAATATTTGAGGATGACCACGGATAGATTCAGTTCTATCGCCAACATCAAAAGGATAAGACATCAATTAAGTTTTGATTCACCTGATTTGGGTTCAAAGCATAGAATTAATGGCATAACATGCCATTATTGGATAAAACATTGAGTTTGAGTGCAATGCCGCATAGTATGATATAATGATGACTAGGTTTGATGAAAGTCTTGAAATTCGCCTATTGAATTTGCTCCATTGCGCTGAAAAAGATGTGGTAGCAACAATGATAATTTTTTTTTTTTTTAAAAAAAAAATTGGGCATGTTCACTTGCTGCCTTTCTATCATATGATGTGGTATCAAGTAAATAGTTATCTGAAAAATGACAAATGATTAAAAATATGAAAACAGAGCATCGAAGGGACGGAATTATAAAATAGCTCATTATTGTGGTACTTATAAAAGGACGAACACTATGGGATTTTGCGCAAATAGTCCTGTCGAAATGTGAAGGCAATTTTCATTATCAAAATGGTATAAAAGGACATTGGACTTGTGAATGTTTCGACCCGACCTAATTTGACAAGTTTATAAAATCATTCTATCTATAGCAAGAAGATTAAGTGATGGTACATACTTATCTTCAAGTGATGTTGAGCGTGTGTCATGGAAAATGATGATTTTAAAGGGCCATGACAATGTGCTTATAATGGCAAATTTATGAAATACATATAAATATTAGTTCATTCTCTTGAAGAGAATGTGACTTGGATAGTATCGTGAATGCTCTTCCATTCTATAAGAGTAATGGGTCCTAGATTGATCACTCATTATGGTTGGATTATGCCAGCATCCTCCTCTATGGATGTTTGAGAAAATAAATGATATTGTCACTTCTGCACTCTACGGGAGATTGAGAGAATAAATCTTTATTTGGGGCAGAAATGACTAATTGTATTGTACTTGTTATCGTCACTATGGTTGTTTATTGTGACTACGCGAAAGTGCAAAAGAACAGAAATGTTCTTGCCTATAAGGTTGTAGTCCATTATTGTGTGGCAATACAAGTTTTGTCATTGGTTGTGTACCTATGGTAGCAACAAAAGTAAAGCAAGAAAGACGTCTTGCTCGTAGATGATTTGACCATGACAATAATATTCAATATTTCGTCTCCTTGAAGGAGAATGCCTCACCATAGGGATGGTGTCATGCAAATATGTGATAGTACACAAAATTAATTGGTTCAAGGCTCTAACGATTTGTGCTATTTCAGAGGAATAATATTGTGGGTTGTATAATCTCAAAAAAAACTTTTTAAGTTTCGGATGAGTGAAAAGAAATATTGAGATATACTTAATGAAAAGATTTAATATCTTTAAATTACTAACATTGAAGAAGGGTTATAATATTACCCATTTTTTTTCGGCTCGTGTTTGTTTCCACAAATATTGTCTGCTGATGGAATCACATGCAAAAGTATAACTATAAGTGTAGCTGAAATACAAATCAGTTGGCATGATCTGTTGACCATATCTGATTTAATGCTGTGATGGCAACTTAATTGAGAATTTATTTTGGCTTATATGTGCAGAAATAAAAGTTCTTCAGAATTCTCCTTGTTTGCTTGTTTTCTCTTTGTACCAGCATAAGGTTGAGATTATAATCCCCTGAAGTTTTGGAAGCCTATAAAAAGGTGGAATATGGGCACAATCACCTTCCATGTGGATCATCTGGGGCAACATGTGATAATGCATCGTGCGATGATCACATGTATTTTATTGTCAACTAACAATGGTGTAATGTTAAGTTGTTTGGTCCGAATTGTTCAATTAAGAGCACAAGTTCCAAATTATGAAATTATATTGATAAGCTGGTTGATTAGCTAAATGTATGTCTCTAACTATAGCTAAATCATGGTTATGAAGAACAGAACTCCCAAAAGCAAAATTTGGTATGAGATAAATTTATTTAACAAGAGCAACACATGTTGCATCAGCAACAAGGGGGGGGTCTCCAGCCTTCATGTAAATTGGTTCAGGTCAGTGACCATTAAATTTTCATCTAAAATGTGAAATGTGCGGTATTATGTATTTTAATTGGCTCCACAGCGCACAAAGATGAATTCCCAAATAAGTTGGGATGAATGTTTAGATTTCTAACATTATGGGGAGAGATTGATTGACAGCTGAACATTACTGTGTGAGGTTAATTATGATATCTAAATCCTCGTTAAATACATATGTGATCTTAAAGTTCCACGGATAATCAGTTGGGCATAATGTTGGCAAATTCAGTTGCGATGATGCACTGGCCCTATTATATAATTCCAGCTGCAAATGCTCCAGTGGAAGTCCTTAAGGACAGAGTCTATAATACGCGAAGCGTAAAGACCAATCGATTCCGAAATATATAAATTCTTGAAGAAGAAGGAGCAATGCTCAATATGGTTCATGACCATGAGGCAAGTGCTATAAAATGGAGCACATTGACAAACAACTTCAATAACAATCTTGAAAACGGTTCAGGTCCTGAAATAATGAAAAAGAAGAGATCTCGATAAGTTATTCTTTGTTGGAAAATCGATATCCATAACTCGTCGACGTTAAATTCTGATATGAGGTAGCGTCTCATAATATAAAATGACGAGAATCTTGAATTCAATCTTCCTATAGTGTGGACAATAAATGGTTGGCGCAGTAAAATGGCCAATTCAAGTATATTTGTTTTACTTAGAAAAGTGACATTTATGGACTGTAGTCTAAAATTCAGAGGTATAATGTCAGTGGGGTAACAAATACTTATTTGCGATAGTATAACTGTAAGAATATCAAATACGGTTTGTGGCCCGTAGGGTGCATAAGGTTTATCGCAAAAATCCTGACATTTTGGAGATGTTTTCCCTTGGTGGATGCCAATGAGGTTTGTTTTGATGCTGCAACATATGAAGAAACTTGAATACATTAATGCATAATTGTATGTCCTACTAGATCAATGAGGTTATATGAAAATCCTTGAAACAATCGGGTTCTGAAGCATATAAGAGTTTGAATGAAACTTTTCCAATCAAGCTTTTCTAATTGTCCTTAGTATTTTATGAAAAGGGCTGGTAAGACGGAAATTTTGTCTTGACCGGCTACAGTTGATAATTTGAGCACAATAATATTTGTCTTAAACAGTGCACATACACTGAAAAATTTTGATGCCTTTTAATGTGGATAATATCGCATTCTTGAAACTCCGCCCAATGAGTATGAGATCACTTGACTATAATGATGATTCGTTTGACCTCAAAATATTGATGAAGAGTTTCTTGGTGATGAATCTATCTTGTGCAATCAGGGGCACTAGTGCATCTTACTAACATATTTGACGTGCAATATTTTTTTTTGCAGTAAATTTTATCTGGGGCAAGATTCAGTTTCGCGTCTCCCCGATAAAAGGACATTGAATGGTGTTTAAGCACATGATTGAATATCCTCGAAGGCCATAGTTATGGGTTATTCTAATCACGAGGAATCGCAAGACAACATTGGATTGGTATCCGCAGATGCAGAATATTTATCTGATCCCGCATAAAGATCTATCTCAAGAACGCTATGTGTTTGCATTGATGCATACATATATCCTGGCGAGCAATGAAGGGCAAATGTTGGTGGCTGATGGGCAGAAAAAAAGTCCCTCCATGACGCAAGTCGAAGTGTGCGTCTGGTTAGACAGTGACACACATATTCGAAATGTGTGATTTTTCTTTGAAAAAGAATATACCAACCACAATGTACGAAGATTGGAGACATCATCACAAAAATTAATGATTTTATCAGGGGGAGTATAATCGCGTTGCACTCTTTTTCCCTTGACCCGACGGTTTTTTCGCCACTGGGTTTTTCCCCTGTCATGGTTTTTAAAGAGGCAACAAAATAAGTGCGTATCAAAAGATATGTGACTCTTTTTCGCTTTCGCTAGCATTTTTTCTCCAGTGCTGGGTTTTTCCTAGTAAGGTTTTAACCGGAGTCACATTTCTATGGACATCCTAAGGGGGGTGTTGTAAAACATTGAATAAGTGGATGTCCATATGTTGTATCATGGAAGCAACCGATTCCTATATTCACAGGTTGCATGAACCGTTTTTGGATAAGAATGTTCTATTTATATGATCTTAATATGGTGACGCTTTGGAGGATTCTCACTCTATAAATAGGGTTGTTCATTGCACTATTGTAATAATACAGATGAGACTTCGCATACACCTTAATAAGAAGAAAATTCTCTGTTCTTCTTCTCCATCTCTGGTCTTCTCTTTTTATTATATTCTTATGAGCTTGATTTTATAACAAAATCAAATAAAAATCAATTTATTTAAATGATTTAATTCAATTTTTCTATTTGAATCATTTTTTATCCAAAGCATGAATAGTTCCAACAGAGCAAATCGAATCAATTGCTCCTACATTTAAAAAAAATGATATTTAATAATAATAATTTAATAATTGCTAAATATATTCTAAACGGCATTTAACACTTTTTATAAGTGTCTCTAAAGCTTATACTGATACAGAATCTAATATCAATTAATTAATTAATATTGACAAAAATATTATTACTTTTTATTAATATATAAATATTTAATATTATTAAAAATTATTTTACGATAACATAACTTAGCACTACTGTTTTTATTTCTATATCAACAGTCAACCACGCCACGTTTAATTATTATTGTTCCCCGCCCCTCTTAGTAGCTAAATAAAGCACAGTCCGTATTAGGTCAACGCCTACATCTGTTAATTTTTTTTTTTCCTAACTTTAAAACTTAATCAGTTTTTTAAAATTTTTTAAAAAGAGAATAATTAATGTTATTAATTTGTCTGGGAAGGATGATTTTACTTTTTTTATGTTATTTAAATAATATATGTTAGCTTTTATTTCAATTCACATTAACGCAATATAAATATTTTATTATTCATTTATTTGGAACTCTTAGATGGAGTCATTTTTATTTTTAAAATGGTGTTACTCTTCTATTCAAATTAGATACTATAGGACATTACAGAGTCAACCTCAAATTTTCTTATAATGGAATTTGAATATTTCACTATTTTTTACGGTACTTTTAATACTATTATATTATTTATGTATTCAAAAATCTCACATCTCCCTAGTAAAATTTTTAGTGTTAACTAACATTTTTTGACAAAATAGATTTCCTTCTTAAAAAAGTAAATACCTCTGTCAACTTTTTTCATTTTAATAAATTGAAAATATTATTTTTGCCTGACTTTATGCGTTAGGTAATTATATAAGATTAATAATCAAATTAGAACTTTTGCAGAATATAATTAATAAAATAAATAGGGCATCTTTTTCTCTATGCTTCATATAATAACTCGCGTTATATACACACTAATATATACTCTCTTATTATATAAGAGAGAATTCACGGTCTAAGCCACAACGTCTTTTTCAACTGTTCTGTCTTTAGATGTTTTGAAAAAAAGTAAGAAAAAAAAAAAATTATTTATTTTGGGGGGGGGGGGGGGTTTTAGCTATAATTTAAATTACTATATATTTTTTGCATTTATACGACCCTATTTTATGATGATTTTTAATAAGAATTCATTTTAATTTAGAAGAATAATTTAATAAATGGAGTATTCAAATTTTGAAAAAGTTAATTTACTGCAAAATAAATAAAATGAGAAAATTTAAAGAAGAAGCTGTGAGGCACAAATAGGGAGAAACGGTGTTGAACCGTCTCTTCTATATAAGTAAAATAACGCCCAAAAAATTGATTTCATTCCATTTCCATTTTCAATAGGGTTTTCTTACGTAGTTGTGTATGCAATGGATAAAATCATAAAAATTCAACAACGTGATTGTATGTATATGTGATACATCAAAATTATATAAATAATGTATAACCATGTATACGTGATATTGATTCAATATCAATTAAACAAAATCAGAGATATAGACATATATTGATTTAATATCAATTAAGTAAAATTCGTTAGGGATATAGAACATAATTATTTACTAAAGGCATAAATATTAAAAGGTATATGTTTGTAATTATTTTACTTCTATAGGGTATTTGTTTAGTTCTCATATATAATTGTGTTATTTTGGATAAGGAATTTTAACCCATGAACATTTTATTTAATTTGCCTTCGCAATATTTAGAGTCGTCAAAACGGACTTAACCTGTGGAGCGGATCCAATCCAACCTTTATTGGGGTAGGGTTTTGGCAGGATTTTTCAAACCCATAAAACTAGGACTTACAAGTCTGACTCATATAAGCCCTTAGCCCATGAGGCTTGATCGGGGTGGCTCAAGGTTGACTCATGAGCTAAAACTTTTTATTCAAGGATAAATTACAATAATCACACTAGTATATAGTCTAATTACTTAAATACACGCTAAGTTGTAATATTATGAATTATACAAGATTTTTGTACGTTCAAATACATGTATATTGGAATATATGAACTCAAAATTAGGTTAATTTGTTCTAGATAGACTCTATCCAAGTAGATTTACATGTATCTAGGATAGGTAAACGAATCTCACGCCCTCACCTTCTTCCCCTCTTGTTTGTCACTCTCTTATCTTGCTCGTGCATTTGGTATGCGAAATACATGTCAATTACACTATTATTTTGATAGTTTATTAAAAAAAATCATTGTTTGTCATATTTGATTTGAAAATCTTCTTATTTTCTTGAGTTATAAAATTATATATTTAAAAAGAAAAAAAAAGGTCACCCCACCCCAGCCATCGACCCTTCTAGGCAGGGGCATAGCTACATATACTCTTTAAGGTGTTCAATTGGGCACACTTAGTCGAGAAATTATACCATATATACAGTAAAATAATCTATAAAGTGGTTAAATAACGTACTATGGACACCCTTAATATAATAAAGTGTTGTAGCCTAGTGGTTTAAGGTGTCTTGAATGAGCCATGCCTTTAAGGGGTCGTTTGGTAGAGAGTATTAGGAGAAATAGTCCAAGTATTATGTGTGGTATCATTTAGTACTAATATGTTTTGTAGGAATTTTGGATTCATATATAATCAATCCATGGATTAGTTATACACCCTACATGGTATTAGAGGGTGTATAACTAATACCTTTCATTTGGTGGTATTAGTTTTAATACCATGGGACTAATCTAGGTAATGATAAAAATATCCCCTCAAATCCTTTTATTCATTTTGTTTAATTTTCTTGATTTTATATTTTATATTTATACCAATTAAATTATTTATATAAATTAGCTTATTTTATTATTTACATATTAATATGAGTTATTTAATCTACTTATTATTGAGGCCTAATCCATCGGTGACCCCTAAACTTGACAATAATTTTCAATTAGACACTTTAACTATATTTTGTTTATTTTAGACACCTTCGTTGTGTCATTTTGACACTTTCAGTTGACATGGCAAAGTGATTGTTATACACTCGCTAGTGACGCGTGAGGGACTTATTTATTCTATTTTTTTTTCTTTTCTTCTTTCTCATTTTATACCCACTGTCTCTTTCATTATTTTTCAAAGCTTAAAGTACTTAAATGGAGTTTAAATCTTAAATCTTTTGTTATAATAGTTTCAATTTTAATTTCGCACTACAAACACATATAGACCCAAAAAGAAACAATAAATTGAACTCATATCAACAACACCCCAAATCATGTAAAGTTCACCCACGATAATCCTAAAATAGAAGCAAAAAAAATTTAATTTTTACTATGTAAATGTTAATCTCACTAATCTTGAGCCCTAATTAAACTACAAATATCACAAAATTAAAAAAAAAAAAGATTGCAATCTTAAAAATATGAACCATTATTGTTATAGATTTGCACTTTATAACCCTAAATCAAATGAAGAAATGGAAGGGAGGGTGCAATGTATGGGGATTATGACAAAAAAAATCATGAAAAAGAGGAATAAAATGGTGAAGATGGTTATATGGTTGTGGGTGTGATAGAAAAGATAATGAAAATGAAGGAATATGATAGAGTAGATTGTGTGGGTGTGAATTATAAAAATAAAAAAAAGCAAAAAAGCAAAAAGATAATAAAAATGGAGTAATACATACAATGGAGAAGATGAACGGGAAGAAAACTGGGAAAGTTGTGGGGATTTACATTTTTCTTTAAATTTAACAAATATTTTATTTAATTTTTAGGGATAAAAAGACCACATGTCATTTATTTATTGGTTATTTTGTCATGTATTTTAATTCTTATTTTTCTCTTTGATATAATAAACTTTTAACATCTAATCCACGTGGACGTGCATGGTTATCACGCACTTGAAGTCAACATGTGCTATTGAAATAAGTGTCCAAACGACACAATGTAATCAGACATGAGGTGTTTAAAATGAACAAAGTCTAGTTGAAGTGTCTAAGTGAAAATTTCTGTCAAGTTTAGGGGGCCACCGATGGATTAGACCTATTATTAATATAAAATATTATAATCCGACTAATATGATAATGTTGATGTATGGATTTAAGAACAATTCATAATTTAAATATTGCCTCTTAAGAGAAGTCCATTAAACATTACACAAGTAGTCTAAAACAAGAGCATATATATATATACACACACACACACATACACACACATCTCGAGTATAAAAATAGTTTAATTTATTTTGTTATATTTGTGTTTTTTTTAATTTTATTTTATGATAAAGAGTTTATTTTTAAAATTTTAATACAAAACAAAGTTGAATAATTTTTCTCTATAAATTATTATAGTTGTGTGATCTTTTGAGATATTAACTCCAATTTATCAAGATGACAATTATTTACTCTCAAATAATTTAAGTGAGAAAATAATGAACATGACAATAAAAATTTTATTCTCCTAGCTAGTTAAAAATGCTATAAAAAATAATATTGTCCATCAATTTTCTACCTTGACTCAATTACATGAAATATAAAATCTCATAATAACTCAAGAGTATAATTGGAAAGAATTATTTTTGGTAGAATTTTAAAGCACACAAAACTAGGTAAGAAACAATGAATCAAACACTTGATAAAAATAATTCATGCATTACCAATATATGCATTACCAATTCATGCATTATTGATCTTTATACCAAACGACATCTAAGTGTTTGTGAATTCAAATTAGTAGCAGCTTTAAACCTCTTTCTTTTTTTTCTTTTTTTTTTAAAGTGTATATTATGTAGTTTAATTTTTAAAATTTCTAGTGCACTCATTTATTCAAAAGAAAAAATATACTCGTGACACCCGTCGTGTAATTGCCTTTTTTTAAAAAAAAAATCATGTATATTACGTAGTTTCATTTTTTAAAATTTTTTTGGTGCACTCATTCATCCAAAAGAAAAAATGTACTCGTGTAAAAATCTGCACATCTTTCGTGTAATTTTTGGCTACGCCACTGCTTCTAGGGGCAGGTTGGGTTGAACATTTTCAGGTCCTTCCAAATGAAGGACTGACTGACCCTATTCGTTCGAATTTCTTGGCCTGCGAGCCTTGGGCCCGCCTTTTTTGACGCCTCTAGTAATATTCCTATTTTTCTTTTTAGTTATTTTGTAATTAATTAATATCGTAGGAAAAATCAATAAAGATTTTCGCATCCCCAATACAAATTAGTAGGAGTGTGCACTATTCGGATTAAAACGAATAATCAAATCAAATTTTATTTGGATTTGTTTTTTATTTTTTTCGAATTGATTTTGGATTAATAAATTACTTTATTTTTTTTTATTTAGTTTCAAATTTTAAAATTTAAAAACCGAAAAAAAAAACAAATTACTTTTGTTCCGTTTTGGTAATTGTCTTTCATGATAATTACGTTTATATTTTATATTTGAACATCTATAATAGATATACTTATACGTATTATGTTTTAAGTTTTACTTAGTAGAAAATATATTCCAAATAACCAAACCAAATGCACCCCTAAAAATTAGAAGTCCTTTTTTTGTTAGGATTAAGTTTCTTATTATAAATAAAAATAAAATAAGAAGTCCCCCTGTTGTTAGGATTGTTTAGTTATAAATAAAGAGACATCATAGCAATATTGCTATACAGATTAATCATGGCGGCATCATTCTACGATGATCATGTTCAGAGTCGAAGAGAGATTCAGCTATGAAACTTCGACCAGGAATATGAATTGATTAATTACCAATGGAAGAAGGTATACTGCTGGAACTTCCGAAGTGGCTGTCAAGCGAGTAGAAAGAATCAAGCAGGTCTGCACTTTGGAGGATCTTAGAGGTCATATAGGGAGTTTATGCGAATCGAATGTAAAGAATGTGAAGACACTCACGATGGGACAGTTTGAGCGCAGAGTTGAGCATTTAAGCTAAACGATTTCCTGGGGCGGGCCGGGGTAGGGAAAGGGTATTAGGGCAAATTGCGTGGAGGAATAGTAGATGGCATGACGGAGGAAGGGAGGGACGAGGGAGCTGTTTTTGAGGATGCGGAAGAGATAAGCGACAAACCGGTGTGGAAGGTGATGGGAATAACCGAGATGTGAGAGTTCTAAAACTGAAAGGATAAAGCAGTAAATATGGGGTATTGAAGGTCCCACAATCAGTGGAGAGCCAACTGCGAAGGAGGATGTAAACAACGAAGTGAGAAGGGAGATATTGTGAGAGTGATGAGGGATAAGAAAATGAAAGACGAGAAGGCGTGTAGAAAAGCGGATTATTATCATGTTTTATTATATATCTTGATGTATTCTTTTTTTTTTTAATAATCGTGCTTACAAATACACTAGCACTTCATAGCACGCGAATTAGAGAAAGAGAGAAGGTGGAAAAGAGGATTGGGCTCACATAAATGTAAAAAAAGAATAAATTTAAATATTTAATAATATGCTAGTATGTATATGCCATGCATCCATATTTAATAAATAATCTATAATAACTTTTAGTATTTTTCTTAAATTATTCTTAGGTATTGTCAAGTTTGTGATTAAAATTGTATTGTAATTCCTAATAATTTCTTGCCGATTTTATTAATTACGTTGTAGGTTTTAGGTTTAGAACACTTTTAAATACAAAGAGGTTTTTGGTTTAGGACTCTTTTACGTACATACAAAACTATAAAAATTTTGGGACAGAAAAATTTTTATTTCACTTTGTAATTCATACAGTTCTTGTTCCAATAGGGATCTATTCGCAATCCCTTAGCTAATGTGAATTCTAAAACAAGAAAAGGAGTATTAATGGACTAAACATTATTAGTGTTACGACACAATTTATCAACTTAATAAATAAATACAGTTATAATTTTTTAACTTATTTGCATATAATTCTCAGAACTCCGTATATTTTAGTACTTTACAATTGATTAAGTTTTTATTTCTTAAACATTTCATTATTTGAACTAAATTAAAACTCATAACATTTAAAACTTTAAAATCAATATTTTTGTCTTATATAAACCTTATTTAAATTATGCTAAACAAGATAAATAAATAAAACAACTGAAAATATTTAAGAAAGTGGTTCACGTTTTTTAAGATTTTTTTTTAACTTTTCTATACGAAATTCTGATCACTCGATGGAATATAATATTTATTTTAACATCAGTTGCTATTTTTAAAATATTTTTTGTTCCTTTTTTATGCAAATTTAAAGTATACAATATATGAGATTGGACAGAGAGAAGATACCTTCATATATAATTACCTTAATTTATGAAATTGTTTTTTTTTTTCATTTTTGTAAGTGAAATTACCGTTCATTTGGTCATCTATCTAAAAGTACGAAAATTCTAAAAATGTTACTTGTACTATTATTTTAAATTTTTAATGATGTTAAATATTTACTATAATAAACATTACATAAAAATTAAATGGAAGATTTATTTTTATTATTATAGTTAAATTCTTACGAGAAAAATAGGTAAAAGATAGCCAAGAAAGTAAAAAAAAAAGATCGTCCAAAAAAATAGCTAAAACAATTAAAATTAAGTAGTTTTCTTTTACTAGACTTCTAAAATATATGTAAAGAAAATTTAAGTAATTGAAGAGTCACTTTATAATTAGGATTTTTTAAAACTAATTTTCGGATGCCAAATACAATCTAGAAGTTCTGGATTAGGTTGGTTTTTTGTATAAATAAAAGGAGAGGGATAGTAGCAATATTGTTATATTTTTTAACCTTTGCCTTATTTTATTAGCTTTATTTTAAAGGATTTGAAAACAAGAAAAACATATATATATCTTTTAGTTAGTTTTATTATTATTATTATTATTATTTCAATTGTTCAAAAAATAAATTTATAAAAAGATTATACGTTCTATTTTAATTTAGTTTAATAAATAAGCAATGTTTTTCTTATAAAAAATCAACATACACACAAAACACACATCATTCTTGAAAAAAGACCAAAAATCCACACAATATCAAAATACAAACACAAGGGAAAATATGAAGAAAAAATCAAGCTTACTACTAGAAAATTCACCCTCACATTATATATATAATTTTCTTTCGCTCACAAATAAAAATTGAGGTTGAGATTCATTTTCGTAATTTTGAGTTGGTAATTCCTTATTAGGATTGTTTCCTTTTCGTGAATTGAATTTTTGCAAGTGATACTATTTAATTTTTATTGTGTAATTTGATTTCATAACTATACAAAATGTGATTCCAATATTATGAAGTTGCTCAAATTTATGTATGTTAATTTTGAATTTTTGACATTATAATATGAAATATGTTAGAGAATTTTTATATTATTAAATTTAGTGAAAAAAATTGTATAACGTGTGATTATTTCTTGTTAGGTTATTAGCATTTTAATATTAATATGTAACAGATTAAATTGCTTTATTTTTGGAGTTATAAGAATGAACATTGGAATGGATGAATGCTAATCATACCTTAGCATGATTATCCATCAATGTATTCATTCTTCAATTCCTTCCAGTAACTCCCATGGAACCTATGTAACTTCCCATGTTACCTATGAAACTCCTAAGGCAATTATCTTCAACATATTTTACTACCTAAATTATTTCCTATTCAATGAAGGGAAACTCTTGTAGTATAACATAGTGGGTAGGCTCATTTGGTTTTAGAGACCACCACAATTCATAAGAGAAAACCAAAGAGTGAAAGAATTAGTTAAAGAGGTTCTTATGAGTGGAAGGGAGGTGGTTCTTGTGTTGTGGGGGCTTTGGACCAACTTTGTCCAGGAGTTGTTTGGTTAGACTTCTTTGGTAGTGTAGGTTGTTGTATCCCTGGACGGGGACAAGTCAAAGAGAGAATATGTGGACCGGTGAAAACTTTGTTGCAGTGGGCTTGAATCTCCTTAAAAGAGAGGCGAATATCCGCGCCCAGCTGAGAGATTACCTTTCTTCATTTTATTTTTCAATTGTAATCTAGCAATTTTATTATCTGTAAGTTTTTTCACAACATTTATTGCATGCGTAAAAGTTTTTTATGTGAATTGTCTTGAAACTAATGTGTGAATTAATTGATATTCGTATGAGATTTAATTATAATGAATTAAGTTACTTTTAGACCTTCTTTTGCATAATAATATTGTGTACTTTTTTTTAGAAACATAAAAAAAATAACAAATTGCAAGATTCTTTGCATTTCATTTGGTTGATGATTACTTTTAGAGTATTAAATTAATGACCTTATGTACATCTATGCAATTAATATTTGGTTGTTTAGTTATGCATTAGTGAGTCATAAAGATTTACTTTTAACAAAAATAATTTAAAGTCATTTGACTTTATAAAAAAAAACTCGAATTTTAAGTAAAAAAATAATAATATATAATTCAATCTCTTTAAATTTAATTGTTAGAAACATTACTAGGTTAGTGACGATCTAGACTGTCGTAATTGACACCCACATTAGTTTTTCGGTAGAAGAATTATCACTACAACTCAAACTGATAAATATTATGAAAAGTAAGGCATTTACATTATGTTTAGATTATTCTTAACCATTGTATTGTATTGTATCATTACTATAATTACAATGTACGTAACAATGAAAATCTCTGTTTTATGGAACAATCGATTTGGTTTGTTCCCCATTGTTACTTAATTTCTTTTTTTAATTATATCTTTACATATTATTTCATAATATTATTTTACTCTTTAACTTAATTATTTAAATTTAGTCGAACCTCTTACCTTAGAATAATTAAGGATATTTTAATAAACTACAGTACGATACAACAATCAAATCAAACAATTAACATATTATTAAACAACAACGAACCATATAGTCTAGCCAAATATAATACCTATCATACAATACATTATGAAACAATGAATAACAATGATTGAGAGTCTTAATTATTTGTATAAAGAGTTGCACCATTGTAAATTGAAATATTTGTGTCACGCCCCCAAAACTGTAACACTAGAAAGCAACTTAACTAATATTATACAAGCAATATTCTGTTTCTTTTTTTTATATAAAAAAAGTTGTTTCGTAATTAATATTATAGGAAAATCAATAAAAAGAAAAGAACATAGTGCAAAAAAAGGAGAAATATTATCAGATCCCCAACACAAATTAGAAGTCTTGGTGCACCACCATTGTGTGTTGATAATTTCATAAATGCTCTGGAAGAATAGACGTGAACAGAAAACCACAGTAATTACAATGAGCTTCTGAAATAAAAGCTCCTCATCGAATTCGAAAAGAAACAGTTGCAACTTCAAATCTTGGAAAGAGACGAAAGATAGATATTTTTTTCGTTTCAAAATAAGTGATATTATAGTTGAAAAGATAGTCTTTAGGATATTTTTTGATTGCATCTCTAATATATATCTCTTGTTCATATATCTCTCTTGTTCTTGGAGATTAGGTGTCATTTTTTCATACACATCACTAAACAATTCTGTCAATGCTGGCTTCTCCATTCCTTGTGCTCTTTTAATTGCCTCTAATACCTGAAATATTCATTTCAATTTCACAACTTAATATATTTTGATAAAGAACTGGCATTCATAATTTAATGGGGGGCTAATTTTGTGATCCATACCTGATTCTTGACATGTGTGTATAGTTCAGGTTCTTGATCGTGACTCCACCAACCATTTCTGTGAATATGATTTCTGAATAGGTTAATGGGGCATCTGGATGTTTTCCAGTATTCTATTTCATTTGTTGGACGATACTTTGTGGATTGATTTATCCCATTATCAATTTAGAAATGTTAAATTATTAAAACACTGACTATTACTTTATTAGTTATTGATAATAAATGATTTGACTTTTGAGTATCGATTTAATGACAAAATATATTAGCACCTGAAAAATGTCATTATTATCCCTTGCAGTCTGACATTGATCTAACCTGCAAGGAACTTTTGATTCCGCTATCTTTTCTTTTTCAAATATTTATCCATGCAAGTGTCACATCTCGCTACATTATAATTAAATTTTATATTTGGATAAAGGCGAAAGGATCTAGAGTTATGGAGAGGTTTACAGAGAGTTCTAGAATCTTCTAGATTAATCAAGAAGACTAGAAAATTTTCTAGAATAATTTAGATATTTCTTGAAAAGATTTAGCATGTTTTAGAAAGTGTAGACTTTTCTAAAATAGGGACCAAAGTATAATTATTAAAAGGTTTTGTAAAATAATTTTTATTTACATTTTAGCCCCTAGGTAGTAGTATAAATAGAGAGACTCTCAAGTTGTAGGCAATCTTCCAAA
Organism: Solanum habrochaites; assembly: GCA_027704765.1. Taxonomy (NCBI): domain Eukaryota; kingdom Viridiplantae; phylum Streptophyta; class Magnoliopsida; order Solanales; family Solanaceae; genus Solanum; species Solanum habrochaites. The sequence continues at coordinate 38,670,633 of JAKWJA010002494.1, forward strand.
ACAATACAAGCCTTTCACGATGATTACATTTATATCTTATATTTGAACATCTATAATAGATGTACTGATGCGTATTGTGTTTTAAGTTTTACTTATGATTTATATTAGAAGTCCTTTTTTGTTAGAGTTAAGTTTGTTCGTATAAATAAAAATAAAATAAGGAGTCCTTCTGTTGTCAGGATTGTTTAGTTATAAATAAAGATATATCATGTTATCAGGATTATTTCTTTATAAATAAAGATATATCATGCCCTTGAAGAATCAGAGAAAAACAAGAATCAAAAGAAAATATCAGATACGACTCTAAAGAGTACTATCATATATCTATTTATTTCTTTTACTTTATTTTCTTTTCTTTTATATATTTTTTTGTTTCAAAGTAAGTGATATTATTTATCTATATTCAATAGAATTATTGAACCCTACATTTTTTGCTTTACCCTTTATTTGTGACAATGCCTTTCTACTTCTTCTATTCATTTATTATCTTCAACTAATTACTATCATGTTTATTTTTTTTTAATAATCGTGCTTACAAATACACTAGCACGTAGACATTACCAGTGTTACTAGCACGTAGACATTACCAGTGTTACTCATATAAATGTAAAAAAAGAAAATTTAAATATTTAATAATATGCTAGTATGTATATGTCATATATTTAAGGCTGTTTAAAATCGAATCGAAATCGATAAGTTGAACCGATAAAAAAGTTATTAGTTTATAGTATTGGGTTATTGGTATAGTAGTTTTGATAATGATTTTAATTCTTTTGTTATCGGGGTATCAGGTCTTAACGTTTTAAGTTGTTTTTTAACGATTAAGCGTAACCCGATATAGTAAATTATTAAATAGTTATATTTATGACCATTTTGGATATAAAGTTCCTCGACCCTTAGAGTTTCATTTCCATATTATTTTGGTTGTCTCAAACACTTAAATATTCTACGATGTAGTAAAAGTGGTTTGGTCACCTTGTTCTAAGTGATTTCCAATATTTTTTTTTTGGGTAAATCTTAACGGTTTTAAACCGATAACGAACGATACGTTTAAAAAAATCGATAAACTAATAAACTTATAAGCCAACATCTTAATGATTCTATAACGGTTTAGCATCACTACAAACCGATAACTAATAAGTCAACCCGATAAACTTCAAAATCGAACCGAACCGGCCGATACACTGCTCTACATGTATCCATATTTAATAAATAATCTATAATAGCTTTTAGTATTTTTCTTAAATTATTCTTTAATTATTTAAGTTTGATAAAATTGTAATTGTAATACTGATAATTTCTTGCCGATTTTATTAATTACGTTGTAGGTTTTAGGTTTAGGATTCACATTAGGTTTAGAACTCTTTTAAATACAAAGGTTTTAGGTTTAGGACTCTTTTACGTACATACAAAAACTAATAAAAATTTTGGGACCGAAATTTTTATTCACTTTGTAATTCATACGTTTCATTTTCAATAGGTATCTATTAGAATCCTAAGGCTAATGTGAATTCTAAACGAGAAAAGACGTATTTAATGACTAAACATTATTAGTGTTACGACCACAATTTTATCAACTTAAATAAATAAATACTAGTATTAAATTTTTTACTTATTTGCAATATAATTCATAAGAACTCCTTATATTTTAGTACTTTACAATTGATTAAGTTTTTATTTCTGAAACATTTCATTATTTGAACTAAATTAGAACTCATAATATTTAAAACTTTAAAATCAATATTTTTGTCTTATATAAACCTTATTTAAATTATGCTAAACAAGATAAATAAATAAAACAACTGAAAATATTTAAGAAAGTGGTTCACGTTTTTTAAGATTTTTTTTTAAAACTTTTCTATACGAAATTCTGATCACTCGATGAATATAATTTTATTTTACATCAGTTGCTATTTTTAAAATATTTTTGGTTCCTTTTGTATGCAATTAACGGATACACTTATATGAGATGGACAGAGAGAAGAACCTTATAAACTGACCTTAACTAATTTATGAGATTGTTTTTTTTCATTTTGTAAGTGAGTACCGTTCATTTGTCATCTATCATCATTTATATCTTCCATCCTATATTAAAAGTACGAAAATTCTTAAAATGTTACTTTTTAATGATGTTAAATATTTATAATAATAAACATTACATAAAAATTAAATGGAGAAGATTTCTTTTTATTATAGTTAAATTCTTACGAGAAAAATAGGTAAAAGATAGCCAAGAAAGTAAAAAAAAAAAAAAAGATCGTCCAAAAAAATAGCTAAAACAATTAAAATTAAGTAGTTTTCTTTTACTAGACTTCTAAAATATATGTAAAGAAAATATAAGTAATTGAAGATTCACTTTAGAATTAGAATTTTTTAAAACTAATTTTCGAAAGAAAAAAATAAGTAATTGAAGAGTCAATCTAGGATTAGGATATTTTTAACTGATTTTCGGATGCCAAATACAATATAGAAGGTTCTGGATTAGGTTGGTTTTTTTGTATAAATAAAAGGAGAGGGATAGTAGCAATATTGTTATATTTTTTAACCTTTGCCTTATTTTATTAGCTTTATTTTAAAGGATTTGAAAACAAGAAAAAACGTAATTATATTTTTTAGTTAGTTTTATTATTATTATTATTTCAATTGTTCAAAAAATAAATTTATAAAAAGATTATACGTTCTATTTTAATTTTGTTTAATAAATAAGCAATGTTTTTCTTATAAAAAATCAACATACACACAAAACACACATCATTCTTGAAAAAAGACCAAAAATTCACACAATATCAAAATACAAACACAAGGAAAAAGATGAAGAAAAAATCAGCTTACTACTAGAAAATTCACCTATCACATTATATATATATTTTTCTATCGCTCACAAATAAAAGTTGAGGTCAAAGGTGCATTTTCGTGATTCCAATATTATGAAGTTGCTCAAATTTAAGTATGTTAATTTTGGATTTTTGACATTATTAAATATGAATATGTGAGAAGTTTCTGTTAATTATTAAAGTAGTGAAAAAAAATTGTATAACATGTGATTATTTCTTGCATGCTTAAAAGTTTATTATTTTTTTTTAGGATAATGCATAAATATCCTTCATTAATAAAATAAGTTCAAGGGGTAATAGGACCTTAATATAGTATAAGTGTGTCTCTGAGATTTCGAGATAGATTGAGGGGGTACTTGTGATTTTCCCTTATTTTTTTTAACTTGTTCTTTAAACTTAATGTTGTAATTAATTGATATTCGTATGAGATTTAATTATAATGAATTTACTTTTACACCTTGTATTGTGTACTTTTTTTTAAGAAACATAAAAAAAAATATCAAATTGCAAATTTTTTTGCATTTCATTTGGAAAGAGACATGAAGATTCTGGGAGACAAGATTCATACAGAGAGACAAAAGATACGACATGATATAGATATTTTTTTATTTTCAAAATAAGTGACATTATACTTGAAAATCAGTAGGATAGTCTTTAGGATATTTTTTGATTGCATCTCTAATACATCTCTCTTGTTCTTGGAGATCAGGTGTCATTTTTTCATACACATCACTAAACAATTCTGTCAATGCAGGCTTGTCCATTCGTTCTGCTCTTTTAATTGCCTCTAATACCTGAAATATTCATTTCAATTTCACAACTTTTGATTGATAATTTAATGGGGGGCTAATTTTGTGATCCATACCTGATTCTTGACATGTCTGTAGAGTTCAGATTGTTGATCGTCACTCCACCAACCATTTCTGTGAATATGTTTTCTGAATAGGGTAATGGGGCATCTGGCTGTTTTCCAGTATTCTATTTCATTTGTTGGACGATACTTTGTGGAATCATCAGAAGTCGAATGGTGTCCTACTCGATACGTCATTGCCTGACATTTTTTCACCAAAAATATAAGGACACAAGTACAAATTTTTTCAAAATGTCAATAAAGTTTCACCTCAACTAGTATTGGTCTTTCCTCACTAACTGCCATAGTACGAGCTGCACGAACAGCATTATAAACTGCAATAACATCATTCCCATCTACGCGAATACTTCTTATTCCATAACCTAAACCCTTTGACACAATGCCATCACCTGACACAACAATGTAGATGAATCACATCAAAGTGTCACACTAAAACTCTCATATGAAATGAATGTGAAATTACTTCGAAATTGTTCGTGTACAGGAGTGCTTATGGCCCATCCGTTATTCCGGCATAGGAAGATAACAGGAGCTTCCAAAACAGCTGCAAAGTTCAATCCAGCATGAAAATCTCCCTGCCCACCATTTTACCAACAGTAATTTGTGAAATTACAACGTTAATTATTTCAAAGTGATCATTTATTAACTAATTACCTCACTAGTTGCACCTTCCCCTGTATAAGCAACAGCACAAGCACCAGTTTTATCCATCTTCAAAGAATAAGCCACACCAGCAGCCTGAGATATCTGAGTGCTGAATGTACAGGGGAAAAACAGAGTCATTATAAGTAGTACCTATCACATTAGTATCGCGATTTCTACTAACAAAAATTTTGATATCTTACGCCAAAGGTGAAGATATGGTAATAACATTATGTTTATTAGAACCATAATGTACTGGCATTTGCCTCCCTTTCCCTTTATCATCCTTGTTCCCAAAACATTGATTTGTGCATTCTTGCACCGTGAAGCCACGCCATAGTAACACCCCTGCCTCTCGATACTGCAATATAAGTTTCAAGTTTTTATATACCGACACTATAAAATTAAACTATATACATGATTAATAAGGTCGATAGTCGTTTACTTGAGGTAATACAAAGTCATGTGGAGATAAAGCAGCAGCAGAAGCAATGTTGATAGCTTCTTCACCAAAAGTGGTCATATAAAAGGAAATCCTCCCTTGCCTTTGTGCTTCATAAAGGCAAGTGTCCATTGTCTTCAAAGTAACCATGGCCCTATAAATGTTCACAGCTACTTCTTCCTCTAACTAATTTAATAAAACAGTGTCAAATCGCGGAAATTTGAATTTGAAATACATATATACCACAATTATGATACGTACGATACGTACCTGATCATGTATGGAGTTAGAAATTAGAGATCCATCGTCATTTAGAACTCGATAGCACGGTAATCTCTTTTCAGATGCTTCTGAAATAAACTTCATTTGTGATGTCAATGGGATTTTTCCACCTGGAAAATCCAAATCCTGCATTCATGTTCCATCAAATATCATATAACAACTAAATTATACTCTATAGATCAAGATTTTAACCTTATATATATATAAACAATCTCCCTAAGTATTTGTTTTAAGAAAATATTAGTAATAAAAAGAGTCGTTTGATTAATTTAACCGTATTTGTATCTTTAATATCTCACCAATAATTCAATCTACCTTCAATGTTTGTTAACTCTATTAATGTATTTTTCCATCATCAGAATGTTTAAATGAAATTGTTTTCATGAATGCAATTTATATACTTTGTTAATTAGGATGTAATGCATATATTTTATTTTATTATAATCTCTAAAATGTTCTATTGTATAAAAGATTTCAAAGATCCCCTCTCAAATACCTCACCTCCCTCTCATTGATACATTCCTATCCCTCTCGGATACATCCCTCCCTTATGTATCCACATCCTATCACCTCTCAGATACATACCTTCCCTATGTATCCAAATCTCATTCCATCTCTGATACATTCCTCCTCTATCATATACATTTATCCCCTATGTATTTGGATGTCTTATCTCCTCTATGATACATCTCTTGGCTATGTATCTGAATGTCTATTCATATATTCGAAAGTTTATTATTTTTTCCGAAATTCATAAATTCTAAAAGAGATTTTTGTAATTTAAAAAAAAAGTCGAAAAATAATATAATGTTATGAAACTATATAAATTTAGAAGAAGAAGAAAGTAGAGAGAAGAGAAAAGACTTCTTATTTCTTTTGAAATATATTCAGGATTTAGAGATCTTTCACCAATCTTATTTACAATGAAGGAAAACCCTTTATTTATAGGGAAAAAAACCGTATGGTTCCCCAAGTAGAATCCTAACCATATCCTATAAGGACTAAACATAAGTAGATATCACTTATAACACAAGTATTATAACACCCCCCCCCCTTCCCTGAATATCAGTAGATTAGTGTCTCGTTAACCTTACTAGATAAACCGCAGTGGGAAAAAAAATCGAGAAGGAAAAAGAAGTTACCACATATTAACAATACGCATTACGGATGCCTATAAAAAAACTTACAAGAAAGAAGAAAAACCAAGGGACAAAAACCTTGTGAGGAAAAAGAGTACATCAGTAATTTAACCCCTAATAACAACATCAATTCAGAGACTAGAATCTCGTTTTCAAGCTGTGTGCCACCCTCTCCTTGAAAGTTTGTAGTTGATAGAGATTTAGTGAATAAATCAACACTAATGTTACTTGACATACCTCTGCACAGTTGATATCACTATTCTTGGAAGCTCTGAGTGTAGAAAAAAACCTTGAGGAAATATGTTTTCTTCTATTTTGCTTTATGATCTGTTCTTCGGGATCAAAATTTTACAAGTTCCTATTTCTAATTCTTTAAGCAAATAATCATTGGCCTTTGCAAATCTTCACAGAGTCAATTCTAGTTATCAACTTGCATAACAATACTTGTATATGCTCTACGCATTTGAATCGTATTGTTTCCTCCTTATGAGGATGATAACAAGTTTTTCAAAAAACTTGATATTATGCTTTAGATTTTGAACCAAATTGTGATATTTAATGTTGTCAAGAACAACATTCAATATTAGATGTATGACATTTTTTAGTGCCTAGATTGCAAGTCAAATACTTTTTACGCTTACCAAGATGCATCATTTCACTTTTACTGCTAATTATTTTACAAAACATGCTTTAATAGATTGTAGAATATATCCTCATTAATCTTTACAGTATTGCCTCGTTATTGTAGCAAGATCTTGTCAAGGATATACCCATTTGTAGCGATTACACAATACGACAAAAACTTATTGAGACTTATCACTTCATTCTTTTAGGAGCTATCCTCTCATAAGGTTTCATTAAGTGTTATGTCGTAGGCTCCCCAAGAGCACAATTATTTTATTATTATGATTTCATTTTGCTTCTTTGATTCCCTCTCTCTTTTCAAAGATTATTTTATTTAGATAGAATTGATTAGTCTATCATGCTTCATGCATGTCATAGGCGTTATCCTTAGGGACATTCAATAGATGTATTATAAAACTCTTGTGGTGCTTCTAGTCTCCCCTTATGTAGAAAACTAACCTATTATCTAATCTTTTGGGAGGAAGAATCTATTCTTTGTGCATGATTGTATATTCATTGATGATAGTACTCATATCAAAATAATCAGAGGAAAAAATGTTTGGCCCCGATCATAAATCAATTGAAAGAAATTTGATCCTAATTATCGGTCTGATGCGTACAATTACTTTGTATGCAATATCGTATTGCATATCAACATCTGAAAGCTTTATTTTCATAAACAATGATTTTACTATTTGAGACATTTATGTACCACCATCTTGAGTATTTAATCAATTATATCAAAGTAAATGTAATTGATATATATTCTGAAATTGTGCTCTTAACTCAATTATTTTGCACAAACAATTTTGTGCAAATCAAACTACTAGTTGACAACAAACGCACATGTGCTTATCTATAGATGCATCTTTTTACCATGTCAAATGAGAGGGTGAACGGGTCAATATTCACCTTTTGAGACTTTCAAGAATTTAGGAATTTAGTCCCAATTTAGTTGATCAATCAACTTTATCACGAAGTGGAGGAACATCAGCGTAAAGAATATGAAAGAGAATTCTGCAAGAATCTTTCTAGTTTTTCAATATATGTCAATTAATCAGTTAGCACAATCTTTTGAGATGACCAAAATTATCATGACAAACTAATAAAATTAACTAGTAGAGTTATCATAAACTCCAAGTTACTACGCCAGGGTCTTTTGATTTAGTAAATTTATGATTTACTATTATATGAGTAATTTTCAATTTATTACTCCAAAAGAGTAATTTTTAGATTTATTTTCATCATTACTTTACCCTTTAGGTGAATATTTGCTTCCATAATTGAATGAATCATTGAAGAAAGTGCATGTAAACATAATTATTGCACATTTTTGAAACATCAAGTTGCGAGCTAATAATAGACACACAGAGACCATATAAAAGAAATATTTTTAGGACCCTTAATATCTTAAACAATCCACTAATAAATGAATTAGGTCCACAAAATATTGTATACGTTCCTAGAACGCAGAGAATCAATCTCAAACTTCGTTTATGATGGTTCAACAATTAACTTGCTGTAACAAACAGTACTAGAAAATTCAATCATGAAATTTCTTTTAATTTTCTTAATCGATCTAAACATATAGACTAACGATGTCCCAGGACAATCATGTCAAACTCAGAAGTATTAGAATTGTAACTTCTATTTACCATTAGAATGAGCCTCAATTGCATTAATTCTTCTCCAATATAAGCCCAAAAAATAAAACATAAAAACTTTTCTTATGATAACATGTTTCGTGGTGATACACATCATTGACCAAGGGTCGCAACTTTATCATGCCTAGAATGGGGGCTACACCTCCTCCCTTTAGAGAATGGATTCATATTTGAGCATTTCTCAGAGTTCTTATTCTTCATGAAGGAACACCAAAATGTGAGCTTATCAAATTATGATAGCTTTAGGACCTCATGGGACTATTCAATCACTTGTCTTTCTGTCAGACATTTTATGCACTAATACCACATTCACTTTTGTAATGGAAGTAACTCAGTAAATTTCAGACTCTTCATCTAAAACACATTAGTTTTCTTTAGTCATTAGTATATCATCAATATGTGCATGAGACTCACATTCAATGTCTTATCCTTAGATAAAAGTGTCTTAGGTCATAAAATCAATGGATCTTGAAACTCAATATCGTATCATCATTGGTGAATTAGGACTTTAACCCAATTGTCTACCTCTTTGCGATTGGACCTATCCATCGTCTTATTCTTTTGATGTGATAAAACTTAAATCTATGTTTAACCATAATGAGGCTCACCTCAGCCTTCAAAATACTTATAATTTATCACTTTTGATGATAATTAATAGATCGTACAGTTATAATTCGATTACAAAAATTAGATATTCTTTATTATATCTCAAATTAGTAGTTAATAAATATTAGCTTAATAGATTCACAGAAGGTTGCAACATATCTTCACTAAATTGTACTATTTAATATAAAATCAATTAAGGAATTCGCTTTCGAGTCGATAAAATTAAACGTATTATAGAAAGTCGACAAGTCTCTTTAAATTCTTACTTATAGATGGGACATCCAGATTGTGATATAAATAATTATAATATAAAGATAAACATAGCTTGAAGATATAAGAACCGTATTGGCATAACTATGCAAGATCTATTTTATTAACTTTTCCCGGTCTTCTATAAATAATTCTTAAGAAATAGAACATCGTGCTGATAACGTGTTATGAAACTATATAAATTTAGAAGAAGAAGAAAGTAAGGAGAAAGAGAAAAGATTTCTTATTCATAGTATATTCAGGATTCATAGATATTTCACAAATCTTATTTACAATGAAGGAAAACCCTTTATTTATAGGGAGAACCTTACTTGGTCCACAAGTAGGATTCCTAATCATATCCTACATGAACTCCACATAATTAGAAATTCATTGTAACACAAATTGTTTATAACATATAATTAGTTATTAACCATATGAATTTATGTAAATTATATATTTTAATACTATTTGCCTTAATAGTGGGCTAGGTTGGGTTGGCTTGGGCCAAACCTATTATATCGACTCTCAGTTCTTAAGGTTACATGTGAAAAAAAGTTTGACATGTGTGAGAATCTGTGTTAAATGATCTATTATTATTTAAATAGAAGAACATATGATTTTCAAATACATTAATTCATATTTTCTGTGTATAAATTAAAAAAATAAGATAAAATTTGTAAAATTTAGGTAAGTGGTCGTAATTAATGTGATTGTTCTTTTTTGAAAGGGGTGGGGGATTTTGTGGTTGTTTTAATTAAGTTGGTCGTTCTTTGTTATGACGTGTGAAGGAATAAATGTAGCGGCTAATTGTTATGGAGGCGTTGGGTGCCTCATTAATACTAACTTTACGTGAAGCCATTTGACAACAGAAAATTTTGGCAATATTTGGTATAAATCTAAAAAGTTTATAATATTTTTTTATTTTAAATAAATAAATTTTTTTTAATTAAAAAAATTATTATAATTAAAAAGATAAAATAACATAGTATAAAATATATTATTTTATCATTCTGATTAAATTTTTTGATCAAATTACTTTTTCCTTTCAGATATTTACGTGACTCTAAATTATTTTATTAAATATAATAAATGAATAAATCATATTTAACTACATTAAAGTTATGAAAAAAAAAGAAAAATCTATCACATAAATAAAAGAATAGACTAAAATAAAAAAATATTTTCTCTGTTCATCTTTTATCCCCACCATTTCAAATATAAATTTACACTTTTAACTTATCCAACATTAATTATTTATTCATCGACTCATAGCTAAAATATATCAATTAATATAAATATTATAATAAAATATTCATATTAAATAAAGTATATCATTCATTTTGCATGTACTGTTTGGTTCCTTTTTTTTCTTTTTTATCCCTTGTGACTTGCTTTTGCAAAGGTAGAAACACAATCTTTGGCATGTCATCGAATCACTTCAAACAAAAATAGTATGTAATTTGAAGTCATTCCTAAAGTAAAAATGTATGTAAATTACTAATGGTTCGAACAATGTTCATGCAAATTGAAATAGATGAAAAATTTTAAGTAATTAATTATTTTTTTCATTTCAATTTATATGATTTTTTCATTTCGTATTACTTATCTATTTTGTCCTTTACAAATATTCTTTTAACACTTTTTAATATCCTTACAATATGTACAACCCTCTTGTAAAAATTTCATTACTTTTTCACCTTATCGAAAATATGTGCATAATTTGAAAAATAACTTTAATGGAATATTTCTATAAGATCAGTGACCATTTGAGGAATTGACTATAGTAATTATAAAATTACGATTGAACGAAAAAGGAAAAGAGAGAGTTTAAACATGCCTGATTTTGATGATCGATATTTTCACAATAATCATCATCACAACTGTATGGATCCAATTTCTGTTCAACTTCCTTCGACACAAAATATCTCCGTGCGATAGCGGTGGTAGACTTGCCGGAAAAAGCCATAGATAGCTTTTGCATGACACCGTGATTATTTAACCTTCTTAAAAACCAAGTTGCCATTGAAACTTTTGGATATATGCTATATGGTTTAAGTCCTAGTGGTTGAGCTTAAGTTGAAGTATGTAATGTGTAGGTACTTATTATATAGAAGGAAGAATAAACATGATATCACGAGATAAACGCATGCTTCATATCACAAGACAAAAACGCATGCTTGCTAAGATAAAACAATACTCACCAGTTAATTCCGTGGCTTACTTTACTTTTTCGTTAGTTTCAAGAGACTATTATTTTACATAATTTTTAATTCTTTAATTTTAACATAATATAATTAAAATTATAAAATGTAAAGATATTATTGTATTATTATACATCTATTGAGTTTAAAATCTTTAATCCAGAAGTTTCTCTTACTTTATTGAATTTCTGATTAGATCAAATCAAGAGAAAGCAACCAACATGCATTATGGTGCACTGGTGGGAGTTATTCACTCTTAATCAGAAGTCTCAAATTTGAGACCTAAACATGGAGAAAAGTATATTGGAAGCGTCATTTCCAAATAAATTCTACAGTGCGCGATTCAAATTTAATTGGAACTCCAACATGCACTTCAAACAACACGAATGAAAAAAAAATATAAGCATATAAAATTAATTTAGAATCACTCATCTAAGTCTACTTACTTTCAAAATTATGGAAAATTCACAGAAATATCCAAATATATTGAAAATAATGTAAATTTGTCATTCTTCAATACATTGGACCTCAACTGTCCTTTGACGTTAGTATTTTTTTTTTTCATGATATTCAATATCTACATTAATCTTATTAAATTTATATTTGTGCAGAAATTTCATATTAAGTGCAAAGTGTTAATTAACAAATAAATATTTTTTTTGTCTTTATTTATTTGTCCATTTTTTATTTGACATACATATTAAGAAAATAACAATTGACACAGTATGTTTACCATTTTAACTTGACACATCAATTGATTTACTGACCTCAATGCTTATGGATAGGGAAATTTGATATTTTAAACAAAAAATTTAAATATTTAAAAATTATACGAAAAATACTATACATTATAATTTTTTGTATATGAATATGATGAAAAATATATCATAAAATGTTAATTAAAGTTGATATAGTTTGATTCTAAAATGGAAATTATGATAATTAATAGGAGATGGGAGTATGTTTATATGCTTTTGCTAAGGCAGTTGTAACATGTACTCTTTATTTTATGTTTTCTTTTTTTTCAATTAGTAGTACTTTCTTCGTCTCATTTTATGTGACATTTTTTTTTGTCACTCTCATAAAAAATGTCGTATTTCTTTATATGGTAAGTATTTAAATATATAATTTATTTTTTATCCTTGTTGGTCCTACTTAATTTTAAAAATAGTACTCTAATACATTTATGAGGAAAGATAAAAGTAAAATTCGTAACCTAAAGAGTGAAAAATGTTAACAAAAGTTCCAAACGATATATGAATTTTTTTTAACCAAAACGACAAAATCGCTTATGAAGTAGCGATTTGTCCGCCAGAGTGATTTGTACAATTTGATTTTTTTAAAAAAAAATTCACAACAACTCGCTGCCAAGACAGCAGTTTTGTAAATCAATTTTTATTTTATTTTTTTAAATCACTGCAAAGGCAGCAATTTTATGTTAATTTTTTTTATAAATTTTGAAGTAAAAGCAATTTACGGGTTATTTCTTTTTCTTTTTTAATTTTTAAGTAAATCGCTGTCAATACAACAGTTTACTCTTTTTTTTTAATTAATCACTGCCAGTACATCGTTTTGATTTTTCAAAAATTCAATATACCATTTTTAAAATTTTTGTTAATATTTTTCATCATTCATATTACGAACTCAATAAAGTGAATCTACTTTTGAAGAACAATTTAATAAATATTTTAAAGTCATTATTTATTTTTTAAACTCTGTATGCAATTAAATATTATCATATAAAATGAAACGAAAGAAATGTTAATTTTTCCTCCAGTTGTAGTAGAATTTTCAACACTATTAACTACTTGGATCTAAAACGTAACATGGGCTCATTTATATCTCTTCCCATGACAAGTCAATCTCACTTTGCTGGCTTTTAAATTTTCTATTCCCTTTTTGCTAGGTCTTGCCTACTATAGCTACAAAACAAATATCAGTGTTCGAATTTACAAACCTAACTCACCTTTAAGGAAATTTTAGGTATTTACTTTATTATGATCAAAGGCTAGATTAGGTTTGATATTAGGGAAAAAGGTTAAAAATATCTTTAAATTATGTGAAGAAAATAAAATCTCAAGAGACATTTATAATTTGGACTCAAAAATCATGATGATAGTGACAAAATTTACCATCCTCACCCAAAAACCTGAAAAGAGAAGTTTGCGGTCGAACTCAGATTTTAAAAATAAGTCGGGGCCTTTTCATTAATGAGATAGAAGATATTAGAAATTTGATCTTAATTTTACTTGTTCAATTTAAAAAATTAAAATAGCAATAAGGTTAAACTAGTTTTAAAAATCTCTTACTATAATTAATTTAGTATTTACGAAAAAGAGCCTAAAATAACCTCGAAGTATTGAAAATAGTATAAAACTATCCTTCATCCACCTATTGGCTTCTAAAACCCTTTTCACCCACCTATTGACTCCAAAATACCCTTATTATCCACCTTTGTGTTCAAAATTGACCACTTATTTAACGGTTTCAAATTTAAACTATTTAAATATTTTTTAAAATACTTGGCACTCAACTATTGGATATAATTTAATTTATAAATATTATTTATAACCCAACTCACTACCTACTCATTACTAATCAAGTCCCACCCAATTAATAAATCATTTTGTAATATCAAAATCACCCTAACCACTACTAAATCACGACGGAATTACCGATTCATAAAAATGACATTCAAAATTATTGAGTTCAAATTGAAGCCCCAATTAGATTTAGGTTGAGTCGCTTATTTAGAAGGACACTTTCAATAGAATTTTATTTCAAGCTTAAATTTGAAATTTATGATTAAAGGTAAAGAAGTAGCACCTCTCAAATTAATTCATGCACTTTTTAAATGTGATTTATACATATTTATATTTGTTTTAAATTGAAATTTTTAATATATTTTTTTTAAAAAAATTATCTCTTAAGTAATATCACATACTGAGGCGAATGAATAATTAAATGAACATAGTCAAACTTTTAAGTTTTGGTAATTTTTTATTTAGACATTGATTATAATTTTTATTGTAGATTGAATGTATTGATAATTTAATTCTATAGACAGTTTTCACCCTCAACTTCTTTAGAAACGCTCATTTGTAGTAGCTTTTCCTTGTTGTGGCATTAATACTGGACTGCGCGGATCATATCTTAATTCTTCGGTGCGGTTTGTATGTCTGGGTGTGTTTTGAATTCAGTCTAGGGTGGGTAATAGATTTTTGTTTATATAAATTATATTAACTAAGTTACAAATTTACATTTATCCAAATAGTTGATCGTCATTCTATAAAAGAAATTCAAAAGTTTAATTTAAATCGTTAAAAATAATGGTTTAAGTTTTGAAAAGGTGAATGAGAAGATATTTTTGGAGCCATATGTGATGAAGGGTAATTTTTGTACATTCTGAATACTTCAATGGTATTTTAGGCCCTTTTCCGTGGTATTTTTATTAAGGTGCATAAAGTAAAAGAATGATAACTGATTTAAGATAAATGGAGTAAGTTTTTTCCCTATAATATGGATAATATTAATTTTCCATGTAATCTTGATATATAATATAATAGTAATAATTGTATAGAATGACAAATTAATAATATAAAATAAATATAGTAGCTATCGTTTGATTTATTTGTGTTCCATAGCAAACTGTTTGTCATCCCTCTCTCCCTCATATTCTCGTTCGCCGCTCTCTCTTGCTTGCTCGCTCGCTTCCTTCGCTCGCCTTTCTCGCTTTATACAATAGTATTATATAAATTCTGTTTCTAATTGTATAAAACGAGAGAAAGTTGTATATACACATGCAAATACATATATCTCTGTCTTATACACTTATAATTATACAATAAAAGTACATCCCTGCCCAAGTCTCTTTTGTCTTTCTCTTTTTTTTGTTTTATACAAATTCAAATTGTATATGATTTTTCTCTTTCTCGTTTTATACAATTCGATTCAATTGTATATTCCCTGCCCAAGTCTCTTTTACCTTTTCCCTTTCTCGTTTTATACAAATTCAAATTGTATATAATCGTCCTATACACTTATTATTGTACAATTCGTTTTATATACTTTATTTTATACAATTTTCTGCCCAAATATCTTTCTCTTTCTCGTTTTATACAATTCGCTTCAATTATATATGTATAGCAAGTTATACATATATATTTTTGCTATGGAGCACAATTATGCAAACTTTATTATAACATACAAATATGAATTTTATATTTACTATATGTGAAAGTTGCCCAATAAAATATGCACTTTATTTATTAATCCTTAAAATTATGTTATGATAATTATGAATAAGTAAAAGATAAAGATAGAGAAGTATAGAAATCAAGACAATTGAAGTAAGATTAAAGACTATAATATGGATATACAATAAAACATGCACTTCATTTATCAATTTTTGGGAAATACTGAAGATTAGTAGATAAATAAAATGAATAGAAAAAATAAAGATAGAAAAGTATAGAAATTAAGTTGGGTTTTTGGCCAAACCCACAACCACCTTATCGGAAACATTTATTACGAGTAATACGGAAAATTTATGTTTCCGCCATTTTCCACTTTAATATAGCTGTATTTTTTTTTAAAAAAAAGAAGTGATTTATCATACAATTAAGTGGATATTATTGATATTTTTTTATTTTATCTACCCTAATAATTTTTCAAGATTTTATTAAGGTTAAGTAAATTTTACTTTTAAAAAATAAAGTAATTTTATGGGATGTGCCTAAATTAAAAATACCAACTTATTTTAAAACTGAGAAAATAATAAGAATGGTTCAGTGGAAAAGGTTGTCTCTTATCCGACATAACTTTTCACTCAGATTTTTGTTAGGTTAGGAGATATTATTGAGTGGACCATGGATTGATTTATTCGATTATTAATTTAGAGATGTTAAATTATTAAAACAGTGACTTTTACTTTATTAGTTATTTGATAATAAATGATTTTGACTTTTGAGTATCCCTTGCAATCTGACATTAATCTAACCTGCAAGAAAGTTTTGATTCCTCTATCTTTTCTTTTTCAAATATTTACCCATGCAAGGGTCAAATAAATACACACATTTCATTCTTCTCCTAATATATAAATACCTATAAAATTAGAAGATGTTTCAACCATGAAAATTGTCCATGTTTGAGAGTGATTTAATTTGGAGGAAAATATTTTTCTGATTTTCTCATATTTGATTGGCTAAAAAATTTTGAAAATATTTTCTCCGGGATAACAAACTTCTTAAGAATGAGAAAACTTATTTTTCTAATTAAAAAGGTGGGATAAAAGCATTTTAAGGTAGGCGACCCGAATTTATATATCCAAAATTATAATTTAAAATTGATGTTAGTTCAATAAGGAAGGAACAATAAAAAGGAAAAAAACAAAAAACACAAAAAAAAAAAAAAAAAGGAAAAAAAAAAAAAAAAAATAAAAAAACAAAAATCGTGCTAGATTTCAGAAATACCTAGCACCTTGCCCTTAATTTAAAGAATTTCTTATTAATCAAATTTTTTCGCCAAAGGAATTTGCTAAATATTTCAAAAAATTTGGTCAGAAATTTTAAAAGTTAATGATATTTTTTAAAATTTAAAATAAACTAATCTTTTTTTTAATTAAATGGTATTAAAGTTAAAAGGATAAAAATGTTTAAAAAGGTAAAAATAAATATGTACAAACTCATTCTCGGGCCAAATTTTCGGTCAAAAGGATTTGCTAAATGGTCAGAAAAATTAGAGAGAATTTGATTGAAAAATTAAAAAAAGTGGATGATACTTCGTATTTTAAAATAAACTGACTTTTTTCATTTGTAATTGAATAGTATTAAAGTTAAAAGGAAAAAATAATTAAAAAGGTAAAATTACATAGGTACAATATCAATCTAGCGAATTCTGGCCAAAAGGATTTGCTAAATGGCCATCGAATTTGGCCAGAATTTTTAAGGCCAAAGTAGGCCAAAACAGACAAATTCATTGTAAGTCTTTCGCGTCTTCCTTATGTGTGATGCATGTGCCCTATTCAAATAGACTATTCTCGTCGTTTGGTAGCATTAAAATAATTTATCTTGAAAATGAAATTCCAAATTTATGGTTTTTTTTTTTTTAATTTTAAAAAG
The DNA here is from genome assembly GCA_027704765.1 of Solanum habrochaites. Lineage (NCBI taxonomy): Eukaryota > Viridiplantae > Streptophyta > Magnoliopsida > Solanales > Solanaceae > Solanum > Solanum habrochaites. The sequence continues at coordinate 38,688,309 of JAKWJA010002494.1, forward strand.
AGTGATCTTTTTTTTAAAAAAATTAATGGTGTTAAAGTTAAAAGGATAAAAATGTTTAAAAAGGAAAAATAACATAGGTACAATGATTCTGGCTAAAGAGATTTGATAAATGACCAGACAATTTGGCTTGGCCAGAAATTTAAAAAGTTTATGATATTTTTTTAATTTAAAAGAAATTGATCTTCTTTTTTTTTAATTAAATGATATTAAAATTTAAAAGATAAAAATATTTAAAAAAGTAAAATAACATAGGTACAATATAATTATGGCAGAACTTTGGCCTAAAGGATTTGCTAAATTCAGAAAATCTGGCCAAAAATTTAAAAGGTTTGTGATACTTTTTTTTACTTTAATATAAATTAATCTTTTTATTCATTTTTAATTAAATAGTATTAAGTAAAAGGGGTGGGTGAAAAATATTGTGAAAGGTAAATAACATAAATTACATATCATTGTGATTCGAATTTAGCCAAAAAGGATTTGCTAAATGAAAGATAAATTTGGTCAGGATTGGCGAGAATTTGAAAAGTTTATGATATTCTTCTTATTTAAAATAAAACTAATTTGTTGTTTTTTTTTTTCATTTTTAATTAAAATGATTATAAAGTTAAAAGGATATAAAAATGTTAAAGTTAAACACATGTTACAATATTCTTTTGGTCGAATTCTAGCCAAAAGGATTTGCTAAATGACAAGATAATTTGGTCAGAATTTGGCGAGAATTTTAAAAGTTTATGATATTTTCTTATTTTAAAATAAACTAATTTTTTTTTCATTTTTAATTAAATGATATTAAAGTTAAAAGGATAAAAATGTAAAATAACACATGTACAATATCATTCTGGCCGAATTTTGGCCAAAGGATTTGCTAAATGGCTAGAAAATTTTGCTAGAATTTGGCCAGAAATTTAAAAAGTTAATGATATTTTCTTATTTTAAAATAAACTGATTTTTTTTCATTTTTAATTAAATGATATTAAAGTTAAAAGGATAAAAATGTCTAAAAATGTAAAGTAACACAGGTACAATATCATTCTAGCTGAATTCTGGCCAATTGATTTGCTAAATGGCTAGAAATTTTTGCTAAGAATTTGGTCAGAAATTTAAAAAGCTTATGATATTTTTTTATTTTAAAATAAATTGATCTTTTTTATTCATTTTAATTAAATGATATTAAAGTTAAAAAGATAAAAATATATAAAAAGGTAAAATAACATAGGTACAATATCATTCTGGCCAAATTTTGGCCAAAAGGATTTGCTAAATGGGCAGAAAATTTGGCTAGATTTTACCAGAATTTTAAAAAGTTCATTTAAATTTTAAAATAATCTAATTCTTTTATTTTTAATTGAATGATATTAAAGCTAAAAGGATAAAAAAATTTGAAAAAAATAAAATAACATAAATACAATATTATTTGGACCGAATTTTGACCAAATATTTTGACGCAAAAAGGATTTTTTCTTAAAGAAAGATGAAAATTTAATTACTCTTAACTTTATTTTCAAAATTGTAACATCAATTAGAAAACCCTTCAAACTTCTTTAAAGCAGAGTGTACCAAACTAACAATAAACTATCTTAGGTGTAAGGCAGTTGGTTATATTATTAATCCCAACCCTACTTCTTTGGTAATACCGCCAATAGCAAAATAGTTTACTAGTGGTGTAAACATATGTGGGTGTTTATGTATTTTAATATTAAAAAATAAAATTATTAAATCCTTATGTAGTGGGTATAAAGTTGATAAGAATGTGATCATTACCTTGATGCAACTCTTGTAACCACTATTTCTTTGATCTACCACTAATTTCACCTATTATTTTATCTTTTATTTTTGTAAGTAGTCAAAGCGAGAGGAGACATAAAAACATATTTTAAGTCTTCAATTATATTCACCATACAAAAGAGAGTATTTATATGTTGAATGAAGGTGTACTTTTTAGAGTTTTGGACTCTTCAACTAATTCGGAGATGCTTGAGTTGTACACGTTGTTAATCTGGTGGGGACGAGTCAAAAGTAATATTATTGGATCGGTCCTAAAAATTGTTTATACATTATTATTCATTTTCTTTCAACTGTAATATATTTAGGTCCAAAGTAGAGATTAGTTACTAAATTAGCTGGAAATGAAGAAGAATGAGAAAAAACTCAAATAGTTATCTTGTTCTCTTAATTGAATTGTAATTAAACTCGGCCCAATATATATCTATTTTATTCAAACGATTGAGTCGAATACAACATGTTATTTGTAGTTTTGATGATTTGACAAACTTAGGGACCTCATAAAGGTACCAGGTTTTCTAATGTGTATTGCAGGGGTCTTGTTTGAGGTATTGGACAGAAGAAACAAATCTAGGGACTAGTAGAGGTTACCAGTCTCATGATAATGAGCTATCGAACTGCCAGCTGAATGGTTTTACAGAGTAGGTGCACACTTCCCGAGACGTCAGAAAGTGGACCTTTCAGCCAATGGCAAAAGGAAGTTTAGAAGTGACTTGCACACATAAAAAGGCACTTTCCAAAAACATTGTTGTTTAGTTTAGTTTTGCAACTTGATAAAAACCTTTTCAAGAACACTTGCAAAGTCTACACAAAGGCAAAGGACAGATTATTCCAAGGACAACAGCAACATCTGGGCTTTCGTCTAGTTGTTTAGGAATTTATTTCTCTTGTTCTTAAACTTGTAAACCACTCCTAAATCTATAAAGGAATTGGTGTGTTGTGTTAGAAGTTTAAGTTGTCCAGGTGGGATTAGCTTAGTGGGTAGATTGTTTTTCTACTTGGCTTGTTGCGCAATAGAGGATGCTAACGGTAAGATTGATAACCTTCTTACGTTTGGTTGTTGTAATCGTGTTGTTTCGCTTTTGCTTTGAGATTAGTGAAAAAGATGAAAATCTGTGCAAACAGTCGTCGGTTTTATTTACTCCCTTAAGCAAGGAGGTTTCCACGTAAAATCATTGTGTGAATTTCTACTGCATTTAACTTTCTGGTAATTTCTGAAGTGAAGTAGGGACCTGGTCCATTACTTGTAGTTGAGGCACATATTCTATATAGTGGTATAGAGCAGACACTATCTATTGGTTAACACCAAGGAAGTGCATTTTTTTTAGAATGGCATGCCTCCACTTAACCTCGAAGAAGGTAGTCATCACACAGACCTACTCGTTCAATGGACATTTATACAGTTGTGTAAAGTTAGAATGCAACGACTATCTCATGGCTGAAGGATAGCGAGTTAGGGGATATATTACTAGATGGAACCTTTGTTCCAATTGATGGAAAAGTAAATGATGGAGAACAATACCACTACTTGTCACAAAGCCCAGGCAGAAGAAGAATATATGATGAGGATGGAAGGAAAAAGATTTGAAAGGGGTTCAAGCTAAAACTTCTTCTGGTCTGGGGTGGACCTGATGAGTACCCAACGAGTGTCAGCCATGTGAGATCTGCTACTAAAGAAATTTGGGAGTGCTTGGTGACTGCAATGGAAGGACACAAAACAAAGTCCAGAATCCAAGATTGACATGCTCCACCTCACGATATGAGAACTCAAAATGAAGGAAGGAGAAACTTAGACATGCACATGTACACCAAGTTGGTCCCCATTACAAATGAGCTGAGCGAAATCAAGCTGGGTGAACCTATAGCATGACCAAAAAAAGTCAGGAAAGTTGCTTCGAATTCTTCAAAGTCTTGGGACCCGATCAAAGTTGATGCCATTACAGAAGCAAGGACTTGAAGGTGCTTACATGGATTGCCTTGATTGGTGAATCTTAAAACACATGAGATAAATCGAAACTATGATTGGTCAAAAAACGGAGTCAAGAAGGAAAAGTCATTGATGTTGTGAAGTAAAACAGATGAAGATTCAAGTGATTGATGATTGATATGGCATAGTCTCATCAGTAGATTTAAAAGATTGTGAAATACAAACAAACATGTATAAAAGAGAACAAATGGGACTAGGAAATGCTGCTCAATGGTGATACTGATACAGTGTGGAACATCTGGCACTTCATCAGAGAGTGGCCTTTACTCAAGAATGGAAAACAAGGAACATCAAAAAAACAATGGGGGAGACAAAGAACATAGAAGGGACCTGGTTACATCGGTAACAGAGATCGAAAGCTGCTGTGATATGTGGTGTCAAAAGGGATATTGCGAATGGGGGGATTTTATAGTGAAATTTCCAGCGTCCTGATGAGCCAAACAGATCAAAAGATGTGGCGCTGGTTTGCTGTGCTGAGGGGGAAAATGTCTTCAATGGAAATGTTTGCTATATGGCCACACAGAAAAGAAAGAAGACAAGCAGGTAATCTTCTTGACATGAAAAAGACTTGGATATTACATATCTCTTAAAAAATGAGAAACCTTGGCAAAAGTTCATGTTAGATTCTGGTGATAGAGTAACATCTGAAAGAGATACATGAATTGCTGAACTTGGTTGTTTATGAAAGTTTAATGGAACAACAAAGGTTAAATTTGAAGGAACACATGTCAGAATGGTGTCTCTAGAGTTAACATAACTCTGAACTTAAAGAAACAGTTGTGTAGAGTACTGAAGAAGACTGAAAAAAAGCTAAATGGAAAGCCCAAATGTCTGCAAGCTTGAAATCAAGAAAATTGAAAAAACTATGAGAAAAAATCTTAGTTTGTCACTTGAAAAGAGTAACCAAATTAGAACAGGATATTGTGAAACTAAGAAGAGCTTGAAATTCTCTTAAGTGGACCAAATCCTCAAAGTTGCTTGTCAAAATGTGGGACAAATCAGAGTAATTTCAATAAGATAAGGACTAGGACAAGTCTGACATAAGTCCCTTCCTTATAACCCTCCACAGTAAGTATGTGTTGTGTCTGACATATCTGTTGTGCTTCATTGTGGTAAGGAACAGACATTTAAAGAATGAGTGTGTTAGCTGGAGAAAGATCGTGTGAAAGATACTTCTAATTATGCGGATGAAAGACAAAAATGTAACCAAAAGAGAGCCCTGGTCCACAGAGCCGGTCTCACCTCACAAATTTGAAAAAAAAATCTATTCTGCTCCTATGCCTTTGCAGAAAGCTTCAACGTCTACCATTAACTGACAAGTACAATCTGACAGCTCTGTCTGCCTATGGGAAACTCAAGTGAAATGGGTCCCAAGCTTAACAAAGCTGATTTTTGGGCAGGTGAGTGAGAAGGAGCATAGAGTCAATGTTGGTATTTATGGATTAGTGGGCTGCTCTAACAGATGACTGGTGGATGTAAGAACTCCTCTCACTCAAGACCCTCAGGAGGGAGGTGTTCCATTTGTTGATGGCAAGACGGATACATTTTGGGCGTTGGCAAGTAGAAAGTAGGAAGATCTCTTGAAGATTCTATTGACAAAGTTTATCCTGTGGATGGTTTGAAGTAAGCTGGCTAAGTGTGTCACACATCTGGACCAAAGGAAAGGAAGTCAGGTTTACTTCTGAGAAAGCACTGTGGTGAGTTAACTAAAACAAGGTGGTAATTCTCAATGCAGCACAGAAGTAAAGTAAAAATGTATGTGGAAAACTTGGAAATCGCTCATGGCGATGACTTAACATGTCTCAGTGCTCAAAATGAAAAATGTTTGATCTCTGGCATAGTAGGCTGGGACATGATGAGTTATTCTTTAAATAAGTTAATTTCAAAGGCCTGGTCGAGGGTGGGTGCCCAAAATGAAGTTTCCTGATAATTAAAATTGTGTGAAGCTTGTGTTAGAACAAATCAAAATCATATATCATTCACGCCAAGAATCAGGTAACTCATCCAAGACCTTAGAGCTGCCTTCATGTGACCTTGTGGACACTTGAAGGTTGAAGTAGAAATGGCAAGAGCGGACATTTTGGTGATTGTAGATGATTAGTCAAGATACACCTGGACGAGATTTTTGAGGACAAAGGCAGATACAGTGATGAGCTGGTGATATGTCTTCAAAATGATTCAAAACCAAATTAAAAATCAAGTTGTTTGCTAGCTTAGATCTGATCATGGTACAGAGTTTGAAAACTCAACACTGGATAAATTATGTATGGAAAATGGTACAAGGACACCAAACTCTCTGCTCCCCCCAAGAACTCATCAACAAAATGGAGTAGTGGAGAGAAAAGAAAGAAGAACAGAACTTGGTGAACATTTCCAAAACTATGATTATTGAATCAAATCCTCTCAAAGTGTATAGTGAAGCTGGGAACACGCATGTCATGGTACCAAAGGTGTTAATAGAGCTAGTTGTGTTGAATAAGACTCCATATGAACTCTGCTCAACAACAGGGAAGCCCAATGCTGAACTAATCTTAGAGCTTGGAGCAGGAGTTTTGTGCTGAATAATGGGACGGATGATTTGAGAATTAATTTGATCCCAGACGTGATGAAAGGGAGTATTTGTTGGATATTCTTCATTCAGCAAAAGCCTACAGAATATTAAACAACGGAACACAAAGGGCTTGAAAGAAAGCATTCATTGTTGTTTTATGAAAATGAAGCTTGAAGGAATGATGGATCAAATGAGATGATGATGTACTCAAAATTGCTAACATCCAGGAAGGATTGAAAGGTGCTGAAACTGATGCAGATCAACAACGAATAATGATTGTGATGAATAGAATCACAGTCTACCTGAAAGAGGATGCTGAGTTCAACAGGATGATAGGGGTTACTGGTAATATCAAAACTCCAGCCAGAAGTTACATCAGACTCCCCAGAAGATGAACGTCACTCCATAATAGAAGAAGACATGATGGGAATCTGCAAATCAGTATGACTGCTCAAGGGCAGGATGGACAGCAAGTTCATCACATCCTATTGATAATCTCATTTCTCTCTTGAATTCTGGATGGGAATTCAAACTAGATCAAAAAACAAGACAATTAGTTGCCATTCTCAGCATTCATATCATCCATTGAGGCCTAAGATGTAAAGAAGCATTAGGTGTATGCGGACTGGATCACATTCTATGCAAGAAGAACTTCAATCAGTTTGAAAGAAGAAAGTAAGGTATTGGTAATGGTTCCTCGAATGAAAGCAGAACAATAATAGGAACCACGGTGGGTATTCAGAAAACAAACGTGATGAAAATGGAGTTATTACTAGAAATAAATCAGGCATGTGGTGCAAGGATAAAAGCAGGAAGAAGGATTGACTATGATGAGCCTTTGCACTGTTGCCAGAATGGAAGCTTGTTATTTAGATCCTAATAGCTTTTGCTTGATTTTATGGGGTTTAAGCTGTATCAAATGGATGGAAAGAGTGCATTTCTGAAATGGAGATCTCAAAGAGGAGGTATGCAAGCAACCTATTGGTTTTTGAAGATGCAGGAGCTACCCCAAATCATGTGAGATGGAATAAGGCATTATCTGGTCTGTGAAACAAGCTTCCAGAGTTTGGGATGAAAAGCTTGCAAAGTTTTGTTGAAGAGGGTTTCAAAAGAGGCAAGATACACAATACTTTGTTCTTACTAAAAGAGAAAAAGAATGACTTATTATTCAAGTTTATGTGGATTGACTTTAATTTGTTGGAGTATCTTAGAATCTCTCTGTGAAGAATTCTCCATCATGATTGGGAAGGGGTTTGAATGAGTATATGGGTTGAGTTGACTTCTTCCTGGGGCTCTGCCATAATCAAGACAATCATCAATGGACTTTCAATATGCCAGAGAAAGTACATCAAAGATTGATGAAGAAATTCGATATGTTTGATCCAAAACCTATTGACATCCTATGGGACAAATTACAACGATGATAGTAGAAGAATAGAAGAATTGATCCCCCTGTGATAGACAATTACATAGGAATCATTGGTACTTGCTAATCTGACTGCTAGCATGCCTGATATTGTGTATAGCATTGGAATGTGTGCTAGGTTTCAAGCATGTCCATGTGATTCACACCTAAAGGCTGCAAAAGTAGACTAGATACTTGAAGAAAATAGGGGACCTGTTTCTCTTTATCCTGCAGGTGATATTTTTGATCTGGTTGGTTTTGCAGATGCTGATTTTGCAGGTTATCAAGTTGACAGGAAGAGCACCTCTGGAATGGGCTCATTTCCTTGGATCATCACTTATCTCTTGGGCACAAAGAAGCAGAACTTTGGCCTTTTCAAAAGCTGGAAGCTGAATAGTAGCTGCCTGCAGCTTGATTGTTCTCCATTGCTGTGGATCAGGCAACACTTAGAAGACTTTGGAATCCACATAGGCATTCCCTCATGTGGACAAACATAGTGCTGTGAGTATGGGGAAATAAGCCCAGTTTCATCATAAGGAACAAAGCACATTGATATCAGAATTCATTTTTTGCAGAGATCATGTTGAGAAGGGTAATATTGTGCTCACCTACTGTCAAACGGAGGAACAGATAGCTGACATGCTTTACCAAGGCTTCGCAGGATCAATTGAGAGAAATCGTTAAGTTGGGGGCATGTTGTTGATCTCCAAGCATGCTTTTAGTCTCCAAACAGTAGAACTCCCTGATGGTAAAATTGCAGTGCAGGTATCCGTTGTGTGAATATTAAATAATTGAACAAGATCATTTTGGTATCTTTCGTAGGATATACTCCAATAGGAAGGCTCACCAAAAGAAGGCACTAGAACAATTGAGGAATGGAAGTTTAAACTCTATCATAGGTACCTGGGGTACCTGTCAAGGTTAGCATTTTACATTAAATTTAAACTAAAAATTTTGACCGTTTGAAAAATGCCACGTGTCAGTTCATCGGTTACTTGATCGATCCAGTCCCAAGTCGTTTCTCCTCAAACGACGCATCTAATCAGGGACCTGGCACCCTTTCCTTCTTTTTTAAAAAGGGGTTTTTTTATTCTTGAAAAAACTCTCATTCGTCGCTTAACTGTATCTCTCTCAGTATCACAAGGTTCTCACATTCAACGGCAACCTGTTTCTCTTCTTTTTGTTCTTCAAAGATGGAACCCCCTTCCAGCATCACACAAAACATGTCTTCCTCTTAATTTCTTCAAGCAATGTTGCGGATGGCACTAGGTGAAATTGCGCCCTGCATTTTCTATTCTCCACACCTGCTCCAGCCAGAACTTCCTCACCCACCCAGTCCTCCACCAAAAATACTTCCTGATAAACCTTTTTCTCCATAGATCTAAACACTTATGCAAGTGACCACGGACATGGTCCATTGGAAAGAAATGTTTGCCCTGACAAACTGTTTGAAGGAGATATTACCAAAAATTGGGGGCTTCACGAGCTAAATATGGCAGCAAGTGAGGAAACTCGTGATTGAAAGCCTGGCAATGATAGTGCGAGAAGATCCAGAGCAGAACACACTGATGCATGATAAGAGAGGAGGTAAGGCCTTCTCAACCCATTTTGATTTAAAAACCCCGATTAGGGCGGTACTTTCTTCTCTTACATCTAAATCGGCAAGTGAGGAAGAGAAACCATGAAAATGGAAGGTTGAGTGAGAGTAGAAAAGGGAAGGAAAAGGCGTTGGAAGAGGCTCCTAAGAGAAAGGACCTAAACAAGGTATGTTGCACAAAAATTGATGGAGATGCTTGAAGGCATAAGCGCGAACGATCTGCTGCTGCAGCAGAAGTTGCACAAACCTTCAAGGTATCACATTTCTAAGATACCCAAAGAAAAACTGTTGAGTTGATCTGGGAAGAGGTTGAAGGTTGAAAAGAAAATAACAAGAAAAAGGTCAGGAAAGAGAACGGGAAGGGAAAGGGGTTACAAAGAAGGTTGAAAAGTCACAGTCAAACGGAAGCGATCTGAGAAAAGAGAACGCGGAACGGCGACCTGGTCCTCAAGCCAGGAAAGTGAGAATGTCAACTGCGGAAAAAGTTGACAGTCTGAGGAGGGGAAAACAAGCAGTCCTCCGCTGGAGAGTGTTTGATATGGGGATATACTCTCCGGGCAGGATTCTCATGCATGACATGGTGGAGATCCAATTTCGGGGTGCAACGTTCCAACAGGAACCCCCCATCCTCCCATGAAGAAGAGGTTCGTGAGTCTATTACAATGTTCATTTCTTGGAAGATGGGAGCCTCCTAACACGTGTGAAAACAATATGCTATTTCTTTGAATGAGGAGGATTGGGAAGATCCTTCAAAGTGCCTACAGGGGGCCCCGATCCGTGTGAACAAAAAATTGCTCGTCAGAATGTGCATCCCGGATTTCTAAGACTCCCACTCTAAGGTTGCTGGGATCTATTAAGAAAAGTAGGAAGAGTGAGTATCAACTGTCTTCGAGTTTGTCAACAGGTGGTTCTCCGCGCACAGAAAAGAGAACTCTTGCTACTCTGCTGAACTTGTACCGTAATGAGATGTTGTGAAGCTTTGAGGCTTGAGCCTTCATAGTCTCATATTGAACACATTCACAAAACAGTTATTGAGAGAAAAAGGAATACATGGAAAGAGGTATGGATACTTTCTCACTGACGTATTCAAGCACTTTCAGATTCCTCTTGGTATTGGAAGGGGGGATAGTTAAACAAACTATCTCTGAAGCAACGTGTTGAATGTGAAGTATTGAAGGCAGAGGCTTACCAAAAAGGCAAGATTGCTCAACTTCTTGAGGGGACCTGGTAAGCTTAAAACATGGAGGACTGAAGAACTCAATGTGCGGTGGAGTAGTAAAGAGGTAAATGTTTGTACTCAAAGCAGGCTTTTATGCACAAAGTTTGGGACCCTGGTTCTTAGTTGTACAAGCTATGGAGAAAGAGACAACGAGTTGAAGGCGAAGATAACTGCCTTGGAAGAAAAGGCATCAAGGATAATTGATGCTGCCAATGCACGGACTAACTCTTGTTATCCAGTCCCTATCCAAAAAAGCCCCCTTCTTCCTAAATTGTCAATTCAAAATCTCTCCCTGTGTCATTTTCTTTTTGTGGCAGGTCATCGTGTTGATGGATGTTTAGTTGTATTTAATGTTATTATGTTATAATGGCATGTTGGTTTACTGTATTCCTTTGTTGTTCTTCCTGTGTTTCTTTTGGAAGCTCTTCCTCTAATGTTGATTGGCTTATGTAGCTCTGAACCTTTCGACGCAGTATGTTAGGATTGACTCAATGGGACTGCCATATCTCTGTTTATCGATGCCAAAAAGGGGGAAGTAAAATTGTAACCTAAATAAGGGGGAATTACAGTAAGGGGGAATACAATTCAGGGGGAATATACAGTATTAAGGGGGAATACAATGTGCAGGGGGAACAATTCTGGTGAAGACCGGTAAACTGTTCTAACTAAATAAGGGGGAATATACAGTAAGGGGGAACTACAACTGTCAGGAGGGAAATATACAGTAAGGGGGATACAATGTCAGGGGAACAATTCTGGTGAAGACCTCAGATACCTTATCATTGTTTGTCATCATCAAATAAGGGGAAAATGATTATTTGTATAGTTTTGATGATTTTGTTGACCAAATTTGGGACCTCATAAGGTACCCTGTTTTACATTGTGTATTGCAGGTGTCTTTGTGTGACGTGTCTAGTTGCAGAAGAAAGAAACAACAAAATCTAGGGACCTAGTAGGAGGTACCAGGTTCTCATGATAAGAGCTAGGCGATGCCAGCTGGAGATGGTACAGAAAGTAGGTGCACACTTCCCGAGACTCGTCAGAAAAGTGTGACCTTTTCGCCAATGGCAAAGGAAGTTTAGGAAAGTGAATTGAACACATAAAAGGCACTTTCCCAAAAACATTTGTTGTTTAGTTTTTGCAACTTGATAAAAAAATTTTCAAGGACATTGCCAAGGTACACAAAGCACAAGCAGGAATTATCCAAGGACCACAGCAACATCTGGAGCTGTCGGCTCTTCTAGTTGTTTAGGAATTTATTCTCTTGTGCGAAATTGTAAACACTCCTAATCTATAAAGAAATTGGTGTAGTTGTGTTAGAAGTTTAAGTTCCAGTGGGATAGATTAGTGGGTAGATGTTTTTCTACGTAGGCTTTGTTGAGGCAATAGTAAGGACTATTGCTTAACGTAAGATGATAACTCTTTTTCTACGTTAGGGGTAATCGTTGTTTTCGCTTTGGCTTTTGAAGATTAGTGACAACGATTGAAAAATCTGTGCGACAGGTTCGTGGTTGTACTCCTAAGCAAGGAGGTTTCCAAGTAAAATAATTTGTGTTGATTGGTACTGCATTGACTTTCTTGGTAATTTGTTGAAGTGAAGTAAGGGGGACCATGGTCCATTACTTGTTACGTTGAGGAACATTATTCTATCACAACAAAAAATTACTTGCATATTGAACCAAAACAGTAAGCTTCCACGCCTTTACTCCATTGATGAGGCTTGAAGCTTACCAAGAAGGGGAAAAAAAGGGGGAAAAAAGAAGAATGGAAAGTAAAATTGTCTGTGTATGAATCTTCTCTTACAGTGACTGTATTGCTTATATAGCAATCAGAGGATGCAACACAAAATACAAACTAAAACTAAACTAAATCTTTACAAATTATACGATGTAAGTTGGTAACAACCTACAACTTGAAAATTCCAATAATAGGCCTAAACTAAACTTACTAAACTAACGTCAACTTCTAACTAACTTTTGAATAGTTAGTTGTTGCCACTAAATAAACTTTTCTTACTCTTTTTTTTAAACAATATAATGATAAAATAATGCACTCACACCCCATCCCAAATATGGGTTTTGGTATAGCAGAGAGTCGCACAAAATTTCTATGTCTAGCGAAAAGCAGGGGCAAATAGCCTATATAGGCACATCAAAAGGATACTCTTTTGGGTATCTTCTAATACTATCTCTAATAAACTTCTCTTGTTCTTGCAAATTTGATGGAATTTTATCATAAACATCACCAAATAAGTCTCTCAATGGAGGTTTCTCCACTTTCTCTGCAGTTTGGATTGCTTCCACTACCTAAGATATCAAAAAACAGGACAAAAACAATCATATTTAAAAAACAATTTGGCAGTTTTAGTACAAAATAACGCGATGTTGGTTGAATCTTTAACCTGTTTTCCGATGTTTCCGCGGAGTTCAGTTTCATTTTGATCATCCCACCAGTCATTTCTCTGAATCCATTTTCTAAATCTGGTTATGGGGTTTTTTTCTGTTCTCCATTGCTCTATTTCCTTTACACAACGATACTTTGTTGAATCATCAGACGTTGAATGGTGGCTTACTCTATATGTCATGGCCTGTACAGAGTTAGTTATACTAAGTTAAAACCTTTTTTGTTCATTTTCACCCTTGCTGCTCGAATAAGCAGGTAGTTTAGACAAATACGACTACTAAATACATGTCGTCTTACAGGGTTTTAAGACGACAGGTAAAATATGAACAAGAGGTAGTAACAGAGGAGTTAAATTTCACCTCAACTAATATTGGTCTTTGTTCCTTTATTGCCATTTGACGTGCAGCGCGAATAGCACTGTAAACTGCTAGAGCATCATTGCCATCAACGCGAATGCTTCTGATTCCATATGATTGCCCCTTAATAGCAATTCCATCACCTGAAATTGAAATGAATACGATATATTTCAATATTTTGCGTTGTTGTAAAGACATAAATTGAATTAATAAGTTTAGTATTTACTTCGAAATTGTTCTGTTACAGGAGTGCTAATGGCCCATCCATTGTTGCGGCAAAGAAAAATGACAGGGGATTCCATTACTGCTGCGAAATTTAAACCAGCATGGAAATCACCCTGCAAATTGAAAGAAGTTAAAAGGATTCATTAATTCCATCTAATGAAGAAACTCGTGGTAATAATAGCGTTAGATATCTCATATCGTATTAGTTAAGAGACCATATGAGAAATTAAAATATTAGTGACCTTATTACCTCACTAGTGCTACCATCACCAAAATAAACCACAACACAAGCTTCCTTTTTATCCATTTTCAGAGAGTATGCCACACCAGCAGCCTGTGGAAGCTGTGTGCTGAAACCAACCAAAAAAAAATGAAATTTGCAGCTGTGAATCGCGCGAGATTCTAAATGTGATACTTTGGAAAATTAGGGAAAAGGATTTGAAAAAATCATACGCGAGAGGAGAGGAAACAGTGAAGTAATTGAGCTTATTAGAACCATAATGTATAGGCATTTGCCTGCCTTTTCCATAGTCATTTTTATTTCCGAATAATTGGTCTGCAAATTCTTCAAGAGTGAAACCGCGCCATAGAAGAACTCCTGGTTCCCTATACTGCAATACACATAACCAGAAATTTCAATCTTTTTATATATTCCGCGCCATTGAATGATATTTTTGATTGAAAGGACTAAACTGTTTGACAGAAGAGTCAAAATCACCACCATACTGATTATTTGGCCACTTTATGAAAACGAGTATGTGAACATAATATTTTTTAAATTAAACATCGAGATGAAATAAGTCATGGGACCAGCAAACAGAAGTAAGATGTTCTTGTTCTGAATCTAAACTACTCTCAAGTAAGGCTGATCTTTCACAAGAACTCGTATCGATTAGAATTAGGAAGACAAAAATTCACAAAGTACCTGAGGCAACACAATGTCATCTGAAGTGAGTGCAGCAGCAGAAGCTATGTTAATAGCTTCTTCTCCAGTACTTGTTAAGTAGAAAGATAACCTCCCCTGCCTTTGTGCTTCATAAAAAATTGTGTCCATTATTTGAAGTGCTACCATAGTTGAATACATATTTACTGCTAGTCCTTTCTTCACCTAACATAATTCGATCTACAATGTTAATATTGACAATTTTACAGATTATTAATCGTTCCACCATCTACTTGAACTAGTGTTACATTGTATTGGATAGTTTAGAGTTCTAAGAAAATAGTTCAAATATTTAACAAATTTGAATTTATGAAAAATTAAATATGTTGAGTCGTATACCTGCTCAAATATACTGCCTGGAATTAGATCGCCATCATCATCAAGGACTCGATAGCAAGGTAACCTTTTTCAAATGACTCTGAGATGAACTTCATTCGAGTTGTGATTGGAATCCTTCCTCCAGGGAAATTCAAGGTTTGCTGATTCAATAGTAAGAGTTCGTTCGAATTAGCTGATTAAAAATAGCTATGCGAAAATGGGGACCACTATCTGAGCTTTAAGTGTTAGTCCTCAATGATCGATAGTGTAAGTATTAATGTGTTGAGAATACTTTTAGCCAAGTAATTTTGAGGAAGTAAAAATGTTTTTTCTATAAAAAGTGCTTAGTTTAGAAAATTAAGGTGTTGTTTTAAGGAATAAATAAGCTTTTTTGAATAGTAGCATAAATTCATTTTCAAAAGCTGAAAATCTAATTATTTTTTTTCAAAAATATTTTGAAACTTGTCCTAGCAAAAATTGTTGTTTTAATATTGATAAACGCATTTCTGGAAATGATTAGCCAAAATAATATTTAATGTCCAAAAGCATGCACTTGACAAATTTTTTTAATTATTTTTTTTTTTTATAAATAAGCAAATTGGAAACTTGGGCAAACAAGCTTGGTGATGGTAAACACTTTTATGTTGACAAGTATAGAAATATTTTTGAATTTATTTACGAGTTATATAATTTAAGAGTATTTTTTATATAAAAATGACGAATAACAAAAATAGAACAAAGATAATATATTTTGGGAAGATATTAGAAAATTTACAAAAGCTATATAAGATGATTATGTAAAACTTGATCAATCGATATCAAATGACAAGTTAGGGATAGTCTGTTTAAATTTTTTTATCGAGTTTCTCTTTTACCTATCTCTTAAAAATAGTAATTAAAGTTTTTAAATTATTTTTCCCTCACTTTGTCTTATGATATAATCTCTTTTCATTAAATATTAACATTTTAAAGTGTTTATAATCTTCCAAACAATTACTACTAAGAATAAATAAAATAAATAAATATTTTTATTTCTTAAAGTTATACAATAGTAATAATTTTGACACAATAATTTTTAAAAGTCACCATAAATAATACGTGAAATTGAAATTCGAAATACAGCTAGGTGTCAAAACCACAAAAATAATTCACTACATAATTGAAAGAGACAAAATACTTCGTTTGTGGAATTAAATAAACGAGTAAATTTGTGTCATGTAGCAAATCACATCACTGAATAATAGTTTTGCCTTGTCATAATCCATTATTTAATGTTAAGGAAAACAGTAAAGAATGTAGCTTACACTCTTGCACAATAATTTCTACTTAATCATCACAATTTTTTTAACATTTTAAATTTATCTTAAAGATTTGTGTGAAGACATGTAATATCAATACTATAAATTATTTGCTTAATACTTTATGTAGCCATTGATATTATCAAGTGCACCTAAGTCCCTCCTGTTAGTTTCATTTTATATGCTATAAAATAATAATAATAATTCCAAAATAATTGGAATCGGTTATTTTTGGCTTTCATATTATAGCATAATTATAATCACATACAATTTTGAAAAGAATTAAACATGAAAATTGTGGGTTAAATATGTAATTACAACATATCAAAAGTAATTTTAATATTTGGTGGTAACTTGTCATGTCATTATGACTCTTTTAAGAGAATCCAAATATAAATGCGTGGTCGATATTTTTGGCATGATCTATAAATAAATATTTGAATTTGATTTAAAATTTATAAATAAATATTTCAATTTTGAATATGGATATTTAAGCACTTTAACTTGTTTTTATTGTGTTAATTAAATACTTCAACTAACAAATTGATCATCTAGACACGCAACTCCAAAATTTATGTCACATAAACTAGTATTGGATATCCACAAGATACAATGAAAACAAGTTGGAGTATTTGGTTATTAGGTGTGTTAGATAACATCAATATCATGTCTCGGCAACCCTGACGAGAGGGTTGGTGTGTGTTGGGTCAATTGTCATGACTTTCTTATCATAAATAGGTTTTCTTCTTAGGAAAAAAAATTAGTAGTGACTAGTCCTTTTCTAGTAGAAAAATATTTAGTATTACTAGAAAACCGGTGAGAAGGGTCTGGTGCCACTCACTTATACTCAACATTCACGAAATGGTAATCCTAGACATTTGGGAGAATTACGGGTTAGAAAGAGAGAATGGTTGTTGGGTACCAACGGATATGGTATATTGTATGAAAAACCCTTCTTGTTGCTCGAAGTGATTGTTGAAGGTTATTTCTCTTCTCTCCACTAATCTGGTTGTTCATTCCTCATGTGGATGTATGGGTTCAACAACCCGCTAATTTTTTTAGGTATTATGATTATTATATCTTTTTGTCTCTACGCATGTGGAAGCTCCAATTATTTCCTCATCGAGTGTAGGACCCAGTCTTATCGACATCGAGGCTGTTGTGATAGAGTTAATTAGAAGGTTCGTTACTATCACTATAGCTTTTGGCATAATGCTAAGCAATTATCTAATAAGTGAGAGTATTAGATTCAAGATCATAGATGGGACATTGTTCCAAGGCTACAGGTTTTTATGTTGAAAGGCATGATTTCACATAACACTTAACAGTACTTAATTAAAAAGAAAGAATTACGTGTGAGATCTTAATGTGACGCCGAGTGATCATTTTCATTATAGTTATCAAGTTGCAGCTCTCCAGCTTTAATGGACTCAAAACATCTCTGCTGTATGGAAATTACTGGCATCACTGTTGGTGTGTAAAAATATTGTAGAGAATGAGTTAAGCTTCTTATGTTGTGAAAACAACATCTCATTAGAATTATTGGTGATAATTCCTAAAATAAAAAAATGTGAAAGAATAACGCCGTGCATCTGGTGAGAGGAGAACATCTGCAAGGGGGTGCACCAATGTTATATGTACAAAGCAGACCAGTTCTTACCGCAATATAGAGATGCACATTACCAGCTATTACACATATATCCACTATTACATCACATTTTACAATATCTTCGAGCACATATTTTAAATTAGAAATGAGGAAGTTAAGAAACAAATAGAAAAGCATAATCTTAACGCAGGAAAGTAGCGATAAACAAATATATATTCAAGTGGTTATTGGGAACGATAGTGATTCCAACTAGGGCAGTCGTGCTCGTATTAGTAAGGATGTCACTGGGGGATTGTCTCGGCTGGTGTCATTATCGCGTAAAATTATGGAGGGGCGGGGGAGTACCTTGGGGGGAAGAATTAGATGTATAACAGAATTAATGCCCAGTTTACGAGAGTGTAATGATTTAACTTAGTTTAAGAAAGGATGATTGACCGACAAAATTCCATATATATACACCCCAGGACCAAACATGAACTCCTCTTAACATATGACATAGGCGAGGCCCTGGTTCAGAAACATAACAAAGATTCTGGCATATGATGTCTGTTGAAAGACAATCAAAACAGATAGGCCGTGAATTTTGTCCAAAACATGCAAACTAAGCACATTAAATATCACTAAAATAAGTATGGGTATCACAAGTAATGACCATCAGATTTTTTAAGTAGTCAAGGGCAAACGGATACTCAGAGAACGTTTTGGACGGTCAACAGGGAAACTATTCGAACTCGAGGTGTGGTAATATAAGACTATATTTGTTTATGCAAAAACTACAGCACAAAAGGTCTTAGGTGGTGGTGATAATCAGCTACGTTACTGTAAGTAACGTTTCCTATAAAAAAAAGGCGCCTAAACGATATTTGTCAGAGTAACGTGTTATGTGGACTTCCAAAGACGTTAGGACTAGAAGCGTGGCGAGTAACGTTTTTAGGAGTAAAAACGCTTACTAGTACTTGAGTAACGATATCATCACATGCTGACGCCATCAACTTTGTAACAAATAAAATATAAGCCCATAAAACTTCGTGAAAAAATAAGGGAATACGTTTATACGACTACTCTATTTTTTATAAAATTCTTTAGCGTCGACTACACTATGTGCCTCATTTTGGAGAAATGACTTTACTAATCGGACAATCTTAGGTTGGTTTGATTAAACCAACAGTCAACGGGATGTGTCTAGAAAACATAGTTTGAGTGGGTCATAACGAAGCGTAAATCGTATTATGCATTAGGTCACATCGTCTGTACGGGAGGAGCCTTCAGGGTAATAAATTTTAACTCGTTTAGGGTCTAGTATAAGAAGAAAGATTTAGTAGTGGATTATTTTTTAAATACCTACAATACTTGGTTATTGGTGTGATGCAAGATCATGATCACTAGGAAGAATCGTAACGTGTGCCAATGGCAATTGCAATTGTTTGACCATAAACTGGACAAACTAATTCCGAATGCTAATGGGAGGTTTTGAAAACGTCAATAAAAAGAAGCTCGAAACTAGCTACAGACTGCCTTGTCCTTTTTAAAAAAGATCAAACCACAGCGAGATTGATGCACAATAAACGAACTCCAATTTGGCATCGAATATATTAACTAATACACATCTTGGCTCAGGTGAGGTGGCCAATTTTAGTGAGGATAGGAGGTATTCAAGTGTGGGGGCGTGTTGAAGATCACTAGGGGTTTCACTTAGTAATGAGCCCAAGTCACTCATTATTGAGAACTTAATGAAAGAATTACTAAATGTAATACTCAAAAAAGTGATAAAATTGAAAGCAATTAAGTTCACAGTTACCATATACATACTTACTTCAATAAGAGACAGTAACTTTAAAATAGTTTATATTAAAATTGGCAGACAGTGACAAATTTTTAATAAATTCCTACTTCTAGTAGTATTATAGTGATTAAAGACTTAATATTAATATGATATGAACAGATTATTATAGGACCAAAATACACACGACTGAACAGGTAGAAATTGGAAAAAATACAATATCTTTTTCAAATTGATTGTGAGTCAACGAAATATACTTCTTCACTTTCATGTTTCATCGCCATGGATGTAAACCTCGCGGGTGTCAAGTTTAGCAATTCAATAAAAGCAAAAGGGGAGAAGCACTGTGACAATGGGTGGTAGCTACACCAAAAATATCTTTAGGGGCAAAGGACATAAAATCGGAGGGAAGGTACACAGCGGGGGAAGCCAGTTTCGTTTGATTACGGCACAGATGTCGTTACCACTCATGCGAGGCAGCCAATAGGAAGTAATTTTAATTAGTGGAATGTGGGAAGCATAAAAGGCACCGATTAAGACACAGGGCGAGGTTGAGTCAAAATATGTGGAAGTGGCGATGGAATGTGTCGTAAAAATGGTCAGCCATGAGATTGTTGAATACTTTTTAAGGTGTGGTTTTGTTATCGGGCGCTTAGTACTTTGGGTTATGCAGATTGGGAAGATGCGGAAGGATCAAGGAAGATACGGAAAGAGTGAGGGGTAAGGATGGAATACATTTAATCAGTTTGTGTGAGGAGACAAATGTTTATATTTTAAAATCTGGTGTGTTGTGTCTGAAATACCATTTATAACTCATATAACAAAACTAATATACATAGAACTAGAATACATGAAAATACAATACTACAAAGAAGAAGCGTAGCTCTATCTATAAGCTCAAGAAATGAAGTTAAATCAACTAATATGAAGGAGACCTCAAGTGGACTACCAGGGTGGATTACTCCTCAGCGAGATGCACCCACTAGCAACAGCAAGGCACCAAATAGTCCTAAAATCATCCATAAACAGGGAAATAACGGACAACATATCAAAATAACGCTAAAATATAAAAGTGGTTCGTAGGGTAACAAGATAAACACGTCACCCACACAAAATGCGATACCGCAGAAGATGTCACTGGCATTCGTAGGAGTGGCATCCAGTAACAACTAAGAAAGGGAATACAAATTGACGAGACAAAAGACAATATATGGAACAAAGCTCTAAATGACTCCTAATACAATAAGACAGAATTGAATGAAAGCGATTTTTTAGAAACACACAAATTCTAGTAAATAGTAAATACAATTGTGAGAACATGTATAGTCAAATACATAAGAAAATACAACATGAAAACTGAAGGAATACAAATACACAATGTGACATACATATTGGAAATGATACCACTTAGAGAGAGGGAATCAAAAATAATATGATAAAAGTCAGGGGGGAAAATAATACCTATGAAAAAAGGTGTTCAATATGTAAATTTCAAAAAATATGGTGAAAGGGGGGGATTTTTTAATAGATAAAACTCTAATATTTCCATAACAGTAACATAATTTTGAAATACACTGACTAATGGTCCTGGAATGAGGAGAGGAAGAGACCACCTATTGTTAGGTCTATAATCTTTTGTACAAAAGTAATAAAGATTTTTAGCAACTACTATAATTTTTGAAATATCGTCCAAAGTTTATTTGTCTCTCTTTTGTCATTTCTAATTATATTACTGTTAAATTAATAAAGAAAAAAATCCATCATCACTCAATAACAAATTAAAATATTGTCATGTTTTGAAATAATATTGAAAAGTTTGCTATGGAATCCTATTACAATGTAAAAGATTGTTGCTTCTTTGAAAAATTTCCCCAAAAAAAAAATATTTTATTGTTTACATAATAACCTTTTTTTTCAACTTGATACATTTTTTAATTTATTATATAATAAGATTAATATATATTAACAGAGATAAATTTTTCAAGATAGTTTTATCATACGCGTATATATTTGACTGCATTCGTTTTCTCTCCCACAAATATTTATTCCATATGGTGACAATTTTGTGAATGCTGTTAATATCATGTCCATAATCATATGAGAACCGATTTATTTTTTAATTAATTTAAATAAATTAAAAGAAAATAATTGAAATTAAAATAAAAGAATTAACATTATATAATTCTCACCTATTTAAAAATATTTGGGTGCAAAGCTTATTTGATCTCCTTATGATGTCTGCCACATACTTCTTGACGTAGCAAAGCCGACAAAAATTCCAACATTGTAATAAGGCAAAGAAAGAATTGCCACGCATCATTATAGGATTCCCCCTTTTTTTTTGTTTAAAAAAGAAAAAAGAAAAACTAAAATCGCATTTTGAGAAGCACATAGGTGAATTGGTCATAAGATTAAACGATTTTTTAAAAGAATCAATCTGCAGTTAGGGGGCTTGTAAGAAAAATATTTAATGTTTTGGATCGTAGATGCTTTGTAAAAAAATTATTTAATAAAAGGGTAAAAAGACCGAGTCAAATAGGGTAAATACATAACATTCACGTTATTAGATTTCTCCTACCTCCTAACTAAGTCCGTAATTATAAGTCACCTGTATTCCCGGGGTCCCTTTCAGAACTCAGGTCCCTGCCCAACCTCCCATAGTTTTGTTGATTATTTAAAAATACTTGTTACGATAAGATATTAGGTTCCATACCAAAAAAAAAATAATTAGAAAAAGTGACGTTTTGTTCCCAATACATAATTCAATTTTTTTTTTAAAAAAATATCCTACAATCCTATGGGAAAACATTTTCATGACGACACGGACTGACTATAGGGCTATGTTTTGTTTTCAGTGAAGTTTTGTTGTATGGACGTATTATTACCATAAAGATACATACTAAAACTTAGATGAGATCAACATAATTTTATTAGAAAGACAAAATCTTTTATTGTAATGAAATATTCAATAATTAGTCTGACATTTTATTAACTATAAAGAAATTATATATAATGAAAGGAGTTAATACAGAAAAAATATATTTGAAAGGAACTAAAAGGTAAAAGCGCATATTAGTGACAATTAATTTTATATATTTTAATTATAAACATTAAAGTTGTATATATAATAAAATTTATAAGATTGAAATCATACTTCCGTTAACAATCACATTTATTTTATTATTTTTTTGAAAAAAGATAGTCGTGCATGTGGGAGGGTCTATGAAAAAGATATGGAAAACAATGAAACAAACACAATTACCCAAATCCTAATTAATGCGGTAATTTGTATAGCGATACTGTATACTAATATCAAGGCCTATTACCCATGGAACTTATATTTAATAAATAATTTTCTAAGTCCTTTGACTTATGTGATATTTGCTATTTGAAAAAAAAGCAATCATATTTGAGGACCACAAGACACTAGTGCCGTTGTCCCGACAAAAAATAAAAAATCATAACAAAATAAAATTATATGAGAGTGTTCATACAGTTAGAAGATATATACAAACTTAATTCTCTAAAATTATGGAGAATATAGCTGAGAGGACAATTGGTGAAGTAAATAGACTCAACAAAGTGAACAGCAGAGTGCTTTGTGATTCAGTCACAAAATGCCATAGGGCCAAAAGGGGAGAGTAATAGGTATTTCCAGCATATTAATGGACCCAAAGCGAGTGAACTCAGGACACAGGAGGTCCCTACCCATCACTACGGTGATTGCAGGCATTAACAAAATAATGGAGCAAATAGATTTTGTCACCAAAACCAACAAGAGTGTCCGAGATTTTCTAGAATATGATATTTTTGTTATAAAAATAATTATATTAGTAAATTTAAACGTGATAAGCGGTTTAGAGTTCGAAAAATTAAAAAAAATGAGAAAAATAAAAACAATGATTTGTGTTTGGAGAAGGTTCGAAATGTTTCTTTTAGTACATCCTCGAGCGGTGTTTGTTCAAATACAATAATAACACATTCAAGATTAAAAAATAAATAAATCACATCTTATACTTATTTTAAAGGATACAGAGATTGTTTCTCATAAATTTTAATCTAAAAAAGAGATGAAACAAAAATAGTAATAGCAACTAAGTAATAAAAATAAGCGAAACGGAAGAGATTAACATATAATACTAAAAAAATTTAAAAAGGAAATGTAAAAATTAAATTTATTCTCTAAGATCAAAAGGAAAAACGCTTGAGAATCTACTAACCCTTTGCTTTGATACTCGACCACCATATCTTTATGTTAAGGGACATGTTTTCGGTGAGTTGAAGTTGTTTCGTCCTGCCTTATAACCTCTGCCAGACTTTTTAGGCATACATCTTCCTCTCCCTAGGCCTACGCAACCCTGTCAATCACATAATTCACCGGTGATGTTTTTAGCTAAAGTGGTATAAATTTTGTAATTTTTTTTTTCTATTTATCCTAATCATCTTAATCTTATCCACATCGAGGATATTTCTACCTTAGACTAAATTTCTTCATTTATGATTTTATCTCTCGTGGTATTTCGACAATTTAGTCCAAATACATTCTAAAAATTACAAAAATAATTTAGAAGTTTGTCAACTTGAACATCCCCCCCGTGGTTTTTGGGGGTGGTATCTTCCATTAGATATTCAACAAACCGTGGTTATTAAATTCAACGATAAATGTGTATTTTTATTTTTAAGAAAAATATAAATTCACATTTGAAAGTGCAATTTTTACAACTTATTTTTTATTTAATTTTATTTGCTGTAGTAGTTTTTGATATTGTCATGTGTACGTGAAAAGATTTGACGAAACTTACCATATATAATTTAACAACCAAAGATTGTAAAAAAAAATTAGGAGTGCTTACTTTTTGAAAAATTTAGATGACGCTAAGTAGATATAGTAAATTTTAAGAGCTTGTTTTGGATTAAACTTTGGTAGTCATCAAAATTGCATAGTTTTAGATTGTCCCCAAAAAAAAAAAAAAAAAACACAAGAAAAAAATAAAAAAAAAATTAGGAAGAATCATACTTTTAATTTTTCAAAACACAAAATCATTTTACATAATTCTCAATTTTAGATCGTTAATTAAAATCATCTATCAAAGTGCTTTAAGAATCCTATCTAAGAAGGGACATTATTGTCATTTTGTCAGAAAGATTGATACAGAAATTAATACTTGTATTCAGAGCATTTTGTGGTTCATATTAATGGTGTAGTAAATGTAGTTTCTTTCGGTTTGCACCTTTAAAATTACGTATTGGCAACATTTTCCTTTTTAGAATAACTCAATTCTCCAACTCTTTTTTCTCTCCTCTCTTTTCCTTTCCTCGCTTCTTTTTGTTTCAAATAATTTTTAAAAATCAATACACCTAACCCTGATCGTATCAATGTTATTATTGTGACAGGACATAATATCTATTTTACACTTCATAACTAAGAAATTCTAACTACATAACTTGATAAGTTTACTATTTACACTGTTGCATATAACATATACTTTTCGAAAAAAAAAGAAAGTTCTAACAAATATTTTCTTCGAAATCTGTTATAACTCTAAGAAGTTATCATTTAATTTTTTAAGCATGGAATTAACATATTCTCGAAAATATGGCCACATAAATAGAAAACGGATGGAGTCCAACAAAAGAGGATGCCAGTGGCACACCTAATTAAAACTTATGTGTCATTAAAAAAGAAAGTGACAAATGGACCATGACAAATTGAATGAAGAAATTCCATCACACCTAAGATTAAATCTTAACTGCCTTCACTCCGTCATTCATAAACTCGTTTTCCATTTTCCTACTCTTACCATTACATCATGGGTAATTGATCCGGAAGGAAAACATAAATACCGCCATTTTTTCAGAATCCGTGTCCCAACTGTACCAATGACACATGAAATTGGGGAGCACTCAACAAGTTGTTTTATGTTCACTGTATCAAAACAAGAAAGAACAATTGGAACCATCATGTAGATCACGAAAATTGAAGATGATGGATTGAGTCGGGTGTCTTCATCATCACCGACTGATTGCAAATAAATAAGTCCTACAAGAAGCCCAATAAATTATCGATCACTTTCGCCGAATTCCAAAACTCAAGCTATAGCTAGAGGGCAATGGGAACTTATGGAAATGGTCAAGAACATGCCTGAATCTTGTTTTGAGCTTTCTTTAAAGGATCTTGTCGAGCAGACGAAATCCTTTGAGTCTCAAGAAGAATGCCTAATTAATAGTAATAGTGAGAAAAATCAAGCTATGATACAGAACAGAGTAGACTTATTGGAAGAAAAAATTACCAATTAAGGAAAGAAGTGGCGAGGATAGTGATTATGAGAAAGCAAGAGTGTATTGAAAATGGAGGGGGGAGTATGTATCAAATGTTTGACCCCATGTGTTCGTTGTGGGAGATCAAAGAAAACGAAAAACAAGAATTCATCAGTAAATACAACTAGAGTTTCTCCAAAACCTCAAGAATGTGAAAATTCTTCTTCGAAGAATTTGGAAAAAGATTGGTGGAAGAAGAGATTTTCTGGTTCAAGTAGCAGCAATAGTACTGGAAGCAGTGGCAGAAATAGCAGCAGCAGTACAAGTAGCAGAAACAATAACAACAGGTAATACATATCTTCATTTCTTTATTTTTCAAGGGATGAATGAAATGTCAATTTTATGTAGGCATGGGGCAGCACGTGAGGGGGGATCAATATGTGAGTGTGGGAAATTAAAGTGATTTCTCCATGCA